>CM038146.1:97734982-98257225 GCA_021437245.1 Aegilops speltoides
TTAGATGATATGCTTGATGAACTTAGTGGAGCCAACTTTTCTCAAAAATTGATCTTAAAAGTGGCTATTACCAAATCCGCATTCATGAGGGTGATGAATGGAAAACTGCTTTCAAAACAAAATTTGGCTTATATGAATGGTTGGTAATGCCTATGGGTTTGTCGGAAGCTCCCGGAACTTTTGTGCGTCTCATGCATCATGTACTTCGTCCATACATTGGAATCTTTGTTGTGGTTTACTTCGATGATATTCTTGTGTTTAGCAAAAACATGAAAGAGCATCTTGATCATGTTAAGCTTGTTTTGCAAACACTTCGAAAGGAAAGTCTTTATGCCAACTTGAAAAAATGCACTTTTGGCGTTGACAAAGTGGTTTTCTTGGGTTTCGTTGTCTCTTCAAAAGGTGTTCATGTTGATGAAACTAAGATCAAAGCAATCAAAACTTGGCCCCAACCCACCTATTTGCAACAAGTGCGAAGTTTCCTTGGTCTTGCAGGTTTTTATCGTCGATTTGTGAAAAACTTTAGCACCATTGCAGCTCCTTTGCATGCTTTGAGTAAGAAGAATACTCCTTTTGTTTGGGGACCTTTGCAAGCCAACGCTTTTGATGAGCTCAAGTCTTTACTTACTCATGCTCCGATTCTTGCTTTGCCCAATTTTGACAAAACTTTTGAGGTCCATTGTGATGCAAGTGGTACCGGAATTGGCGGAGTTTTAATGCAAGAAAAACGAGTCATTGCTTATTTTAGTGAAAAACTCTCCGGTGCTCAACTTAACTATCCCGTGTATGACAAGGAATTATATGCTTTAGTGCGTGTGTTACATGTTTGGGAACATTATCTTAGACCTCATGAGTTTGTCATCCATACCGATCATGAAACGCTTAAGTACTTGAAAGGTCAAACTAAATTGAACAAGCGTCATGCCAAATGGAGTGAATTTATTGAATCTTTTCCATATGTGATCAAGTACATTAAGGGCAAGGAAAATGTAGTTGCCGATGCACTTTCACGCATATGCACGCTTGTCACCCAACTTGAGTTGAATGTTATTGGCTTTGAGCACATCAAAGATTTGTATGCTAGTGATCCATCGTTTGCACCTCATTATGCTAAATGTTTGACGCATACATCTTGGGAACAATATTACCTCAAGGATGGTTATCTTATGAGAGCTAACAAACTATGCATACCCGAGTCTTCTCTTCGTTTGCTCATACGCAAGAGGCTCATGGAGGTGGACTCATGGGACATTTTGGACGCGACAAGACCTTCACCACGCCTCCAAGAACTACTTTTGGCCCAAGATGTTTGAGGCGTTTCACGCTTCACCACCCGATGCTCAACATGCTGCAAAGCTAAGTCAAAAGCTCAATCTCATGGTCTTTTCATGCCTCTTCCTATTCCTTATCAACCTTGGGAAGACATTAGCATGGACTTTGTACTTGGTTTGCCTAGAACTCAAAATGGAAAGGACTCCGATTTGTTGTTGTGGACAGATTTTCCAAAATGGCACATTTCATTCCTTGCAACAAAGTCGACGATGCTTCACATATTGCAAATCTATTTTGTAGGGAAATCTTGCGCCTCCATGGAGTACCAAAGTCAAACGTCTCCGACCGCGACGTCAAGTTCTTGAGTTACTTTTGGAAAACTCTTTGCGCCAAGCTCGGAATCAAGCTCTTGTTCTCCTCCGCATACCATCCTCAAACCGACGGCCAAACGGAGATGACAAACCGGATGCTCTCCACTCTACTTCGCGTGTTGATCAAGAAGAACATCAAGGAGTGGGAGGCGTGTCTACCCATCGCCGAGTACGCCTACAACCGCGCAAGACATTCGACGACCGGCAAGTCCCCCTTCGAGGTCGTGATGATGCAGAGCATCCTACGGACATCACCATGTCAAGAGTCCACTTGGCAAGTGACACGTGCGACATCTACTTCACATACACAAAGGTGAATCATCTCCTTTACACGTGCTCACTTGACACTCTCGAGGATGGTATACTACTTGACACTCCTTACGTGTGCATGCATAGGTATTGTCGGACCTTCACTGATGTCAAGGAGGAGTGCAAGCGCCAAGGAACGACTACACCATCCGCGAGGGAAGCATGGAAGAGAAGACGGAAGAAAGGAGAAGAAGACGGAGCGGCTGCAGGAGCCAGGCCGGACGTTCGGACCCCCGTCCGGATCATCCGGGCTCGGCTGATCATCCGGGTCCTCCCGGATCATCCGGACAATTCGTCCAAGGCAATGCAAAGCAACCGACGGCCGGATCATCCGGACGGTCGCCCGGATCAACCGGACCCCCGACACCCGGATCATCCAGGCCACCTTCCGGATCATCCGGACCCCGCCTGCGTGCGCGACTTGGGCCGAAGCCCATGTACCCCTTCGCCCCTCACTTACCCCTTCGCCCCTTGGGCTATAAATAGACCTCCTCCACCTCCTTTCTAGGGTTAGCAAAGTGATAGCTCATTCTTAAGTGAGCTTTGCTCCTACCTATCTCTACTCTTGAGAGAAAGAGACCACTACTCCATTGGAGGCCAAGACCTCCGTCTAGGAGAAGATCCCCCTGCGGATTCAAGACCCCTCTTTAGGGAAGATCCATCTAGGATATCATCAAGACCTCCTCTTGGAGATGAACCTTACCTTGTATCTTTCCCTTTGTTGTTCATGTACCTTGTGATCTTGTGTGTTTGATTGTCTAGTGGATGTGTGATTTGGACTTGTTCTTGAGTGTTTCCCCTTGTGATTTCTCCCCGTTCTTCCCCGTGTTCATCGTGTTCTTCGAGGGATCCCGCTCCAAACGTGAAAGATCGACGAATTAGGGTTCCACCCTACATCATATGGTATCATGAGCCACGTTGATCACGTTTTTGGAGCCCCTACCCCTCTTTTTCTAGCTTGATTTTGTTGATTTCGTCCTAAATCCGAAAATCCCCACCAAAAAATAGCCCCAAAATTTTTGTGATTTGTTAGTTTTGATGATGTTTTGTTGATTTTGATCCATGGATTTGCTTGGTTTCAAGTGGATCTAGCATTTCCCCAAGTTTCCCCACCTTCCACCCACGAAATCCCTCAAATTTTGCCCCGAAAATCATCCATTTCCCCAAAAATTCGCCCCGAGAGCAAATCGGCGGATTGACTTGCGGATCATCCGGACCTTCTCCGGATCATCCGGACCAAGCTCGATCAGCTGGACGCCCCGACGTCCGTGATACCCCACGCACCTGTAAAATAGAATCAAGGCCGACGAACCCGGATCATCCGGCTATACACCCGGATCATCCGGATCTAGCTCGACAATCCGGACCTCCTCCCGGATGTCCGGTTAACCCTGAAACTGACACTGACAGATTTTTGTTTTGGTCATAACTAATTCATCCGGAGTCCGATTTTGACGTTCTTTAGCTCGTTTGAAGCTCTTGACATCCCCCATCCCACAAAGATACCACCAACATCATTTGACTCCATCATATTTTCTTAAATTTGGCAAGTTTGCCTAGGCCTTCCACCATATCATCCGCGTAGCCACCACCGACTTCCGCAACCTAACACAATTTGTTCACCATAGCATTTGAGGTTGTTTGAGTAGTGACTTGAGTCTCCTAAGGTGTTTTGGCTACTTAGGGACGGTTGCTTCTTCATCAACCACCACCACCACCACTTCCACATAACCTTCCCACCATACACTTCCGCCACCACCAACTTAACCCAATTGTTGTTTGAGCTTGTTCGAGTTGTGGCTTGTGTCTCCTAAGGTGTTTCGGCTACTTAGGGATGACAACTTCAACTCCGACACGTGTATAGCCCATCATTCCACTTCCGCATTGCCGAGTGCAAACCACCACCGCTTTTTCGCTACCACCATTTCACATTTGTCATTTGAGATTTTGAGTTTGCGGTCTTTCCGTTTCCTAAGGTGTTTCGGCTACTTAGGGACGAGACTCCATCATCTTGGTATCTACACCAAGAACACCGCCACTCATCATCGCAAAGGACAGTAACCTCGACGACACCTTTGTACATTCCCTTGCAATTGCATTGTTAACCCCTAGCCCATTTTGCGCTACTTGCCTATCGAGACTAGCCATTTGAGTATTGCCGGCAACGTTACTTGTGCACATTAGTGATCCACCATCCATTGCATACAAGATTGTTTTTTGCCATCAACCAAAGTTTGAGCAAAAAAGATGGAGGAGTTGTTGAGCCGCCGCGCTGTTGAGCTTCTACTAGTTGCTGCGAGTCAACGGGTCCGCAGGTGCGAGCTGGATGCCGCCGAGCCGCTATCACTGCTTTAACTCATTGCGCCTCCACTGACCCCGTGAATCGCCACAAGCTGCCCAGCCAACGCCTCCGCTTCACCGGGAAGTTTTCACGGCTGTGCTACAAACACTGCTTCACCGCGCCTTACTACGCCATGCCAACCCGCCGATTCGGCCTCTGCTGCCCTCTGAGCCGCCGTGGCAGCCGCCAGCACACCACCTTTGCTGGTAGGTCGCCCTCGCTCGTTCTCTGATCCGGGCTGATCGCTGCTACTGTGAGCTGCTCCGTCGAGTCGCCGGACCAGTTACTGTGCATCGACCGCGCCTGTTTGGCCCGCCAAAGCTTGCACAAACATCTGTCTGCAATAGGAGACCCGGGGGACGAACATGCAACCTAAGTGTTTGGCTACAAGTCGCTGCCACATGGATGCGTGCATCGCTCGCCGGTCGCCGCCCTGGTTGTCCCTGTCAATTTCAACGTGCTGGGAGGAATAAATCGAAGATTTATTTTCTATTCAATTACTACATCCACCCTGAAGATCCATTAGCAAAAGTTATATGGAGTTTTGAAAACATCAAGGGGAAATTCCACGTGAAGATGCGCTAGCTCGTTCCCAAAACAGTGTTGGCACTATTAATCCACGTATGGATCAAGACTACTGAGTGCTAGGGGAACATCAAATCATACGAATATATGTATGAGTTGTCTTTTTCATCCGACGACTACGTCTAGCATCATCTAACACCAGTATCATGTTCATCCAGAAAAAATTATCAGGTGATATCCGTCTTAAAATTATTTTATTAACACTTATTGTTTTTTGTCAAAAGAACAATTACTTTGCCCTGTAGTATTTTACATAGGATAAGGTTTTTATGCCATTATACCACGAAGATGGAGGCGTGCCAACATCATTCGGCACAAGTGGTCGTCCTTGCTCAACGGACTCCCGCGTCGGCTTGCAATGCCTTGGCCGAAACGCCCGTCCGCGCCGTCTTACAATGCCACGGACGACTCGCCCGTCCGCCCTCGCGGCCGGTTCACGTGTCCGCGCCAGCTTACAACGCCGTGGCCGACTCGCTGTCCACGCCGGCTCACAAACGTCGCGGCTGACTCACCCGTCCGCACCGGTTTACCACGCCGCGGCCAGTTCACCCGTGAGCAACTTCAACTTCACGTAGCGATCATCAATTTCATGGCGGATTATTTCCGGCCTGGCACATCAGGTGATATCTAAAATATATTTTATTGGTACATATTATTTTTTGTCAAAGAGCAGTTTATCTTTGTCTTGGTCTGCAATATTGTTGATGCAGGATAATTGTTCACTACATCAAAACGACGTGGTTAACTTGCCCGTCCGCGCCGGTTTACAACACCACGGTCGGTTCATCTGTTTGAGCCACCTCTGATGCTGAGGTCATCTTTTCCGTCCGCCTCTCGCAGCCTGGACTATATCAACACACCGGGCCGCACATGTATGCATGAGGTGTTTATTGAGTATAAAGCAAGTCACAGCTTGGGTAGCCCGGTTTTCTTTCAAATTGGAGGCAAATTATCATCAACCGCCATCTGCACTAGATGGATCAATGGGCAGGCATGCAAGTCGCCACCACTACAGTTTGGTTAACTTCAAATAGCAAGTTGGAAGGAACCATTGGCCAAGTTGCTGACACGGCTCATACGGGACCATTTATAACCCGCCGCAGTCACCTCAACCTTCTGTGGATTCACAACGTGCTATTAACACCAATGATATACAAGTTATGCCGGTTTATATCACGGTCAAATATGGAGAGTCTCAAGCCAACTCCTCGAGTCACCTTTGAGACTCGGGGCTCTGATGACATGACTCGATAAATCTTGCGCTTTTAGCAAATTTAAGAACCCTGTGACGATGGAGGAAGGATAACCCGTCCCAGAGGCTACTATTATATTCATGAAAATTTAAAGGCCGTCAAAAAATTTCCGGCTTAGAAAGTATATGACGGTTACAAAATCCCGGCTCAATGAAGAAGTTTTGGGTCATTAGAAAGGATTCCGGTTTACAATCCGACTCAAGGGAAGTCAGTCTCACTGAAGCTCTCAAATATCCGGTTCAAAATCCAGTTCAAGGGAAATCTATCTCCCACGTAGCTCTGAAGATCTCAAATCCGGTTTAAGAATTTCCGGTTCAAAAAAGAATTAACTTCTCACAAGTTCGAGTTTAAAGGTTGTCAGAAAATTTCTGGCTAAAAATGAAGATTCCGGTTTACAATCCGGTTCAAGGGAAAGATGTCTCCCACAAAGCTTTGAAGCGCTCAATTTCCGGTTCAAAATCCCGGTTTAAGAAGAATTTATCTCTTGCAAAAAGTTAAAGGTTGCCGAAGAGGACCTGCTGCCCTGATGCGCGGTTCAAACATGGGTATCCTGCCTTATGGGCTCATCTTCCTATGATCACTTGGGGGCTTCCTGTTCAAACATAGGTGTATTCACCAAAGAGAACATGGCGTTACTACCCTCTTGATGTGGCTATCAAGACAATATTATCATCAGGGGCCAAAGAGAGTTTGTTGCACAGCACAACTCAAACATAGGCGCACGGCGAGCACAGCTCAGAAATATATCACATGGGGGCTTCTTCTTGCAAAGCGGAGTCCTGTCCATTAATCCGATTATCACGCCACAACAAAGCTTGGGAGCTTCACACCCAAGGGGCCAAAGATAGTCTTGTTGCTATGCACAGCTCAAACATAGGCACCCATTGAGCACAGCTCACAAAGTTACTTGGGGGCTCTTTGTGTAAAGTAACAAAGAGCTTGAAAGGACCCTTGTAATTGGGTATCAACCCACGGCTTGGAAGCCTGGTGTATTCACCTAAAACCCCGGGTTAACCTGCCTTCATCAAGTAAGCCACTCCTATCCGGTAATCACAGCACGACCCTTGAACGTTTGACAAGTTACTCTCATTGAGACCCTGAACTTGTCAAAGTTAAAACGACGATTGGTTAGTTGGAGGCCCATCTTAAAAGGCTTTGTCAAATGGTTTAACTCAGCGGCCTGGCAGCCCATGAAAAGCCTCGAATTTGGGCCTGGCAGCCCTCGAAAAGCCTCGACTACAATTTTTATTTGATTTTGTTTTTTGCAAATTTTATCTCTGTTAATAAAGTTTTAAGTTAAACCGGTGTCTCTTGACCCGGCCAGACTACATATCTTTACATCAGCCCGGTGTTTCTTAACCCGGCGTGTCTTACAGTTATCAGCTGTTAAGCACATAATCAATTATGAACCAGCATCTCTTAATCCGGTCTGGCATTGACTATAAGTCGTCAGGATGATCCTCCGGTGTTTATCGTAACCCGGCATGGCATTTTGTAAACCAGCACAGCATGGGTGGGAGTTATCAGTACTCAAGATTTGGGTTATCACCCTTACTACAAAAAGTTGTTAAACCAACGATGTGATTCAATGTCACGGGACACTTTAAACTTGTTGTATGCAGAAAAGGTTGAATAAAGCATAATTATAAATCATCGGTGTTTATTAACCCGGCCTGGCTTTAAGACGATAAGTCGCCAGTGTATGATGAGAAATTATCCGGTGTTTGTTAACCCGGCCTGACTTTGGACTATTAGTCGCTAGTATATATTTGGATTGCGCCATTAGAATCATGCGCTCATAAATTATTGAATTATATTATTCAAATCTTCAAATAACCAACATGGCTGGATTTTATTATGATTATCAATAACCAGTATTATGATTAAGGTTTTCAAAGTCGCTTTAGCGCAATGGCTATCATATTATCAATGGATATGATTTATTCTACAATTGAAGGAATAGTCCCAGTTGTTGCAGGCTTACAACCCGACACTTGGGGGCTACATTATTTAAGTTGAGATTCAAACAAGTATGCAAGTCTCATGTCGCTGCAAGCATGCACCATGACACTTAGGGGCTACATTATTTAAGTTGAGATTCAAACAAATATGCAAGTCCCATGTCGCTGCAAGCATGCACCATGACACTTGGGGGCTACATTATTTAAGTTGAGATTCAAACAAATATGCAAGTCTCATGCCGCTGCAAGCATGCACCATGACACTTGGGGGCTAATGCAAAGTCATTTTTTGCTCATCTTATTGAAGACCCGACTCATCACATTATAATGAGCCGTCCCTTGGGGGCTACCAATTGCTCCTGTCAACAATTCAATGTACAAAGGTTTTTATCCATTATATTGAAGGGTGCATTGTTGAGTTGGTAAAGCACAAGGCTCTTAACCTTGCGGATGTGGATTCAAGTCCCATGATCGGGGTTACATCATATGATGTTATTTTCATTGAAGTATATATCAAGTCCTAGCTCAATATTATCTTACTGAGCCGGCCCTTGGGGGCTACACATCATTGCTCAAATCTACATGATTATACCTACAAAGTCCCTACTCATTATTGCATAATGACCCGGCCCTTGGGGGCTACAATGGTTGAAGTTTTTATGAGTATAAGACAATTACAAGTCCCAGGTTGCTGCAAGCATGACAACCCAGCACTTGGGGGGCTACATAATATGGAGTATTCAGTTTTTACTAAGTGACTGGGATGAACAACATGGATTTCTTCTTAAGTGGCAGTATTTATATTGAGGCAAGTCTTAAGCCATCACTTTGTTCTGCTCAAGACTTGGGGGCTACAGGTATTATATTACTATCGAAGAACTATTTTCAGATTCTCTGTTTTGAGCAAACCGGATTGACCCGGCATCACCAATCATTACGACCCTGTGTTTGCAACCCGGCGTCATCAATAATCATGAACCGGCGTTAGCAACAATCATGAACCGGCGTTGGCAACAATCATGGCCCGGAATTATCAGTTTTTATAACCCAACAATGGTGGTAATCATAAACTGGCAATTTTTACATCTTCAAGCCGGCTAGATATCAGTTGAATATTTCAGAGACTAATATTTTTGTTAAGTCAGAGCATTGAAGGCCAATTCAAATGGATTCTTTATTTACAAAATATCTTCTACAAGCAAATCGATTATGAAACTGATCTATTGACTCGGATTTTTTTAGAAGGAAGAAATGACAAGGATTTAAGGATGATCAAGAGCCAGTTTACAAGAATATTTAAACCGGAGCACAACCCGACAAATTTGTTCTTGTGTTTATGTTGCAGATCAGTTTAACATGGATGAATCCAAATTAAACTGGGGGCTAATGTCGGGGATATACCCCGCGGTATAAACCGCCGGATGTATGACCCGGCTAGAGTTTGGCGATTCACTAGCGACCCACTTGGACCTGGCGGTTTACGATTCATTGGTAATCCGGCAGGCGGGTCAGAGGAGCGACAAGACCCGGTGGCCCGACGGGCGGTTCATGAAAGGTCGGCTCATGTTATGGTGGGCCGGTTTAAGAGGAAGACATAAGGAATATTCTCCTACAAAGGAAGCAAGACTAGGACTCCGCTTGTAATAGAGTAATCCTAATCCTACTAGGACTAGTCATGTAACCCTCCCCTTCAACTTATATAAGGAGGGGCAGGGCTCCCCAAAGAGGGACAAGGAACAAGAAACAATCTTAGGGCTAGACACAACTAGGAGAGCCGGTTTACGGCGACTCCCACGTGATGATAAGGAGACCTAGCCTCAAACAGCATGTAGGGCTATTACCGGATGATGTTTCCCGGGGCCCAAATTTGTCTAAATCTTTGTCTTGTGTTGCGTCTCTCGATTCCAGTCAACCCCTCTCAAGCTACCACATAGATTTGTTGGCCTCACGATTAAGTCCTCACACTAGGACATCTGACGTGTTAATTCCACGACACATAGCAAAATTAGCATCCCCAAGCTTAGGGTTTTTCATATTATTAGCACAATTGACATCAAGATAATTTATAGTAACATCATTGCGATCATGCTTTTCATTGAAGAAACTACCAAGTATGGGTGCAATAGCAATGATCTCATGTTTAACATAAGGAACTATAGCAAATTCATCTTCATAAATATTGGCATCATGGCCACAAGAATAGCAAGCATCATGTTCATCAAGGGATATTTCAATCAAATCATCGGAATCATTATCTATAGATTCATGCATATCATTATTTTCTTCCAAAGCAACAGTCATTCTCTCAATAAATTCTTTGACATAGACATTATGAGCATAGTTTTCATAGCAATATTTAAGTATGTCAAAATTTTCATATTCGTAGAGAGTAATATCATACTTTTCAATCAAAGGAGCAACTTCATAAGCACCCTTAAAAGCAACAAATTCTTCAATTTGTTTGATATCATAGTAACTATAAACACCCTTTGCATAAGAAGATAAGATTTCATTTTCATTAAACTCACATAGGTAGGGAAGGTGTTTTTTAGGGTTCTTAGAGCAACAAGTAAAATCATAAATTTCACAAAGATTCCAAGCATAACACAGCAATTTGTTTATTTGATCCCATAAGAGTCCCTCTTTTTCAGACAAACGGTGACGCACAAAGTGAGCATGCTCATCTAAAGATTTCCCATCAACTAGGCTAGTTGGGGTTTCAGCACGAGCGCATAAGGATCAAAGATGATCCAAGTAGAACACTTTAAGTGGATCCATATTAATAGAATTTTAGCAAGCAAAGATGCAAGCACATAGAAGGCACATGGAGACACAAGCAAACATAAGATCGAACGAAAGAAGGGCGAAGAGAAGGCAAAGGTGAAGTGGGGGAGAGGAAAACGAGAGGCAAATGGCAAATAATGTAATGCAAGGGAGATGAGTTTGTGATGGGTACTTGGTATGTCTTGACTTGAGCGAAGACCTCCCTGGCAACGGTGCCAGAAATCCTTCTTGCTACCTCTTGAGCACTGCGTTGGTTTTCCTTGAAGAGGAAAGGGTGATGCAGCAAAGTAGCGTAAGTATTTCCCTCAGTTTTTGAGAACCAAGGTATCAATCAGTAGGAGGCTCCTCAAAAGTCTCACGCACCTACACAAACAAACAAGAACCTCGCAACCAACGCAATAAAGGGGTTGTCAATCCCTTCATGGTAACTTGCGAAAAGTGAGATTTGATAGAGATAATATGATAAGATAAATATTTTTGGTATTTTTATGATATAGATTGGAAAGTAAAAGATGCAAATAAAAGTAGATGGAAAACTTATATGATAAAAGATAGACCCGGGGGCCATAGGTTTCACTAGTGGCTTCTCTCAAGATAGCATAAGTATTACGGTGGGTGAACAAATTACTGTCAAGCAATTGATAAAAAAGTGCATAGTTATGAGATTATCTAGGCATGATCATGTATATAGGCATCACGTCCGTGATAAGTAGATCGAAACGATTCTGCATCTATTACTATTACTCCACACATCGACCGACTCCTGCCTGCATCTAGAGTATTAAGTTCATGAAGAACAGAGTAATGCATTAAGAAAGATGACATGATGTAGAGGGCTAAACTCATGCAATATGATATAAACCCCATCTTTTTATCCTCGATGGCAACTATACAATACGTGCCTTGCTGCCCCTGCTGTCACTGGGAAAGGACACCGCAAGATTGAACCCAAAGCTAAGCACTTCTCCCATTGCAAGAAAGATCAATCTAGTAGGCCAAACCAAACTGATAATTCGAAGAGACTTGCAAAGATAACTTAATCACACATAAAAGAATTCAGAGGAGATTCAAATATTTCTCATAGATATACTTGATCATAAACCCACAATTCAACGGATCTCGACAAACCCGCAAAAAGAGTTACGTCAAATAGATCTCCAAGAGGATCGAGGAGAACATGGTATTGAGATTCAAAGAGAGAGAAGAAGCCATCTAGCTAATAACTATGGACCCGAAGGTCTGTGGTAAACTACTCACAACTCATTGGAGAGGCCTTGGAGATGATGTAGAGGCCCTCTGTGGTCGATTCCACCTCCGGCAGAGCGTAAGCGAAGGCTCCAAGATGGGATCTCGCGGATACAGAAGGTTGTGGCAGTGGAAATAGTTTTTCATGGTGCTCCTGGATATTTTCGGGTACGGGATGTCGGAGTAAATGACCACGGGTACCCTAACCGGCTCCCCCTGGCACTTCAAAAAATATCGGGCCGACTGAGCCCTCGAACATCCAAGACACAGGGCCGCCTTCTCTTGGCCGGCTGTCCCACTGGCCGGCTGCTGGAAGGCGGTGAGGCTCTAAGAGCTCTCTCGAAGAGGGCCGACTCCTAGCAGCCGGCCACCAGAGTAGCCGACTCCTAGCAGGCGGCCTGACCCATACCCTGAAAGTTTGCACCCACATAATAGCGATGAGATGGGGCGTGGCTACAGTGAAGCCTGCCACCCCCGAATCCCGGAGGAGCGTGGCCATAGTGCGTCGTATGGGGCGGCCACTCGCCGTCCAGTGTGGCACTGTTGCCACGTTGACCATGACATCACCCACGACGGGCTGATAGTACGGCCCGCAGGCGGCGGGCCCCTCCTGCCAGAGAGATACCAAAAGGCGGCTGGACTTGACCAGTCAACCTGGGGGGAGGCCGGCACCCAGCAGTCGGCTTGCCCCCACTCTGGAAGTTTGTGCACCATTAAGCAGATAAGATAGGGTAAGGCTACAGTGAATGCCCGCCAGGCGGCAGCACTGTAGCCATGCTTATCCCGACAAAGCCATCGTCACTAGGATGAAGGCTACAGTAACCAGCAGCCGACAAGACCCCGGGCGGTGGGCCAGGCCTATCGGCCAAGGGGCTGGCAGCCGGTGGGACCCACCAGTCGACGGGCCCCAGTAGTCGGCGGAGAAGCCGGCGATTGCAGACACTGACGGTCTGGACCCACGTCCAGCCGGATTACCATTGTACCCCTGGGGGTAGGCCTATATAAACCCCCCAGTGCACCCATGCAAAGGGTTGATCTCTTAGAGTTTTAGACACCATATAGAGAGAAGAGGAGAGCTAGCCTTGCCCTTCTTCTTCGTCTAGCAAAACAGCTCAAGGAGCATCTTGTAGCTACTTGTAGATCTAGTGATCATGCGGAGACCCTGCGGAGCAGGATTAGGGGTGTTATCTCCTAGGACAGCCCCGAACCTGGGTAAGATTCACCGGCGTGCATGTCTTCGCCTTATCCCGTTTCCAGGCACCAGCCATGTCTTACTGGCTCCCACAATGATTAGCCACCCGTTGGCATATGTCGCACCTCCCCACCCGACAGTGGATATATATAGGAGGAAGAAGTAGGTCGGTTGACCCTCGAGGGGCCCACGAGGGTGGGGGGGCGCCGGGCACCCTCGTGGCCGCCTCGTTTGTTGCTTGACGTCCACTCCAAGTCCCCTGGATTGCGTTTGTTCCAGAAAGATCGCTCCCGAAGGTTTCATTCTGTTTGGACTCCGTTTGATATTCCTTTCCTTCGAAACACTGAAATAGGCAAAAAAAAACAGCAATTCGGGTTGGGCCTCTGGTTAGTAGGTTAGTCCCAAAAATGATATGAAAGTGTAGAGTAAAGCTCATAAACATCCAAAATGGGTAATATAATAGCATGGAACAATCAAAAATTATAGATACGTTGAAGACGTATCAAGAAGAAGACTGCAACAACTTCATCATCATCACCTCCGAGGAAAGAGACCTAAATACTGTTGGGGAACGTAGTAATTTCAAAAAAAATTCTACGCACACGCAAGATCATGGTGATGACATAGCAACGAGAGGGGAGAGTGTTGTCCACGTACCCTCGTAGACCGTAAGTGGAAGCGTTATGACAACGCGGTTGATGTAGTCGTACGTCTTCACGATCCGACCGATCCAAGCACCAAACATACAGCACCTCCGTATTCAGCACACGTTCAGCTTGATGACGTTCCCCGGGCTCTGATCCAGCAAAGCGTCGGGGATGACTTCCGTCAGCACGACGGCGTGGTGACGACGATGATGTTCTACCGGCGCAGGGCTTCGCCTAAACTTTGCGACGATATGACCGAGGTGGAATATGGTGGAGGGGGGCACCGCACACGGCTAAGGAACGATCCGTAGATCAACTTGTGTCTAGGGTGCCCCCTGCCCCCGTATATAAAGGAGCAAGGGGGGGTGCGGCCGGCCCTAGGATGAGGCGCGCCGGAGGAGTCCTACTCCCACCTGGAGTAGGTCTCCCCCCTTTCCTAGTTGGATTAGGACTTGGGGGAGGGAAAGAGGAAAGGGGGGCGCCGCCCCCCCCCCCCCTTCCTTGTCCTATTCGGACTAGGGGGGAGGGGCGCACAGCCTGCCCTAGCCGACCCTCCTCTTCTCCCTCATGGCCCATTAAGGCCCAATAACCCCCGGGAGGGTTCCGGTAAACCCCCGGTGTTCCGGTAAAATCCCGATTTCACCCGGAACCACTCTGATGTCCAAACATAGGCTTCCAATATATCAATCTTTATGTCTCGACCATTTCGAGACTCCTCGTCATGTCCGTGATCACATCCGGGACTCCGAACAAACTTTTATACATCAAAACTTACAAACTCATAATAAAACTGTCATCGTAACGTTAAGCGTGCGGACCCTACGGGTTCGAGAACTATGTAGACATGACCTAGAACTGTTTCCGATCAATAACCAATAGTGGAACCTGGATGTTCATATTGGCTCCTACATATTCTACGAAGATCTTTATCGGTCAAACCGCATAACAACATACGTTGTTCCCTTTGTCATCGGTATGTTACTTGCCCGAGATTCGATCGTCGGTATCCAATACCTAGTTCAATCTCGTTACCGGCAAGTCTCTTTACTCGTTCCGTAATACATCATTCCGTAACTAACTCATTAGTTACGATGCTTGCAAGGCTTAAGTGATGTGTATTACCGAGAGGGCCCAGAGATACCTCTCCGACAATCGGAGTGACAAAACCTAATCTCGAATTATGCCAACTCAACATGTACCTTTGGAGACACCAGAGAGCACCTTTATAATCACCCGATTCACGTTGTGACGTTTGGTAGCACACAAAGTGTTCCTCCGGTAAACGGGAGTTGCATAATCTCATAGTTGTAGGAACTTTGTATAAGTCATGAAGAAAGCAATAGCAATATACTAAACGATAAAGTGCTAGGCTAACAGAATGGGTCAAGTCAATCACATCATTCTCCTAATGATGTGATCTCGTTAAACAAATGACAACACATGTCTATGGTTAGGAAACATAACCATCTTTGATTAATGAGCTAGTCAAGTAGAGGCATACTAGTTACATTATGTGTGTCTATGTATTCACACATGTATCATGTTCCGGATAATACAATTCTTAGCATGAATAATAAACATTTATCATGATATGAGGAAATAATTAATAACTTTATTATTGCCTCTAGGGCATATTTCCTTCAGTCTCCCACTTGCACTAGAGTCAATAATCTAGATTACATAGTAATGATTCTAACACCCATGGAGTCTTGGTGCTGATCAAGTTTTGCTCGTGAGAGAGGCTTAGTCAACGGGTCTGCAACATTCAGATCCATATGTATCTTGCAAATTTCTATGTCTCCCACTTGGACTTGGTCCCGGATGGAATTGAAGCGTCTCTTGATGTGCTTGGTCCTCTTGTGAAATCTGGATTCCTTTGCCAAGGCAATTGCACCGAGATTGTCACGTAAGATCTTCATTGGTCCCGATGCACTAGGTATGACACCTAGATCGAAAATGAACTCCTTCATCCAGACTCCTTCATTTGCTGCTTCCGAAGCAACTATGTACTCCGCTTCACATGTAGATCCCGCTACGACACTTTGTTTAGAACCGCACCAACTTACAGCTCCACCATTTAATATAAATACGTATCCGGTTTGCAATTTAGAATCGTCCGGATTAGTGTCAAAACATGCATCGACGTAACCTTTTACGACAAGCTCTTTGTCACCCTATAAACGAGAAACAAATCCTTAGTCCTTTTCAGGTATTTCAGGATATTCTTGACCGCTGTCCAGTGATCCACTCCTGGATTACTTTGGTACCTCCCTGCTAAGCTAATAGCAAGGCACACATCAGGTCTGGTACACAACATTGCATACATGATAGAGCCTATGGCTGAATCATAGGGAACTCCTTTCTCTCTGTCTTCTGCAGTGGTCGGGCATTGAGTCTGACTCAATTTTATGCCTTGTAATACAGGCAAGAACCCTTTCTTTGCCTGATCCATATTGAACTTTTTCAACACTTTATCAAGGTACGTGCATTGTGAAAGTCCAATCAAGCGTCTTGATCTATCTCTATAGATCTTGATGCTCAATATGTAAGCAGCTTCACCGAGGTCTTTCATTGTAAAACTTTTATTCAAGTATCCTTTTATGCTATCCAGAAATTCTATATCATTTCCAATCAACAATATGTCGTCCACATATAATATTAGAAATGCTACTGAGCTCCCACTCACTTTCTTGTAAATCTGAGCTTCTCCAAAAGTCTCAGATAAAACCATATGCTTTGATCACACTATCAAAGCGCTTATTCCAACTCGAGAGGCTTGCACTGGACCATAGATTGATCGCTGGAGCTTGCACACTTTGTTAGCTCCTTAGGATCAACAAAACCTTCGGTTGCATCATATACAACTCTTCTTCCGTAAATCCATTCAGAATGCAGTTTTGACATCCATCTGCCATATTTCATAATCATAAAATGCGGCAATCGCTAACATGATTCGGACAGACTTAAGCATCGCTACGGGTGAGAAGGTCTCATCGTAGTCAACCCCTTGAACTTGTCGAAAACATTTTGCAACAAGTCGAGCTTTGTAAACAGTAACATTACCGTCAGCGTCATTCTTCTTCTTGAAGATCCATTTATTCTCTATTGCTTGCCGACCATCGGGCAAGTCAACCAAAGTCCACACTTTGTTTTCATACATGGATCCCATCTCAGATTTCATGGCTTCAAGCCATTTTGCGGAATCTGGGCTCACCATCGCTTCTTCATAGTTCGTAGGTTCACCATGATCTAGTATCATGACTTCCAGAATAGGATTACCGTACCACTCTGGTGCAGATCTTACTCTGGTTGATTTACGAAGTTCAGTAACAACTTGACCTGAAGTTTCATGATCATCATCATTAACTTCCTCACTAATTGGTGTAGGTGTCACAGGAACCGATTTCTGTGATGAACTACTTTCCAATAAGGGAGCTGGTATAGTTACCTCATCAAGTTCTACATTCCTCCCACTCACTTCTTTCGAGAGAAACTCTTTCTCTAGAAAGGATCCATTCTTAGCAATGAATGTCTTGCCTTCAGATCTGTGATAGAAGGTGTACCCAACTGTCTCCTTTGGGTATCCTATGAAGACACATTTCTCCGATTTAGGTTCAAGCTTATCTGGTTGAAGTTTCTTCACATAAGCATCGCAGCCCCAAACTTTAAGAAACGACAACTTTGGTTTCTTGCCAAACCACAGTTCATAAGGCGTCGTCTCAACGGATTTTGATGGTGCCCTATTCAACGTGAATGCGATCGTCTCTAAAGCATAACCCCGAGCGATAGCGAAGAATCGAGAAGAGACATCATAGATCGCACCATATCTAGTAAAATCACGATTCGACGTTCGGACACACCATTTTGTTGTGGTGTTCCGGTGGCGTGAGTTGCTTAAACTATTCTCGCATTGTTTCAAATGTAAACCAAACTCAGAACTCAAATATTCTCCTCCATGATCGATCGTAGAAACTTTATTTTCTTGTTACGATGATTTTCCACTTCACTCTGAAATTCTTTGAACTTTTCAAATGTTTCAAACTTGTGTTTCATTAAGTAGACATACCCATATCTGCTCAAATCATCTGTGAAGGTGAGAAAATAACGATATCCGCCACGAGCTTCAACATTCATCGGACCACATACATCTGTATGTATGATTTCCAACAAATCTGTTGCTCTCTCCATAGTACCGGAGAACAGTGTTTTAGTCATCTTGCCCATGAGGCACGGTTCGCAAGTACCAAGTGATTCATAATCAAGTGATTCCAAAAGTCCATCAGTATGGAGTTTCTTCATGCGCTTTACACCGATATGACCTAAACGGCAGTGCCACAAATAAGTTGCACTATCATTATCAACTCTGCATCTTTTGGCTTCGACATTATGAATATGTGTATCACTACTATCGAGATTCAATAAAAACATACCACTTTTCAAGGGTGCATGACCATAAAAGATATTACTCATATAAATAGAGCAGCCATTATTCTCTGATTTAAATGAATAACCGTCTCGCATCAAACAAGATCCAGATATAATGTTCATGCTCAACGCTGGCACCAAATAACAATTATTCAGGTCTAAAACTAATCCCGAAGGTAGATGTAGAGGTAGCGTGCCGACCGCGATCACATCGACTTTGGAACCGCTTTCCCACGCGCGATCGTCACCTCGTCCTTGGCGGTGCTCGCTTATTACGTAGTCCCCTGCTTTGAGTTGCAAATATTAGCAATGAACCAGTATCAAATACCAGTGCTCTGCGAACTCTAGTAAGGTACACATCAATAACATGTATATCACATATACCTTTGTTCACCTTGCCGTCCTTCTTATCCACCAAATACTTGGGGCAGTTCCGCTTCCAGTGACCAGTTTGCTTGCAGTAGAAGCACTCAGTTTCAAGCTTAGGTCCAGACTTGGGTTTCTTCTCTTGAGCAGCAACTTGCTTGCTGTTCTTCTTGAAGTTCCCCTTCTTCTTCCCTTTGCCCTTTTTCTTGAAACTAGTGGTCTTGTTGACCATCAACACTTGATGCTCCTTCTTGATTTCTACCTCTGCAGCTTTTAGCATTGCGAAGAGCTCGGGAATTGTCTTGTTCATCCCTTGCATATTATAGTTCATCACAAAGCTCTTGTAGCTTGGTGGCAGTGATTGGAGAATTCTGTCAATGACGCTATCATCCGGAAGATTAACTCCCAGTTGAATCAAGTGATTATTATACCCACACATTTTGAGTATATGCTCATTGACAGAATTATTCTCCTCCATCTTGCAGCTGTAGAACTTATTGGAGACTTCATATCTCTCAATCCGGGCATTTGCTTGAAATATTAACTTCAACACTTGGAACATCTCATATGCTCCATGACGTTCAAAACATCGTTGAAGACCCAGTTCTAAGCCATAAAGCATGGCACACTGAACTATAGAGTAGTCATCAGCTTTGCTCTGCCAGACGTTCACAACATCTGGCGTTGTTCTCTGCAAGAGGTTGGCACCCAGCGGTGCTTCCAGGACGTAATTCTTTTGTGCAGCAATGAGGATAATCCTCAAGTTACGGACCCAGTCCGTGTAATTGCTACCATCATCTTTCAACTTTGCTTTCTCAAGGAACACATTAAAATTCAACGGAACAACAGCGCGAGCCATCTATCTACAAACATAGATAAGCAAAAATACTATCAGGTACTAAGCTCATGATAAATTTAAGTTTAATTAATCATATTACTTAAGAACTCCCACTTAGACAGACATCTCTCTAGTCATCTAAGTGATCACGTGATCCAAATCAACTAAACCATAACCGATCATCACGTGAGATGGAGTAGTTTTCAATGGTGAACATCACTATGTTGATCATATCTACTATGTGATTCACGCTCGACCTTTCGGTCTCCGTGTTCCGAGGCCATATCTGCATATGCTAGGCTCGTCAAGTTTAACCTGAGTATTCTGCGTGTGCAAAACTGGCTTGCACCCGTTGTAGATGGACGTAGAGCTTATCGCACCCGATCATCACGTGGTGTCCGGGCATGACGAACTTTGGCAGCGGTGCATACTCGGGAGAACACTTCTTGATAATTTTAGTGAGAGATCATCTTAAAATGCTACCGTCAATCAAAGCAAGATAAGATGCATAAAGGATAAACATCACATGCAATCAATATAAGTGATATGATATGGCCATCATCATATTGTGCTTGTGATCTCCATCTCCAAGCACGGTCGTGATCACCATCGCCACTTTGGCGCGACACCTTGATCTCCATCATAGCATCGTTGTCGCCACGCCATCTATTGCTTCTACGACTATCGCTACCGCTTAGTGATAAAGTAAAGCAATTCTGTATGCGTTGCATTTCATACAATAAAGCGACAACCATATGGCTCCTGCCAGTTGCCGATAACTTCGGTTACAAAACATGATAATTTCATACAATAAAATATAGCATCACGTCTTGACCATATCACATCACAACATGCCCTACAAAAACAAGTTAGACGTCCTCTACTTTGTTGTTGCAAGTTTTACGTGGCTGCTACGAGCTTAGCAAGAACCGTTCCTACCTACGCATCAAAACCACAACGATAGTTCATCAAGTTAGTGATGTTTTAACATTTGCAAGGACCGGGCGTAGCCACACTCGATTCAGCTAAAATGAGAGAGACAGACACCCGCCAGCCACCTTTAAGCACGAGTGCTCGTAACGGTGAAACCAGTCTCGCGTAAGTGTACGCGTAATGTCGGTCCGGGCCGCTTCATCTCACAATACCGCCGAACCAAAGTATGACATGCTGGTAAGCAGTATGACTTGTATCGCCCACAACTCACTTGTGTTCTACTCGTGCATATAACATCAACGCATAAAACCTGGCTCGGATGCCTTTGTTGGGGAACGAGTAATTTCAAAAAATTAAAGACGCACACGCAAGATCATGGTGATGACATAGCAACGAGAGGGAGAGTGTTGTCCATGTACCCTCGAGACCGAAGCGAAGCGTTATGACAACGCTGTTGATGTACTCAGACGTCATCACGATCCGACCGATCCAAGCACCGAACGTACGGCACCTCCGTATTCAGCACACGCTCAGCTTGATGACGTTCCCGGCCCGATCCAGAAAGCGTCGGGGATGAGTTCCGTCGACGACGGCGTGGTGACGACGATGATGTTCTACGGCGCAGGGCTTCGCCTAAACTCCGCGACGATATGACCGAGGTGGAATATGGTGGAGGGGGGCACCGCACACGGCTAAGGAACGATCCGTAGATCAACTTGTGTCTACGGTGCCCCCCTGCCCCCGTATATAAAGGAGCAAGGGGGGGGGGGTGCGGCCGGCCCTAGGATGAGGCACGCCGGAGGAGTCCTACTCCCACCTAGAGTAGGACTCCCCTCCTTTCCTAGTTGGATTAGGACTTGGGGGAGGGAAAGAGGAAAGGGGAGCGCGCTGCCTGCCCTGGCCGACCCTCCTCTTCTCCCTCATGGCCCATTAAGGCCCATTAACCCCCGGGAGGGTTCCGGTAACCCCCCGGTGTTCCGGTAAAATCCCGATTTCACCCGGAACCATTCTGATGTCCAAACATAGGCTTCCAATATATCAATCTTTATGTCTCGACCATTTCGAGACTCCTCGTCATGTCCGTGATCACATCCGGGACTCCGAACAAACTTCAGTACATCAAAACTTATAAACTCATAATAAAACTGTCATCGTAACGTTAAGCGTGCGGACCCTACGGGTTCGAGAACTATGTAGACATGACCTAGAACTGTTTCCGATCAATAACCAATAGTGGAACCTGGATGTTCATATTGGCTCCTACATATTCTACGAAGATCTTTATCGGTCAAACCGCATAACAACATACGTTGTTCCCTTTGTCATCGGTATGTTACTTGCCCGAGATTCGATCGTCGGTATCCAATACCTAGTTCAATCTCGTTACCGGCAAGTCTCTTTACTCGTTCCGTAATACATCATTCTGTAACTAACTCATTAGTTACGATGCTTGCAAGGCTTAAGTGATGTGTATTACCGAGAGGGCCCAGAGATACCTCTCCGACAATCGGAGTGACAAAACCTAATCTCGAATTACGCCAACTCAACATGTACCTTTGGAGACACCTGTAGAGCACCTTTATAATCACCCAGTTACGTTGTGATGTTTGGTAGCACACAAAGTGTTCCTCCGGTAAACGGGAGTTGCATAATCTCATAGTTGTAGGAACTTTGTATAAGTCATGAAGAAAGCAATAGCAATATACTAAACGATCAAGTGCTAGGCTAACAGAATGGGTCAAGTCAATCACATCATTCTCCTAATGATGTGATCTCATTAATCAAATGACAACACATGTCTATGGTTAGGAAACATAACCATCTTTGATTAATGAGCTAGTCAAGTAGAGGCATACTAGTGACATTATGTGTGTCTATGTATTCACACATGTATCATGTTTCCGGATAATACAATTCTTAGCATGAATAATAAACATTTATCATGATATAAGGAAATAAATAATAACTTTATTATTGCCTCTAGGGCATATTTCCTTCAAATACATGGGTATGGGCACTCCCCTTGGCTGCCGTCGAGCTTGGGGGAGGTGCCCTGGTATCGTATCACCATCACACCTTTACCTTTATCGTTTTCTTAGTTCGATCCTTTTGGTTATATCTTGATCTAGTAGAATAAAGTCTTTAGTATGATCTAGCTTTGAGTTTTGCTTTGAGATCTATCTGTGTAATCGAGTTTGTGAGTTATATTATAAAGAGTAGTTTTGAATTGAGGACTTTACTTTCTTGCTATGATCATGAGAAAAACAAAAGAAATAAAGA
Organism: Aegilops speltoides; assembly: GCA_021437245.1. Lineage (NCBI taxonomy): Eukaryota > Viridiplantae > Streptophyta > Magnoliopsida > Poales > Poaceae > Aegilops > Aegilops speltoides. The sequence continues at coordinate 97,757,785 of CM038146.1, forward strand.
AATAAAAAGATCGTATAATGATCTTATGGAGAGTGATGACTTCACATATAAAGAGTGTGATGAGCAAAAGTTGCTGAGAGTTGACAAACGTAGCTTTGGTCATTATTGCAATTAATAGAAAGTAATAAAGAAAGAGAGGTTTCACATATAAATATACTATCTTGGACATCTTTTGTTATTGTGAGCACTCATTAAAATATCATGCTAAAAAGTTGATGTTGGACAAGGAAGACAACATAATGAGTTATGTTTTCTTATATCCAATAGAAGTTAGATTGTCATAGATCCTCCAACATGTTGAGCTTGCTTTTCCCTCTTATGCTAGCCAAATCCTTTGCACTAAGTAGTGATACTACTTGTGCATCCAAACATCCCTTAAACCAGTTTTGCCATGAGAGTCCACCATACCTATCTATGGAATGAGTAAGATCCTTCAAGTAAGTTGTCATCGGTGCAAACAATAAAATTTGCGCTCTAAATATGTATGATCTTTTAGTGTGGAGAAAATAAGCTTTATACGAACTTGTGACATGGAAGAAATAAAAGCGACAGACTGCATAATAAAGTTCTTTATCACAAGCGGCAATACAAAGTGACGTTTTTTTGCATTAAGATTTTGTGCATCCAACCATAAAAGCGCATGACAACCTCTGCTTCCCTCTGCGAAGGGCCTATCTTTTACTTTTATCTTCTACCCTTATACAAAAGTCAGGGTGGTCTTCACCTTTCCTTTTTACACTTTTTATTTTTGGCAAGCACTTTGTGTTGGAGAAATATATATATATATATATATATATATATATATATATATATAGAGAGAGACACACACACACACATGTCATTTTTTGAACCAAGTGTGCTGCAGTACTCACACGAGTTAACTTTGTGTCGGAAAAAACTGCACGCAGTGTTTTTCCGATACTGTTTTCACTCTAATTTTTTAACCGTTTATCGGAATGAGACATATAATATACCGTTGGAAAGCAATTGATTAGGCGCAACTCCGCCATGTTGAACACTTTTTGAGATTCCTCTCGGTTTAAGAGCAGTTTTAAAAATGGTGCGACGGATGACGAGTGGCAGCGAGTGTATTTTCGTGATTTTTTCTAAACTGCTCATCGGAATAAATTAAATGATATGTCGTTGGAAAGATATCGTCGATGCACATCTATTTCATATCTATTATTTTCTCTAATTATTTACGGTTTAAGAGCAGTTTTAAATTTACTAAATCGCGGAAGTACGTTTTTTGAAAATTTTGCAATTTTCAGTATTGTTTTCGCTCTAGTTTTTTAACCGTTTGTCAAAATGAGACGTGTAATATGTCGTTGGAAAGCTATGGACAAGGCGCAACTTTCATATGTAGAAATAGTTTTGAGATTCCTTACAGTTTTAAGTTAATTCTGAAAATTGTGCGGCGGACGACAATTGGCAGCGACCGTTTTTCGCAAAATGTTTACAAACCGGCCGTCCAAATGAATCAAATGATATGCCGTTGGAAAGATATCGACGAGACGCAATTTTTTTCATGTAGAATACTCTCTCTAATTCCTTACGGTTTAAGAGCAGTTTTAAATTTACCGAAATGCGGACACTCTGTTTTTCGCGAAACCCAAATCGACGTGGGTACTTCATCCGACTGAAAACCGCACTACATTGGATGAAAAAGCGCACTGCATAAGACGAGCAAACGAACTTCAAGATTTCATTTTGTCAGGTGTAAATTTTTCGAGATGAGAAAGTGGACCGCACTTCACATCGGGCGCAAGTGAACCACCACACTATTGAGAAGTGAACCTGTCGGATTTCGGGTTCCGACAGACCCTTGAGGTTCGAACTCTAGGGTGCGCACAAAGATATTTCCCCTACCAGCTCACGTCTCGAAGCCTCGCAAGGAATCTAGGCTAGAAAGAAGAACACACAAGGGACACGAGGTTTATACTGGTTCAGGCCATCATTGTGGTGTAATACCCTACTCCAGTGTGTGGTGTGGTGGATTGCCTCAGGGGCTGGTCATGAACAATACAAAGGGAAAACAGCCTCGCAAGGGGCTGTTCTTGAGCTGGTGCGATGAACTGCTTGGGTGAGTTCAGTCGCTTCTCTCTCTCTCTCTTTCTCTCTAATCGATCCGTCCCCCTTGCCCTGCGGTGGCTAGCTCTATTTATAGAGGGAGGCCCTGGGCCTCTTCCCAAATAATGAGCGGGAAGGGTGCCAACAATTGGCCATTTTGAAGGGGAACATCTGGTACACTTATCCTGACTAAAGTTGGTCTTCGGTTGCCAAAGGCTCTGACGACGACGCCGTCCTGGGCTCCACGATGACCTCCATCCTGCCGTTCTGTTGGTCTTGGTCTTGTTGCACCGGAGCGGTAACCTTTGCCTGATGCCTTGGCCTGTGCTTGCCCCCTTTGCACCGAAGGGGAACAAGGACACTGCACAGGCCGGCGCCCGCCTGACGCCCGCCTGGTCTCGATCGTCATGGCTTGCGTCACGGGTTCCTTGCGACGTGCCCTTGCCTTGATCTCTCCGCCTCCTCGCGAGCTTGCCTGATGAGGCTACTCCTGAGGAAGCTTCCTGTCGTCCGCCCCGCGAGGCTTGGCCCCTCACGAGGGTCCTGAGCTTGAGCTGATGAAGCTGGGTTGCACTGGGCCCCCACTTGAGCCACGCCGCAGGCCGCAGGCAGGCAAGTCTGGGAACCCCGTTCCTAGAACACCGACAGTAGCCCCCGGGCCCAAGGCGCGCCCGGACTTAGCTTAACAGAGAAGCGAAGGGGCAAGTGCGAAGCACCGCGGGCCCCAATAGCCTGCGGCCTTGAGCGCCGCGTGGCGATTGATTGGACGTGGGTGTCTCCGCTTCCCCATGACGCCTCGGCGACCGCATGACTTGACAAGTCCCTGCATGTAAAAATGGGTCATGATTACCTGCGATCGTGGTGGCCGATGGTTGGCCTTCTCCGGCTATAAATACGGAACCGCGCGAGCCCTTCCAGTCCATCCCTTCCTGCTACTCCTTTTCTTCTTCTTCCTCGCCCTTCCTCCACATTATGCCAATGGCATCAATCCGCCGGTTTTCTACAGAAGAGAAGGGAAAGGCCCCCCGAGAGGGTCCCGACCCGCTTCCGCCAAAGAAGCGGCTAGTCCTCTGCCGCCGAGACGAGGGTTCTCGGCAGGAGGCATCGAGGCCCTGGTACGAGCGACCGCCGCCTGGGTTCCCGCTGCCCTTGTACGCCCGCATCGAGGGCCCTGGAGAAGAAGGCGTCGAGCGACACCGAAGGTGTCGCCGCCGACGTTGGCGAGTCACGGCGGTGCGCGTCTGTCCTCCTGGAGTCCACGCCGAGGGCTCCTCTCGCGAGCTTGTGCTTCACGCCGCCGTGCCTCCTCGATCATGGATTCGCCTTCCTCCCTCCTTCGCCTTCGAGATCCCGCTAAGGGGGGCTCGGGAGCTCTGGATGCAGCACGCCGACTGCAACTCCCCTGTGAATGGGGCGGAGGTCGAGGTTGTTGCCCCGGGCAAGGTCTTCCTGACCCGCGGCTGGGGCGAGATCGCCCGGGTCTGCCGGACAGGGGGCACCCATGTAATCCACCTCGAATACGATGGCGCCTCCTTGATGTTCTTCAAGGTCTTCGACGCGGAAGGACGCCGACTGGAATGCTACCCCAAGGAAGGCGGCCGAAGCATCAGAGTGGCGAGGACTAGGCCTGCCAACCGCTTCCCCAGTAGCTCCTGAGGCAGCAGTGGAGGAGCCGGAGGGTCCAGCGACTCCGCCGAGCTTCACGTGACTCCGGAGATGAGCGACGATAGCTACGAGCCCCCGAGCTCGCGTCGCACCTGGAGCAGGGCAGCTGCATCACGCCGCCGACGCCACTGATCTGGATGGGGTTGGCGCCGGCGCCTGACGGCCCACTGTTGATGATGGCGTCTTCTGTGGAGGCACGCGTAGTTAGCGTTCCTTAGAATTAGCACCTTTTGTTCCCTGTGAGGAATCGAAGTACCACCCCGCGGGGGCATGTAAGGCGCTGGCCATGTTTTTGTGAATATTATATCCTTATTATGGAATCGATGCAAGATGCTTGTCCTGTCCCAGCTCGGCTCCCCCTTTCTTTCCTCACGAGGGCTTGGTGCTCTACGCTGACAGGCCCCGGTCCCCAGGCGGGCTTCAGCCGTCGCTGGTATGCCAGGTCACTATGCCGTGGTCAAGGCCAGGAGGTGAGCGGCCCAAGGTCCAGTAAGAGCCCCTGAGTCGCGATGCTCAGGAGGTCCCCTTTAGCGCTCAAGTAGCCTCCGCTGGACAAGAAAGGTAGGCAGTGTTGTTGTGATAGAGTTGCACTAGGCGAGGGTTTAGCGCTAAGTCGGTTTAGTTTTTGCGTGACTTATCTGGTAGGTTTGGAGTGGTTTTCGGCGAAGTGCCAGGCTTGCGTGGCGGCAGCTGAGGTGTTGCTGGGTTAGGTCCTCGTGAGCTTCTTCCCTCTCCCCCGCACTTTTCTTCATGCTCAACGTCCTCAGGTCCCGGCCCTCGAGCAAGCTCAGCCGCCGCTGGTATGACAGGTCGCGATGCCGTGGGTCAAGGTCAGGGGGTGAGGGCTGGAGAGCCAGTAAGAGCCCATGAGTCGCGATGCTCAGGCGCCCCCCTTTTAACGTGCAAGCGGATCGTGCCGGGGAGAAGGAAAGAAAGCTCGCGACGTCTCAAGCGTTGCTTCTGGAGTGGGTCCTGCATACCAATCACGAGGGGAAACAAGGTCTGTTGTTACTGTTGCCAGCCAACCATTGGTCGCTCCAAGGGAGTGATTGGGGCATTGAGGTCCTGGTGAGGTGGCGCCTTGTGGGGCTGCTGCGGCCAGAGCTCAGCCAGTCAGATTTATCGGCATTGCAGGGACGGACCCGTACGCAAGTGTCGTGCCAGAGCGAGCGGCTCCAAAGGTAGGTGTCAATCGAGCAGGCGATTAGGTCAAGCATGTTAAGCACGAAGGAGCAAATCCACTTCAGATAGATGCGGAAAAAGCAAACGCCACTAGGTCAGGCCCGAGCAGCTTGGGGATAATGCAGCCCGAGGGGCGCCCCCAACAAGGTAAGCAAAGAACATGAGCAAAACGGATACATGCCGCAGGGACAGACCCACGCGACCTGGGAATGATGCAGCCCTGTGGGCGCTCCCAGCTGAAAATGGAACTTTGAAAGATGTCACCTGATATCATTGGAGATGGAGTGATGCTGAAGTAGTGGATGACGCGTGGTGAGGAGGTCGACCCTCACGAGCTCCCGGGACCAGGAGCCTCGGGAGGCTCTAGGGGCTCGGGTGGATCTTCGAGGACCATCTCCATCTCCGCCAGGACCGTACCATGCCTGACCTTCCGAGCCTCCAGGATGCTCCTCATCAGGCGCTGATGAGCAGCGGCCGCGTTCGGCAGGCCGAAAGGCATGCGAACGTAGCTGTGAGGTGGACCCTCGCAACGCCCCACGCGTGAAGGCCAGAGGCGCTCCTGAGACGCGGCTCGGTTGAGCCCTGGTACGTTGATGCTGACGTGCAGCCCACCATCCTCGCCTGGATGTGGGGCTACGGAGGGCAAGCGACGGCTGCCACGCATGACTCTTGACTCCTGTAGCTCCTGAATGTTTCTCGCGATGAACTCCTGAGGGTTTGGCCCTCCTTGCCTCATACCTTCCTGAGGGAAACGTGCTTTGAAGCATGCCTCCAAGTGGTGCCCGAGCACCTCCCTCGTGACTTTGGCAAAGTCGATGGCTCTCCAAGAGAGAGCCCCCGAGCCCTGCCCGAGGAGGATACCGGGTGCGCCTTCCTATGCAACAGAGGGTGGCGCCCCCTGAACGGGCGCGAATCCTGACGCAACGCCTCCGGAGGTGCCTGCCTCGTGAGGGTTTGGGCCAGGTGAAGCCTTCTTCTTCTTAGGGACCGCCTTGGGAAGTCTCCTGCTCCTTTGATCTGGGTCTTCGATTGCCGCGGCTTGGAAGGCACGCTCAAGAGAACACACTACATCCCTTTCCTCACAAGGTACTGTGATGACTCCACCGCTTCCTGGCATCTTGAGGACATTGTAGCCATGGTGAGTCACTGCCATGAACTTGGCCAGGGCTGGGTACCCGAGGATGGCATTGTATGGCAGGCGAATGTGGGCGACGTCGAAGTTAATGAGCTCGGTGCGGTAGTTGTTGCGCTGCCCAAAGGTGACTGGAAGGCGAACCTGCCCTAGCGGAACAGTGGAACCATCAGTGACTCCTGAGAAAGGCTTGGTCGGCTGAAGCTGATCATATGGCACTTGGAGATTGTTGAATGTCTCGACGGACAGGAGGTTGAGTCCTGCTCCGCCATCGATGAGGGTCCTGGTGACTTGCACATTGCTGATGACTGGGGAGCAAAGCATCAGGAGGACTCCAGCCGTTGCTGCGCACTTGAGCTGATCCGCTGAGCTAAATGTGATAGCGCATGCACACCACCTGAGAGGGCGCGTGGCCTCAAGCTTGGGGAGGACTGCATTCACCTCGCGAGCGAACTGCTTGAAGATGTGCTGTGAGGCTGGGGCCTGGGCGCCCCCCAGGATGCAAGTGATTGTGCGCGGCTCCTGGAAGCCTCCAGCCCCCTCGTCCTGATGCTGGTCCTCATTCCTCCTTGGCGGTGGTGGCAGAGGAGGGAGGCCTGCGTTACCGTGAGGGCGATCCTCACGAGGCTGATCCCTCCAACCTCCCTCGCGAGGCTGGTCCTGCCAACGATCCTCGCGAGGTCGGTCACGCCACCTTGGCGAGGGCCACGGTCTTCCCATCGTCCTCCGCCTCTTCCTCCTCCTCGGTCATAGCCCCAGTCGTTGCGCTCGGGGCGTCGGCCGATACGCCCATCTCGCACAGCCCTGAGCTCTTGGCATTCATTGGTGTTGTGGGTGTGGAGGTCATGGTACATGCAGTACCGGCTACCCTTGGATGACTCAGGTTGATCCCTGCCTCGCTTGGTGTCTGGCTCGGCCGCGAGCACAACAACTCCCTTACGCTTCACGTCCTTGACCTTGGGATTCTTCTCTTCTGGATCGGCAGCCGGAAGCTCGAGGAGGGAGAGACGCCCTTTCTCAACCCTGGCGCACTTGGTCACCAAGTTGAACAGATCCAGGGATGTGCACAGGTCTTCATGGATTGCTAGCTCCTCTTTCATCTTGATGTCACGCACGCCATCAGAGAAGGCTGAGATGATGGCTTCCTCAGTCACCTTGGGGATCTTGAGGCGAGCATTGTTGAAGCACTAGATGTACTTCTGCAGGGTCTCTCCTGGCTGTTGCTTGATGAGGCGCAGGTCACTCATGGCTGGGGGCCGGTCGCGAGTGCCTTGGAAGTTGGCGATGAAGCGAGTACGCATCTCGTCCCAGGAGGAGATCGTGCCAGGAGCCAGGTTCGGGCACCGTCCTTGAGCGCCATGGGAAACCAATTCGCCATGACCTTTTCATCCCCGTTAGCGGCTTCGATGCCCAGCTCAGAGCTGCAGAACTCAGCGGTGCGCAGTGCCGTCGAGCGAGGGGGCGGTCGGGCTTGAACTTGCACGGCAATGCGACCTCGCGTAGCTTCGGGGTGAAGGCGCGGCAGCCTGCGGTGGCCACCGGAGCCCTTTGCTGGTGCTGGGCTTGCTCCTGGAAATTCCCACGCGTCGCCGCTTGGAGCAGCGCGGGTCATGATGTGGTGGCGCAGGGATGCGGTCATGGCGCACCGGTGCTGGGAGCACGCAGGCACCTTCTTGGGGACGAGGGATTTCTTGTCAACTCCTTTCTTGCCGCGCAGGCGCTGGACGTGGAGGGTCTCGTCCTGGGGCCGCGCGCCTTGGAGCCAGGATGCCTTCTTCGGGAGGAGGTGGTGGAGGCACCTCCTGATCCTCGCCTCCTGCGCAGGATGGAGGGCGAGGCAGCGAGAGAGATGGCAAAGGAGAGCCCGCTGCGGAGCTGACGAGCTTGGTGATGCGGGCGAGCCAGTCCTCGTAGAGGTCGTCGACGGGACGGTAGTGCAGGAGCTCACGCGCCAGGAGCAGCGCAGCGTGCGCGTCTGTGGGGGCGCGACGGGCGTGGGACGACGAACCGGCTGGAGTCAGCGACGGGGTGGCGGTGCGTTCTTCCCGCCGCACCGAAGGATCGAGGACGAGGCTCGCTGCTTATTCCCGCCGGGCGGTGGCGGCGTTGGCGGCAAAGCGACGGAACGACGGGCGACCACCGACGGGCGCCGTCTGGGCGACGCGGGTGGCGAGAGCAGCCCGACGCTCAGCGCGAGCCTGGCGAGCGTCAGCCATGGATGCGATGAAAGATCACACGCGACCAGCGGAAGAAAGATTCCGGCGCACCCCTACCTGGCGCACCAAATGTCGGATTTCGGGTTCCGGCAGACCCTTGAGGTTCGAACTCTGGGGTGCGCACGAAGATCTTTCCCCTACCAGCTCACGTCTCAAAGCCTCGCAAGGAATCTAGGCTAGAAAGAAGAACACACAAGGGACACGAGGTTTATACTGGTTCAGGCCACCATTGTGGTGTAATACCCTACTCCCGTGTGTGGTGTGGTGGATCGCCTCAGGGGCTGATGATGAACAATACAAAGGGAGAACAGTCTCGCGAGGGGCTGTTCTTGAGCTGGTGCGATGAACTGCTTGGGTGAGTTTAGTCGCTTCTCTCTCTCTTTCTCTCTGATCGATCCGTCCCCCTTGCCCTGTGGTGGCTAGCTCTATTTATAGAGGGAGGCCCTGGGCCTCTTCCCAAATAATGAGCGGGAAGGGCGCTAACAATTGGCTATTTTAAAGGGGGACATCTGGTACACTTATCCTGACTAAAGTTGGTCTTCGGCTGCCAAAGGCTTTGACGATGACGCCGTCCTGGCTCCACGATGACCTCCATCCTGCCGTTCTGCTGGTCTTGGTCTTGTTGCACCGGAACGGTAACCTTTGCCTGATGCCTTGGCCTGTGCTTGCCCCCTTTGCACCGAAGGGGAAACAAGTACACTGCGCAGGCCCGCGCCCGCCTGGCACCCGCCTGGTCTCGATCGTCATGGCTTGCGTCACGGGTTCCTCGCAAGGTGCCCTTGCCTTGATCTCTCCGCCTCCTCGCGAGCCTGCCTGATGAGGCTGCTCCTGAGGAAGCTTCCTGTCGTCCGCCCCGCGAGGCTTGGCCCCTCGCGAGGGTCTTGAGCTTGAGCTGATGAAGCTGGGCTGCATTGGGCCCCCACTTGAGCCACACCGCAGGCCGCAGGCAGGCAAGTCTGGGGACCCCCGTTTCCAGAACGCCGACAGAACCGCATTACTTTCTTTTGTCGCTTCCGTTACATTTTTCTACTTCACATTGGGAGTAAGTGAACCGCGACAGTACCGATAGTGAACCACGACACTACCGAAAGTGAACCTCATGGGGTTTTGTTGTCTTTTTTCATACTTATTATATTTTATGCGCGTGGACTGGGGCGAGTGGACCGCATTGACTGAGCTAGTGTTCTGTATCTAATGAGAAGTGTGCTTTTTTGAGATGTTTTTTTTTGTTTACCAAGTGAATCACATAGGAGTTCTATTTCTATGAAAAGCATCACACACAAGCATTACGTCTGTGTCTTCTCGAACAATAAAGGAAAAAGTCCAAAATAAACCTTCAAGTTGTAGACGAAAGCTAAATCAAACCCTGAACTTCGAATCCCGGAAATTGGCACTATGAACTTTTAATCCCGGCCTATTTTGGACCCTAGATCTGTTTGGCACACCGAAAATACTACAATCCTGGCCGGGATAAACAACTACTCTCACAGAAAATAATTTGGGCCGGCCCACTATAACACAACAATAATTCGTGAAGTTAAAAAACGTTCGCACATTTCTGAACTTGTTCTGAAGTTAAAAAATGTTCTTGTTTTATATTTTTGGCAATAATTCAATAAATTTGTGTTTTTAAAAAAATATTTCGAATTCTGAAATTATATTCGCATTTAAAAAAATTCTTCGTAAGTTAAAAAATCACATTTGTCAAAAGAATGTTCAGAATTCCAACAGTTTTTCGCATGCTATGAAAAATGTTTCGGATTTTCAGAATTGTGTCACATTTTTTGAATAATATTTTTGGAATTTCATAATTATTTCGTAAATGACGTTTTTAAAAAATGTTTCGGATTGTTGGCTGTGGACTCGACTGGGACGGCCCACCAGACATAAAGCGAGTTTTTTTTATCATGCGCCATAAAAATTCTAGTACTTTTAAAAAACCAACAACTTTCAAAAAGAGAACACGTTTTGAAACATAAACAATTTTTTAAAACCTGAACAAAATGTCAAAGTGCAAACACTTTTTGAAACATAAATTTTTTCTGAAACCTGACCAAAATTTTAAAGTACGAATACTTTTTGTACAATGTAAGACTATGTTTGAGTGTTGTAGAAAATGTGTTATAACCTTAACAGAATATACGTGACATGTGTTTGAAAAAAGTGTATGCAAATTTAAAAATGTTGAACCATATGAAAGAGTGTTCGTGTAGTTTTATAAAAAAAATATTGTGATTAAGAAAATCTAAAACAGGTATTTGAAAAAATATTACCATGTATTCAAAAAAGTTTTGAAATATTTAATTTAAAAATGTTCATATGTATATGAAAATATCAAAGTTTATCAAATATTTAATGTGTGTGTTAAAATGTACATTGTTTATTGAGAAAAATTAGATATTTCTAAAAATGAAAAAATAAAAGGAAAACATAAAAGAAAAAATTATGAAAAAACAAATTAGTGCGCGCGCGTGAGCGACTGTGCCACTGGGCCAGCCCAATTTAAGAAATACCGGTGAAGTCCTGTCAAGGCTTAAAATGGACTGGGATTAGAGAGTTCAGAGTGCCAATTTCCGGGATTGAGAGTTCGGGGTTTGGTTTAGCTTTCGTCTACAACTTTAAGGTTTATTTTGGACTTTTTCCAACAATAAAACAAACTTCAGAAAAAGGATGACATTCTTTTTTTTCTCCTTCATACATGTGCTGCACTACTCGTTGATGCAATCTGCACTGCAAAACAAATACTCCCTCCATCCCGCAATATTAGAACGTTTTTTATACTAGTGTAGTGTCAAAATGTTCTTATATTGTGGGACGGAGGGAGTATCAAATACAAGTTAAGTGTGGCACATTCCTTTTGCCTTTTTTCCAATCTTTTTGATCAAACAAAGTGAAGAGAACTGCTTTCGGTCTCTTGTGGCCGGCGCACCGCACTTCATGGTGAGGTAGACTGCACCAAGCGGCGACCTGAGCCGCACTCTATTTGCGAGGTGAACCGCGGCACTGCACGCGAGGTCGCCGGCGAGGGAGATCTCCACCGGAGAGTTAGAGGGACAAGCACGGAAAATATGAAGGAGAACCTGGGTACCAGCGCACCCTATATGCGAAAAAAATTTAGTAATTCAAAAAAAGTCTAAAAAATTCCAAATCTTTTTTGGTAATAAACATGATCAAGTATTGTAGTCGTACAAAAAGATGCATCACAGAATAACTTTCGTTGCATCCTGGATCGAAGATTCGGCAAAAAACGCTATATACAAGTACTATACACGCTATATTGTCGTCATAAACTTGTTTTTTTTTGCCGTGAAGTCAATATGAATCATTTCTTGTCCCAACTTTTTAGACGAGTAGAATACCTGATCATGTTTGATTCCAAAAAAGATTTGAAATTTTTTAAACTTTTTTTAAATTACTAATTTTTTTTTTTGCATATAGGGTGCGCGGGTACCCGAGAGCCATAAGTCCGCGTCCGGACAAGCACCCGGTAACATTATCTGAGTGCTGGCGGCCAGGAAACTGGTTCCGTTTGGATGGCGGTAGTGGCGGCCAGCCGGGAGGGGCCTCACCCACTACGGAGAAAAGACAAATGGAGTGCATTTGTCTGCACATTTTTATTTTCTTTGTTGTTTCATGGCAGCATGTGGCAACACAACGAACTGCTTGGAGTGTGTGTGCCTTTTAACAAAAAAATCACGGTCATCAATTTCTAAATCACATGATCTTTCTTGTCCTCTAGCATCTCTTCTCCCGTGTGCACCAAACATACTATACTGTATACTCCACTCGTGGATTCATTTTGCTATGCATCCATAGCTAGCTTCACCACATTTCCCACCACGGTATGTGCTTTCTCTCAATCTTCTTTTTTCTTCCTTGTGCGCACAAACCCATAGAAGTTGCTGCACCAAGTTCCCATTGGAAAATCAGAGGAGAAATAAGCTGAATAGCAGTAGATGGCTTCGTGCAGTAGCAGCAGTTGGTTCAGAGGGAGTAGTATGCAGCAAAGAGGAAGCATTTCAGAGGGGGGAAAACAGCACTTGGTCATGGGACGGAGGCAACCTGCGGTCAGGGGAAGCAGCAATGATACAGAGCCAACGGAGGGTACCAACGATGGCGTCAACGACCCTCCTTGCCGCACCGCGCATCAGCTGCTCTGCTCCCGTACCTAAGCGCCGCCACACACGCAGGCGAGCTGCAGCTCGAGAAAGGGAGGGTGGGGAGGAGCAGTAACCAGGAAAGACAAACCGCACTGCACGTTGCGCCCAAAGATTGCACACACACGCACCCGCCCGCTGCAGACACGCCCGCACCGCACTGCACGCCCACGCCAACGGACGGCGACGCGCCATACAGCGAACTGCACGACCATGTCACGGACTGAACAGCGAGGCGATTGGAGCACTGCTTGACGGATCTAGGGGTGTGTTTGGACGACCACCAAATCTGACCACACCAAAAAATTGGCTAGCCAATTTCAAAAAAAAAAAAAAAAAAATTGGCTAGCCCATGGCATTTGTTAGCTGTTTGGATCACTACCAAAAAATTGGCGTGCCCAGCACAGCCGCCGCGGACACGTGTAAATCGCGCCAACACACGGGCGAGCCATGGGCGGAGAAAAGCTCCGCCAATAAATTGGCGTCGCGACTTTGTCCATGTAATGTCACTGATGCGGTGCATGCAGCCGGGCATTTTGCATCTTTTGGCCTGTAATTAGTCATTTTAGTCGCAACGATTAGTGAGGGCATGCAGTTTGGTGCTTAAAAAAAATAAAGTGCATGCAGCGTGATATTTTCCTGCGCTGGGCGAGGACTAGTGTACTAAAAACTTCCGGTTGTGGCTGTCTCGTGTCATTCTGTTGGCAAGCATATTTCTTTTCTCTTGTATGCATCTTTGTTTTTATTTAGATAATAGACGTGTTAAGTATTCCAAAGTCTAGTGTAGTCATTCAGGTCAGCGGTGCAAACCAAACGGAAGACTTGCCAAAATTTTGGGCAGCAACTGGGCTACAATCCAAACAAAAACTACTTACCAATATATTGGTCATGCCCTTGATTTGGTCATACCAAAAATTGGTAGGGCTAGCTGGGGCTCAAACCAAACACACCCTAGACGCACTACATGCCGAGCACAAATGAACCGCACGCCAACGACGAACTGGACGCCTGAGGGAGCCGTCGACACGGGAGATGCGGTGCAGTGGTGGTGAGGCGGCCTGGAGCGGGGCTGGGGATGGGTCGCGCGAAGGAAGCCGGGGCACCGGCAAGGCACGGGGAGGATGGGCAGCTCATTGGCAAGGCACGTGGAGGGAGCATCGGGGGGCTCGAGTAGGTAGGTCGGCCGGAGGGGAAGAAGGAAGTGATGGCGCTGGAGGAGGAGCCCAGCACGACATGGACCTCGCCGGCCTTCCCATTAGGCCACAATGCACGGGAGAGCGCAGATGTGAGCCCTACACAAGCTCCAGCAGCGCCAGTGGGTGGGAGAGTGGCCGGTGGCAGCGCCGAAGGAAGGTGGAGGGAGGCAGGTGGGGGAGGCCGTGGCCCTACGGATCCGGCAGTCAAAGGCCAGGCCCGACCCGATCTAGCGGCGAGGGAGGCCGTGGAGGGCGGCGGGCAGCGTGGTGGCCTGGGGTGGCTGGCGTGGACGGCGGTGATGTAGAAGGTGGGCGGCGCCGATGGGGAAACCAGTGGGGATCTGGGTGGAAATCGGCGGCCGGGATGGGAGGTTGGTGGGTGGGGGTCGTGTGTAGCCAGAAAGAGCCTGTAGGCAGGGCCATGGCATGGGTGGGGATTGTGGGGGTTCGAGCCATGGAGGAAGAAGGTGGAGGGATGGGGGGAGTGGGCGTTTTGTGAGCTCGCTGGTTCTGTGCGATTTGGTCGCGCCGCGGTTTGTTTCTGACGTGGTGTTAGTAGAATAAGAGGAAGTGTTAGCAGAATAAGACTCTTAAGGGTAAGTATCGCGTGAGTGTTAGCAATTGTGAAAGACTAAATGATAGTTGAGTACATGGACTTGCTGAAAAACTCTTGTATTGATTCTTTCTGATGTTATGATAAATTGCAATTGCTTCAATGACTGAGATCATAGTTTGTTAGTTTTAATGAAGTTTCTGATTCATATTTTACTTTGTGAACGGATTGTTACTTTGACATAAGAAATTATATGACAATATATGTTGTTGTTCTAGAGATGATCATGATGCCCTTATGTCCGTATTTTATTTTATCGACACCTCTATCTCTAAACATGTGGACATATTTTTTGATTTCGGCTTTCGCTTGAGGACAATCGAGGTCTAAGCTTGGGGGAGTTGATACGAACATTTTGCATCATGCTTTTATATTGATATTTATTGCATTATGGGTTGTTATTACACATTATGGTTCAATACTTATGCCTTTTCTCTCTTATTTTATAAGGTTTACACAAAGAGGGAGAATGTCGGCAGCTAGAATTCTGGACCGGAAAGGAGCAAATCTGAGAGACATATTCTGCACAGCTCCAAAAGTCCTGAAAATTTACAAAGAATTATTTCAGAATATATAAAAAATATTGGGCAAAGAAAGTACTAGAGGGGACCCACCAGGAAGCCACAAGGGTGGGGGCGTGCCCTACCAACCTGGGCGAGCCCCCTGTCTTGTGGGCCACCTGGCAGGCCTCCGGTGCCCATCTTCTGCTATATGATTTGTTTTGACCTGGAAAATATCATAAGGAAACTTTCGGGACGAAGTGCCACCATTTCGAGGCGGAACCTGGGCAGAACCAATCTTGGGCTCCGGCGGAGCTGTTCTGCCAGGGAAACTTCCTTCCCGGAGGGGGAAATCAAAGCCATCATCATCACCAACGATCCTCTCATCGAGAGGGGGTCAATCTCCATCAACATCTTCACCAACACCATCTCCTCTCAAACCTTAGTTCATCTCTTGTATCCGATCTTTGTCTCAAAACCTCATATTGGTACTTGTGGGTTACTAGTAGTGTTGATTACTCCTTGTAGTTGATGCTAGTTGGTTTATTCGATGGAAGATCATATGTTCAGATCCTTAATGCTATTCAATACCCCTCTGATTATGAACATGAATATGCTTTGTGAGTAGTTATGTTTGTTCCCGGGGACATGGGAGAAGTCTTGTTATAAGTAATCATGTGAATTTGGTATTTGATATTTTGATGAGATGTATGTTGTCTCTCCTCTAGTGGTGTTATGTCAACGTCGACTACATGACACTTCACCATGATTTGGGCCTAGGGGAAGGCATTGGGAAGTAATAAGTAGATGATGAGTTGCTAGAGTGACAGAAGCTTAAACCCTAGTTTATGCTTTGCTCCATAAGGGGCTGATTTGGATTCACATGTTTCATGCTATGGTTAGATTTATCTTAATTCTTCTTTTATAGTTGCGGATGCTTGCGAGAGGGGTTAATCACAAGTGGGAGGCTTGTCCAAGTAAGGACAGCACCCAAGCACCGGTCCACCCACATATCAAATTATCAAAGTAACGAACGCGAATCATATGAGCATGATGAAAACTAACTTGACAGTAATTCCCATGTGTCCTCGAGAGCGCTTTGCTTATAAGGGTTCGTCCAGGCTTTTCCTTTGCTACAAAAAGGATTGGGTCACCTTGCTGCACCTTAGTTACATTTGTTACTTGTTACCCGTTACGAATTATCTTATCACACAACTATCTGTTATCGATAATTTTAGTGCTTGCAGAGAATACCTTGCTGAAAACCACTTGTCATTTCCTTCCGCTCCTCATTGAGTTTGAAACTCTTACTTATCAAAAGGACTACAATAGATCCCCTATACTTATGGGTCATCAATGAGTATACTTGTATAGCTAAAATTTATATCAAGGCCTTCTAATATCTCTAGTCTTCACACATTGGCATTCCTCCAAGCTTCTTGCAAAGAAACTACAGAAAGTTGAACATGAAAAAACTGGAATGACCTAAAAAATTGAACATGAACCGGCCACCTCGAAAGACAGGGACTAAGGTCGTTTAACACATTGTGGTCAGGCGCATACATTTGCAAAAGGTAGGTTGTTGTCGAACCTCTACACATTGTCGAGCAACTGAGAGAGAAAACACAAAACGTATGAGAATAAAAAACATGAGAACCCAAAACCACACCAAAATTGACATCACTAACACCGAATGGAGAGAAACCTAAGGGCTTGAGACAACCATGTGTTGGACCAAGAAATGTTGATCAACGAAGACATCATGACCTGCCCTGGCTCGACTATGACATACATACCAGGAGGAAGAGGGCATTGAAGACAATTATTATGTACGACATCATTTCTCCAATGAGAAGACACTTCAAAAGTACACATATAGTACAAATGGCTTAATTTGCACACTAAGCATCGGTTGTAGGTTGTGAGGGGTACCCGGATGCTAGCAAACAGATTAGTTGTAGATATTGTTCTCGCATGTGCTCACGCACTATGGAAAGCATATGGTTAACTATTCTTTACATTCGCAGGCATGTATTCCACTGGAAAATGGTAACATTTTGTATTTAAACCATGATTGCATTCCTTTGTTTGCTCTTCTTTTGAAGTAATGCTTGGACATGGATAATTGTAGGTCACATGTGCATATTTGTTATTGTTGGGTTTGGGGAGAACCCTCCGATTGGTGTTATCTGGGGACTTCCAAGTCATGGAGTGTGCATAAAGCTTGTTTGAGAGGGTTTGAGCTCACCTCTAGTGAAGGGTGCTCGCGGTCGAATCAGAGATGAAGCACGACTGCGATCACCAAGAGTCATCCAAGGGCAGCCTCCCGTTCTCCATCTTTCACAATGTGCACAGTCACAACATCAATGACTGCCAGGAGCTCAGGGCCATCCACGACAGGCGCCTCGGTCGTCGCCCCGAGCGCAATGACCGAGGCTACAGTCGTGGAGGTGGCCGAGGTGGAGGACGCTGGGACGGTCATGAGCCCCGCCAGGAATGGCGCGACCAACCTCATGAAGACCGCTGGCAGGGCCAGCCTCGTGAGGGTCCCTGGAGGGACCAGCCGCACGAGGATCGCCCCCAGGGCAACGATGACCTTCCTCCGCTGCCGCCGCCACCAAGAAGGAATGACGACCACCACCAGGACGAGGGGGTTGGGGGCTTCAAAGATCCTCGTGCCATCACTTGCATCATGGGCGAAGCTCAGGCCCCTGCCTCCCATCGCATCTTCAAGCAGTTTGCTCGCGAGGTGAATGTGGCCCTCCCCAAGATTGAGGCAACGCATCCGCTCAGGTGGTCCAAGTACGCCATCACCTTCGACTCCTCAGACCAGCTCAAGTGCGTGGCCACAGCCGGCGCCCTCCCGATGCTCTGCTCGCCCATCATCAGCAATGTCCTCGTCACCAAGACACTCATCAATGGCAGCGTGGGCCTCAATGTTCTCTCTGTCGAGACAATCGACAGACTCCAGGTGCCATACCACCAGCTTCAGCCTACCAAGTCCTTCTCAGGAGTGACCGATGGCTCCACCACCCCGATAGGGCAGATTTGCCTTCCTGTCACCTTCGTCAAGCATGACGACTACCGCACAGAGCTCATCGACTTCGACATCGCCCACATTCGCCTCTCGTACAACGCCATCCTCGGCTACCCGGCCCTGGACAAGTTCATGGCTAACCCACCATGGCTATAATGTCCTCAAGATGCCAGGGAGTTGCGGCATCATCATGGTCGCCTGCGAGGAGAAGGACGTGGTGTGCTCTCTTGAGCGCGCCTACCAGGCTGCGGCGGTCGAGAACCTAGATGATGAGGGTATTGTCTATCTTCCTGAGGCTATCCCCAAGAAGAAGAAGCATCTACTCCACCATGGACCTCAAGAGGATGGAGCTGCCGGTGGCCCTACCTCAGGACCTGCACCCACCGACGAGGCGCCACCCTCTCTTGCATAGGAAGGCGTGCCCGGCGCCCCTCTCAGGCTGGCCTCGAGGGCTCTCCTCCGGAGTGCATCTGACCTAGCCAACTTCACGTGGGAGGCTCTCGGGCACCATGTGGAGGCATGCTTCAGCACGCGGTTCCGCCAGGAGGGCGCGAGGTGCCAGGTGCTCAGGAGTCCATCACCAAGACGATTGAGGAGCTTCAGGAGGCGCAAGCCATGCGTGGCGAGCACCATTACACACCACCCACTGTAGCTGCTGCCCCTGACGAGGGCCATGAGCTGCGCGTCTACGTCAGCATCCCAGGGCTCAACAAGGCCGCGTCTCAGGAGCTCTTCCGGTCATCCCACGTCGGCCGGTGCGAGGGACCCCCTGACAGCTACATTCGCATGCCCTTTGGCTTGTCAAACGCGGCTGCCACATTCCAGCGCCACATGCCAGGCATCCTGGCAGCTTGTGAGGCCAGGCACCAGGCGATCCTACAGGAGATGGCGGCGAATCCTCGCGAGCCCCCCGGGCCTCCGGAGCCTCATGAGGTTCAGGAACTGGGTGACTCATGAGGAGTGACTTCTGTAGCACACGACATCAGCTATCTCAACACTCCTTCAGCGACGGTGCTAGGTGACATGTTTCGGTTTGTTCAGTTGGTGGTGCCCTTCGGGCTGCATCATCCCCAAGCCGCGTGGGTCCATCCCTGTGGCATGTATTGCTTTTGCATCCATCAGAACTAGCTTTGCCCTTTAATTATGAGTTACCTTATGATTATCACCTGCTTGCCTGATGCTTTATCGCCCTTTGCGGCCTCCCCGCGTTCCTGACCGGACTCTTGCTCATCCCGCAACGGGGGCTACACATGCTGGCACGACGCTTGTGCTCAGGTTCGTCCCTACAACGCTGACAAACCTGAGAGATCGAGCTCTGGCTCGTGGCCTGCCCCGAGCATGTCACCTACACCAGATACTCAGTGCCTTCATCTTCTTGTGG
Organism: Aegilops speltoides; assembly: GCA_021437245.1. Lineage (NCBI taxonomy): Eukaryota > Viridiplantae > Streptophyta > Magnoliopsida > Poales > Poaceae > Aegilops > Aegilops speltoides. Next base: position 97,776,934 of record CM038146.1, read on the forward strand.
AAAGATCAGAGGCAGGACAGCAAATGTGATTATGGGTTATATTCTCCTCTCGGACTAACCCGCAGGAATCTCCGGAGCTTAACTATGGGTGGCCCCCCGCTAACCGTTCCCTTTTCATGCAAATCGCTTGCACGTTAAAGGGGGCTCCTAAGCATCGCGCCTCAGGAGCTCCTCCTGGCTCTCTAGCCCTCACCCCCTGGCCTTGACCACAGCATCACGACTTGGCATACCACCGGTGGCTGAGCCTTGCTCAAGGGCCGAGACTCGAGGATGTAGAGCACCTAGATGAGTGGTGAAAAAGGGAGGCTGGCGTGAGCCCTACCTAGAAGCATCACCACCAAGGCACAATCGGGCGCCGTGCAAAGGAATCACCGCAGGCTTACTAAGATAAGTCACCCGTGCATATCGGCACAAACCTCGCGATCTAGTATTTCGACTCTCGCTATCTCGCTCCGGCAATGCCGTTTTCCTTTTCGACCTTCAGGGAGTTGCTTGCACGCCAAAGGGGACCTCTTGAGCATCGCGCCTCAGGAGCTCTTACCAGACCTTGTGCTGGTCACCTCCTGGCCTTGACCATGGCATCGCGACCTGCCATACCAGTGACTGTCGAAGCCCGCCTGGGAACTGGGACCTGCCGGCGTAGGGCACTAAGCTACCGCGAGAACGAAAAGGGGGGACCTTGTCGGAGTGAGATACGCAAGTACCGCATCATGCTAGGAAGGATAACACATGGGAGCAAAAGCATTACAATTTTTTACATACCCCCACGGGGCTTGTCATAATTCCACACAGGGAAACAAAAGAAGAAGACCTCGAAGGACCTCGGCCGCCTGGTATCACCGACAATGCCGAGCGGACGCCGCTGCCGTGCTCCGGGCGCGGCGAGAGCCTGGCGGCACGTAGCTGTCGTCGCTGGACTCCGGAGAATCGCTCGGCTTGTGAGAGTCGCTGGATTCCAGGGAGTCATCGTTGCTGCTGGAGGAGCTGCCGGCAGGCCAGTGGCGAGTTTAGTGCCCGCGGCTGCGCCGCGTGGACTGCCTCTCCCGGAGCAACACTCCAGGCACCGGCCGTCCTCGTCGAAGACCTTGAAGAATGGCATGGAGGCGCCGTCGTACTTAAAGTGGATGGCGAGGGGCCCCTCTATACGGCAGGCACGGGCGACCTCGCCCCATCCGCGGGTCATGAAGATATTGCCTGGGGGGACGACCTTGACCTTCGCCCCGTGGCTAGGCTGTAGCACCTGGCGTGCTGCAGCCATAGCTCGAGTGGCCCTCTCGGCGACATCTCCTCGACGAAGAACCTCGGGAGACGGATCCACGTGCGCGGCGGCATGGCCGCCCACACCACGAACTCGCGCGAGGTGCCCTCGGCGTGGGGTCGTGGGCCGGCTGGCCGCGCAGCCCTAGCCTGTCCACCGCGACGCTAGCCCGTGCGGTGCTGGGCACTGCCAGAGCTCTGTGCATGGGCATATAGCGGAATTAGGAAGCCAGGCGGAGGCCGCTCGTACCAAGGCCACATTATCTCCCGCCCTTCGCCGGTGTCGCGAGGGCGGCCAAACCTCTTCTTCGATGGAAGTGGCCTGGGCTCCTCCCGAGGGGTTTTTCTCTTCTCCACAGCGGAGAACCTCCTAATTGGCGCCATGGATGCTACAACAAGACGGGGATACAAGGAGGAAGAAGAAGGAGCGAGCAGCGAGAAGATGGAGATGAGCGAGGGGATCTACCCCTCCACTCATTTATAGCCGGAGGAAGGCCAACCGCCGGCCTCCACGATCCCATGTAATGATGATGTTTCTCTCCATGCAGCAGGATCTTGTCAAGTCAAACGATTGTCGAGGCCGTGTGGGGGAGCAGAGGCACCCACGTCCCATCAATCACCACGCGTCGACCAAGGCCGCAGGTGGTTAGGGCCTGTGGTGCTCCGCACTTGCCCTTTGGCTTCGCCTCAAAGCCACGTTCGAGCGCGCCTTGGGCCCAGGAGCTACCGTCGGCGTTCTGGGAATGGGAGTACCCATACTTGCCTGCCTGCGGTCCATAGCGTGGCTCCATTAACGGCCTAGTACAACCCAGCTTTAGCATCAACAACTCGAGACCCTCACGAGGGGCCAAGCCTCGTGAGGCGGACGACACCAAGACCTCCAGAAGGAGCTACCTCCCCAGGCTGGCTCCTAAGGAGCCAAGATCTCTATGCAAGCCTCACCTCGCGAGGTTCGAATTACATGAGCCATGACGACCAAGGCCAGGCGGGCGCCAGCGGGCGCAGTGCAATAGTTTCCCCTTTGATGCTAAAGAAGCAAGCGCAGGCGTGAAATCCCGAGGAATTAATCAAAGGTTTCCATTCCCGTGCAATAAGACCAAGACCGCCAGGACGGCAGGACGAAGGTCATCGCCAAGCCCACCACGGCATCACGACCAGAAGCTTTGTAGGCGAAGACTACTTTTGTCAGGATAAGATGTACTAGTTGTATCCCTTCGAATTTGGCCGTTGTGGGATCCCTTCCCGCCTTCATTTGGGAAGAGGACCAAGGCACTATAAATAGGACCTAGCCACCACCATAGAGGGGGACAGATCATTCAGATCATCCTCTTCCCACCAGCTCAAGAACACACCTCCTAAGGTCGTTCTTTCATTGTACTAGTTCATCCTCAACACCTCGAGGCCAATCCACCCCAAAGCAAGAGTAGGGTTTTACACCGCAAGGTGGCCCGAACCTGGGTCAACTGTCGTGTCTTCTTTCCCGTGAGTTCGTCCAGCTAGGCTGTGGGATCGTCGGGTTGGCAGACTGGGGAGATTGAGTTCTTCGCACGCACCCTAGAGTTCGAACCTCTCAAGGGTTTGTGGATCCTGGAATCCGACAATATTGTTCGGCCGAAGGAGCTCACTGACAGCACGGTTGCGTGGATTGCGGCGCGTATGGCACAAACAGATGCTGACCCCACTGCTGAGCCTTGGCATTTTCAGGCGGCTCTTCGGATTCCTCATTAGTGTCGTGCCATGGAGCAGGAGTTTCAAGCACTACAGAAGAACGATACTTGGCGCTTGGTTCCTCCTGTGTCTGGTGTCAGCATCATTGACTCCAAGTGGGTGTTTAAGGTAAAGAAGCATGATGATGGTTCTATTGAGCGATATAAGGCACGGTTGATGGTTAAAGGGTTTAAACAATGGTATGGTCTTGATTATGAGGATACCTTCAGTCCAGTTGTCAAACCTACCACCATTCGTCTGCTTCTATCCTTGGCGGTTGCCAAAGGGTGCTCTTTGCATCAGCTTGATGTTTAGAATGCTTTTCTCCATGGGGTCTTGGAGGAAGAGGTTTACATGCGGCAACCTCCAGGTTTTGTTGATCCTGCTCGTCCACATCATTTGTGTCATCTTGTTAAGGCGTTTTACGGACTTAAGCAGGCTCCTCGTGCATGGCATGCCCGACTTGGCTCGGTTCTTCGACATCTTGGATTTGCTCTGTCCACTGCCACTACTAGGGAAAACCTTATACACAGCATCTTAGTAGTAGCGCTGGACAAAACAGGGCTCTACTGCTACTTAGTAGTAGCATTTTTAATTAGACCGCGCTACTGCTACTACTTTAGCAGTAGCGCGTCCTGCTAAAGCATGTTGCTGCTATACTTGTACAGGGCGCAGATGGCTAGCCCCACTTAGCAGTAGCGCGTATGCGTGACCAGCGCTACTGCTACGTCCCTTAGCAGTATCACATATACCTGTAACACGCTACTACTTAGTTACCTTATCCTGGAGCGGTTCTCAGTGCACCCTCTCACTCCCTCTCGCCCGCACCGAACCCGTCGTCCGCCGCCACCGCACTGCTCCTCGCCAAGGTACTCCCCCCTCCTCCTCCGGCCGCCCTCTTCCCATCGCCCCTCCCTCCTCCTCCAGCCGCCCTCCTCCCCCGCCCCCTCCCTCCTCCTCCTCCGGCCGCCTCTCCCTCCTCCTCCTCCCGCCGCCCCTCCCTCCCCCTCCTTCGGCCGCCCTCCCCCTCCTCCCACCGCCCCCTCCCTCCTTCGATCCCACCGGCCTCCTCCCACTCCTCCTCTCTCCTTCCTCCTTCCTCCATCTCTTTTTTTCATTGTAGTTTTTTACTATTGTATAATGTAGTTTTTTACTGTTTTTAGTAAGTGTTTAAAATAATTAGTAAGTGAATTAATAAACTAGTTGAACTAGTTTGATTTTAGTAAGAACTAGTTGAATTAATAGAACTAATGTATTTTTAGTAAGAAAATTAATATAACTAGTTGAACTAGTTTATTTTTAGACAGAACTAGTTTATTTCTATTTATAGTAAGTTTATTTTTAGTAAGAATTAGTTGAATTAATAGAACTAGTTGAACATGTCACATTTGTTGTTATTTTTTTAGTTTAAGCAATTATTCCCACATCGACGTCAACGATGCCTATCTCGCATCTTCGTCGTCGATACCCGTCGTTCGCTAGGGTTTTAGTGGTATTAGTGATGTTATATGTATGATACTATTCGGGATGTATTAGTGATAACTTATAGCGTTTTTGTTTTTGCATAAATCAAGGATCCCCTCCATCATCCCCGCTGTCGTCCCCGTCACCAACCCCCTCCGACCTCGAGGTGAGACTAGCCAAATCTCCATGTCAATATGAGTCCTATAAGATATGATGTAGGTAAAAACATGTATATCTTGCGTTGCTCAAATAGGATATGTGGTTGCCCAAGTGGCTGGTCATGTTTGCAGGTTACACCTCCGAGTGGCCTATGTTTTGCCGGAGTGTTGATTAATTTCCGTTCTGGCAAATTTCAGGCGCTCGATATGTCCTTTTTTAGCAAAGGTCATGCCAGAATTTTCTGTGAATTTTGGCATGACTTGTGCTAGAATATGAAGGAAATATCGAGTGGCCTGTATTTTCTAGAAAGATAATTAAACGATATTTCGGATTGACTTTAAGACTGTCGAGGCCGAAGAATCCCGACTGTTGTCGTGGGGGTCGTTTCTCCTTCTTCTCCTGGTGCTAGACCTTTGTTATGCACTAGGGGAAGGAGGAGTAATGACCATCATCGACGGTCGCAAATGTCAGAGAGAAATCAGTGAGGGAGAGTAGCCACCATATATGAGAGGACGAAGAATCCCGGCTGTTGTCGTGGGGGTAGCTTCTCCTTCGTTCCCATGTGCTTGACAATTTGGTGTAATGCACTCGGGAACGAAAGGAGGAGCTACCATCACCGAGGTCGAATATATACACCACGTGAGCTGAGAGTTTTCAAGAAAAGACTCGATGTCGGTGTCAAAACCGGCGGATCTCGGGTAGGGGGTCCCGAACTGTGCATCTAGGCGGATGGTAACAAGAGACGAGGGACACGATGTTTTTACCCAGGTTCGGGCCCTCTTGATGGAGGTAAAACCCTACGTCCTGCTTGATTAATATTGATGATATGGGTAGTACAAGAGTAGATCTACCACGAGATCAAGGAGGCTAAACCCTAGAAGCTAGCCTATGGTATGATTGTTGAGATGTATGTTGTCCCACGGACTAAAGCCCTCCGGTTTATATAGACACCGGAGGAGGCTAGGGTTTACAGTCGGTTACAATGGTAGGAGATCTACATATCCGTATTGCCAAGCTTGCCTTCCACGCCAAGGAAAGTACCATCCGGACACGAGCCGGAGTCTTCAATCTTGTATCTTCGTAGTCTTGGAGTCCGGCGGATATTGATAGTCCGGCTGTTCGGACACCCCCTAGTCCAGGACTCCCTCAGTAGCCCCTGAACCAGTCTTCAATGACGATAAGTCCGGCGTGCATAATGTTCGGCATTGCAAGGCGGGTTCCTCCCTTGAATAATCCAGAGAAGATAATGAACACCAGGATAGTGTCCGGCTCTGCAAAAATAATTTCCACATTCCACCGTAGAGAGAATAAAATATACACTTAGCTCAATCTGCTGACGTGTTATGCGGCGTGCCATCACACTGCAACCAAGCCTTTGTTTGAATTACTATACCACCTCAGCACATTTAGCGAAGCGGATTCTAAACACGTCTGTCGAGCGAGATCGTGTTCCCCTTATTCGGGATTCTCATCAATCGTGTGTGGGTAACCCAACCGTTCCGTCGCCACACCTCCTCTATCGAAGGGAATCCCAAGCGGTCACGGAGGCGGCCCTTGGTATTTCTTCCCTTTATAAGAGGACCAAGGCATGTCCTTGTTCTTCAATCCGCATCAAATCTCTTCTCCGCTCCCGGTTTCAACACCCGAGCCTCAGATTGGCGCCTCGGATCCTTAATCATGTCCGGCTCCGACCTCCAGGGCCGGTGGATGCCCTCCTCCGTCACGGAGGAGGACATATTGAAGTTGCGTGAGGCCAAGTACCTGGCCTACGAGGTTTCACATAGGTTGCCTGCCCAAGGGCAGGCTGTGCCAGCCCCCGAGCCCGGTGAATACGTCGTTTTCGTATCCCACCTCCGCCGGGGTTTGGGCTTCCCGACGGATCCCTTCGTGAGAGGGCTCCTGTACTACTACGGGCTGGACTATCATGACTTGGCTCCGGAGTCTATCCTCCATATCTCTGCATTCATCATCGTCTGCGAAGCCTTCCTCCGCGTCATCCCCCACTTTGGCCTATGGCTGAAGACCTTTAAGGTGGAGCCGAAGATGGTCGGGGGGCGTCAAGCGGAGTGTGGCGGGGCGACCATAAGCAAGAAGGTCGATGCCCGTGGCTCGAGGTTCCTTCAAGAGGAACTCGGATGTGGCAGCGAGTGGTTCTATATCACGCTCCGAGGGGCGAGCAAAAGCCGCCGCCCTCATTCCGCCAGGGACCTCCACGCCAACCGATGTCGTGGGTTGACCAAGGGCTCAAGCGGGGCCGTCAAGACGTGCCCTCACTGCAGGGCGGATTCGAGATCTCCAGCGAGGAGATCGACTGATCAAGGTGATGCGAGTTATGCTAATCGTGCATCTTCGCCTGCAAGCGCCGTCCTCTCCGTCTATGGGAATTCAACCGAGGGACCTCGGATTCTCCAACACTTCATGGGTGCAGCACCGTGGATATGTACAAGTTGTTCTTGGACGCGGTGGCGTGTCGGATTTAGCCGAGATGCAGCCTAAGCGCGATCGCCGGATACTCGGGTAAGTAGCTCGAGTCCGGACATTACATTTACGTGCCTTTCTAGAGTTCGCCTCCTGGCCCTTTGTTCTTTCTGAGGAATGGGTGGCGCGATCAAAGGCTGATAAGGTGTCAGCCCCCTCCCAGAGACCGCACCGGAGCCCGTCTGGTCGAATGTTGGAGGTTGCCCCCACGAAGGCGAAGGGGAAAATAAAGAGCTAATATTTCGCCCAAAGGCGGCGAAGAGGGAGAACCAAGAATCCTCCTTCGGGGAGAAGAGGGACGCTTCGAAGATCCGGAGGCCAAAGCCCCTAAGCGTGGGAAGAAATCCTCACCGAGGGGTCCGGCGTCCGGAGAGAATCCGGACGCACAATCATTGCCAAAAGATCAGCCCTCCAACGAGCCGTGAGTATGACAAGAGGGAATTAATTAGTAGGAAAATACCTTCATTTATGCTTCTGTGGGTAACCGAAATATTTATATTGCAGTTCGGATCTGCAGCCTTCTCAGATGAGTTCATCTTTGGGGGACCTTCTTCCGGAGATGATGGAGAGCGATACGCCTCCATCCACAGCGCCGCCAGATGAGGCAGGCGAACCCGAAGTGTCGTCACGGAGGGTATCCTCGAGTCCGGAGGGGCCAGAGTGTTCGGCACCTACTAGTGTCCGGCCGGGAGAACTGAAGAATCTGCTTGAGAGGGTGTCCATTTCAGAAGATCACCGTGCGTTAATGCGTACGGTGATTGGAAGGATTTCGTCCGCCGAGAGCGGATTGCGTAATGCCGCCATGAGTTTGCTTGCGGGATTTGAGGTATGCAATAATGACGCACCCCTTCGTCTTTTAACAGTTTTGCATATAAAAAATGCACCCTGTATAGATAGTAGCCCCTGAGACTCGGTAGGTTGTCGGAAATGACAGCGTGCCGAGGATCGAAATCTTGAAATCTCAAGCAATGAATACTTCCGTCCCTATACAGGTGGCGGATAGTCCGAGGGCCAGCCGGACTAATGAGTTTGCCGAATTAAGTCGGCAACTTGACGTGGCGAATGCTGATATCACGCTTGTCAACCAGCGACTTGACGAGTCGCAAGGTAAATAAATTCTCCGCAGTGGCTTTATTTAAGGGGGTCGAAGCCCTCCTCTGATAAATTGTATGATGTTGTATAGACGGTGCTACAGCTGTGGAGAGCCTTCGGGCCGAACTTGCTCGAGCTAAGGAGCAAGCCCGAAGGAGACGCTGACTGCCTCAAGGCGGCCGAGGAGTTGAAAGTCGAAAGGCTGCGCCCGCCTAAGCTAGGCGGAGGTGGCCGAATTGGCCATGAAGGTAAAAGATGCTGCCGACCGCTATGAGGCTCTTGAAAAGGAGCGTTTATCGGAGCGGGAAGACCTGAAGAAGGCCACCGCCGAAGCCAAGGATGCCCGCTCTGCAATGCGGGCTATGAAGGAGGAACTGCGCCAGGCCGGAGAGATCGTGGCTGGCAAGCCTATTCTGCTGCGTCGCCGGTTTATGGATGCAAAGTATGCTCAATTTGAGCGGCTGTGGAGTCCGGAGGATCCGTATATGGACTTGGCTGCAAGCGCGGCTGATGCCGTTAAGCACTTCCGGAGCCAGGGGGATCACGAGACGGAAGAGTTGTATTGGTCTCAATTCCACAGTCCGGATCGCTCCCTTCCATTGACAGACCGGTTGGCCGAATGGGCTGAGCTAAATAGATTTTCCGGACTGGCCATGACTGACATCGTGGCCCATATGCGGCGAGAGGTCAAAGGCGACGAGCTACTTGACTTCTGCAGCAATTCCTTGGAGCGATGCCGCATATAAAGGACATGAAGCGGTCGGCTGCATCGGTAGCGGATTGCTCTTGCCCGTGTGAAGGTGCATTGTCGGAGATGGATGCCATCGCTGTTGCCGCCAGGGTTGGATGAAAGCCGGCTCCTGTCGAGCACTACTGGGAAGTTATGCGTGGCGCTCGTATAATAAGTCGCGATGCTCAAAAACATCACGTTCAAATGAGCGTATTAGCTTATAAATCAATGATTATGTTATAACTGCTTTTTATACTTGTGCGTCCCAAGTAATAAAACTTCTCTGTCTTGGCCGTTCGTATACTTTCGTATAACTTGAAAGATTGCGATCTTGACTTCAGCCCCCACGCACGTGGTGCGGGGTGTTCTAAAAATAGCGTTTTCACACTTAATCCGGCGTCTCGGTCTGTTTGAGGAGGTGGTAGCGAGCGAACTAGGCAATCCGGACTATAATGCTTTATCACTTTCACTTAGCTAGTGGAGCTCGAGGTGGGGCTACGATATAGCCTGATGGCACCGCACATCTCCGGATTCGAGTGCGTATGTGCGTGACCGGAAGCGGTCCTTCGTCAAAGGGAATTCTAAACATTCCGATAGTCGATCGAGTGGTTGACCGGACTCTCATTGTATCATGACGATCGGTTTTCGGCTTTCTCTCTTGAGGTGCTCGCCCGGCCGGCTGGGGCACAATCGCAGATAGTTCTCCGGTGTGCGCGTTAGCGGATGATCTGAGCGTAAAGGCAGCAAAACACAGGAGCCGGGCAAACCCAACATTTGACCAAAGACATGATTCGGAGTTGATGCATATAATGCCTAACTCGAGGCGCCGAACACTCCCTAAGGTGTTCGGTCTTTATAATAATGGGCGAACGATGCCCTAAGCCCTGGTGTCCGAATGCGGGCATGGTCTTCGACGCGGCCGATGCCAAAGCGTCGAGCTCGCTGGCTATAGGAAAAACCAAGGAGAATAACAACAAGAGGCAGTAAAAAGGTCTACGCAGGTCTTAATCTGAAAAGAATCCTTGCAATGGGTCCCCTGCTGCGTCGTGCCCGTGTCTCCGTTAGCGCCGTTATCTGGGCGGGTATGCACGTTGTTCATCTGAGAAAGAGAGAGCGTTTAGTTTTAGAAACAATTTGTGCGAAAAATATGTAAAATAAAAATATAAATAATTAAAGCAAGGTTTATGTGAAACGCGATTATTTGTGTGCGCAGCCCACGTGAAGGGTATGCGGCTAGGGAGCCCCTAACTGCTTGAGGCGGATTCGTCTATCCGAGTTCGGGGTCCTTAAGTGACCCTCGCCTTTGAAATGGCGCCACGCGGACGGGCATCTTGAGTGTGAGAGGCAGCGTAATGCGGTATGGCGTTGAAGCGGACAAAAGCCTTCGTCCCAAGAGTGCTTGATATTCACTTTCAAATGGGGCGATATGAAAAATTAATTTTTAGCGTCGACAATTGTTCGGTGATCGAACACGACTTCTAATAATATAGAGCACTGTGCACTTGGCGTAAGGGCACTGGCATCACTCCTTTGAAGGAAGTGTGGCTGTGTCGAATTTTGGTAGGGTCTATCCCCATCCTACGGATTGTGTTTGAATATAGCGAGTTTAAGTCCTTGCCTCCGTCCATTAGGGCGTTAGTAAAATGTAATCCGTCTATTATGGGATTCAATATCGGGAGTCCGTCCAGCGTTTGAACGCTCGGAATAGTCGGTGGTCGAAAGTGATTGGTTTGATATCAATCTCTACGATTCTTTGTGTTGGACCGTCGAAGCTCTTTTAGGAAGTGCCGCACTATTTTTCCGTGTTATCACATGAAGTGAATTTATTGCTTTGACCCCTTGTGGGAAAGCCTTTTGTTTTCGGTGCCTGTTGGTGGGGTTTATCTTCTTAAGCTGCGCGTCGAGCCCCTTGTGTTCGGCATTTAGTCCGCGGACTGTTTAAAACAACAATCCTCGTGAGTGTGATTTGCGAGGCCTTAAAAGTCTTGTGGATTTGACATATCGACCCAAGATTTTGTTTAAGTTGGACAATTCGTCATTGTCATCCTTAAGAGGCTGTGTCTTAGTATTGGGCATGAGCTTTTGAATCGGCGTTAAGCTGCCGTGCTCTTTGGGCTTTTTCTTTATTCCGTATTTGTTTTTTTTTTTGCCGTGATTTCTGTTCCATCTCTTATCTCGGATGTACTTGGGTCGCTGGTGCTGCTTCTTGCTAGCCACTATCCTCCCCGCATGTAAGCGGGTCATGAGGCTTGTTAGTGCGGACATTGTCCTCGGTTTCTCTTGACCGAGGTGCTGTGAGCCATTCATCTCGGACATTGTGCTTGAAAGCTGCTAAGGCTTGGCGTCCGGACGATCGACTATTTGGTTCTTTTGGCAAGAAACCTGTTCGAAATTTCATGGCCGACTCTCCGGGCTGTTGGGTTATATGACTTAAATCATCGCATCCGGAGGGCGGACATAAGTCCTTGAAAATTCGCTCTAACGCGTCCTCGAGCTCTTCCCAACTTCCAACAAGTGTTTTACGGGAGGCTTTTGAGCCAATGACGGGCTGGCCCTTTGAGCTTGAGGGTAGATATTTTATGGCGTGGAGACCGTCTCCTCGGCCATGTGTATATGCAGATATATAATCTTCTATCCAGACTCCGAGTCTGTTGTTCCATCGTAGGCCTCTATGTTTATGGGTTTAAACCCTGCTGGGAATTCATGGTCCAGCACCTCATCGGTGAAACATAGTGGGTGTGCGGCGCCCCTGTACTTATATGTGCCGCTATCACCGGACACTTGACGTGTTGCTTTGCTTCCTGGGGCCTTCTTTTTGGGTCTGTAGATGGACCTGGCTTGGCCATTTTATGGTGGAGGCTCTATGGCCTCTTCGTCGAATTCTGGTAGCAGCTTACGCTTCGGGTAGCTCTTCGATTGGTGGCCATTGCCGTATTTATCTGCGGTTTTGAGTACTTTGCTCCATCTTATTCTGAGCGTGTCTTCCGTTGTTTTGAGCTTCCGCTTTTCCTTCTTCAGGCTTCTTGCCGTGGCGATGAGCCTGTGCTTAAAAAGCTCTTGTTCGACGGGGTCCTTGGCGCGACAAGTTAAATCGTCATTGAGGCTTGCCGTCTTGGAGGGAGTTATATAGTTATGATCCTCAACCTCTTCGTCTGCCGCCCTTCGTGAGGGCTTGTACGCATCCTTCTGCGCTGAGTCTTCTTTGGAGGGATTGTCTTGACACTCTCGGGGTATTGTTATTTCCTGTGCCGGAATCTCTATTCTTGCTGTGGCGGGATTTAGAGCGGCGCCGCTGACGCCGGCGCTTGGGCTGCTTCTTTAGAGAGTCTCCCTCCGCTGCTTCTTCGCCATCCCCTTCTTTTGGGGTATCCACCATGTATACGTCATATGACGAGGCGACCTTCCAGTGCCCTGTAGGCGCTGGTTCCTGTTCGTCTCTGGCATCGTCGTCCATAGCGTCGATGTCGTCGGATTCGAAGTCTAGCATGTATGTTAAATCCTCGACAGTGGCTATAAAGTGGGTGGTGGGTGGGCGCTGAATTTCTTCGTCGTCCGCACCCCAACCATCCTGGCCATAATCCGGCCAGGACTCTCCTGATAACGAGAGATGTTTTAATGAATTCAGGATATCGCCGAAAGGCAAGTGTTGGAATATGTCCGTGGCGGTGAATTCCATAACCGGCGCCCAATCCGGATCGATTGGCAGGGGCGCGGGAGGTTCAGAGTCCGGCGAGGAGTCCGGTGCCTCGGAATCACGAGTTTCGCGGGGGACAAGATTGGTGTTCGGCTCCATCGCCGTGGATGTTGAAGCCCCCAGGGCGGCGTCTATCCGCCGGCCCTCGATCTGGGCGATCGGCTCCGGGCTAATGGCCGAAGCAAATCCGTGTCGCGCCACCAAAACCTTTGTTTGGCGACGAGCTAGATCATGCCCATCGTCCAAAGATCTGCACGCTCGGTGTGGCTCGAGTCCGTCAAAGATCAAGTCTCCGCGGACATCGGTGTGAAGTTTAAGCTTCCAAATCGACTGACGGCGGGGCGTAGCTTTCAATCTGCTCGGATGGCCAAGTGAATTGCCCGCAAAGGCGAAGCCCGAATATGAAGATCTGTCCGGGAGAAAAGTCTCACCACGACAGCGTTGCTGATTGAAGATGCCATCAAGCCTATCGGTGGCGACACGGAGGAACTCTCAATGAAAGCACCAATGTCGGTGTCAAAACCGGCGGATCTCGGTAGGGGGTCCCGGCTGTGCGTCTAGGCGGATGGTAATAAGAGATACGGACACGATGATTTTACCGAGTTGGGCCCTCTTGATGAAGGTAAAACCCACGTCTGCTTGATTAATATTGATGATATGGGTAGTACAAGAGTAGATCTACCACGAGATCAAGGAGGCTAAACCTAGAAGCTAGCCTATGGTATGATTGTTGAGATGTATGTTGTCCCACGGACTAAAGCCCCGGTTTATATAGACACCGGAGGAGGCTAGGAATTACAGTCGGTTACAATGGTAGGAGATCTACATATCCAGATTGCCAAGCTTGCCTTCCACGCCAAGGAAAGTACCATCCGGACACGAGCCGGAGTCTTCAATCTTGTATCTTCGTAGTCTTGGAGTCCGGCGGATATTGATAGTCCGGCTGTCCGGACACCCCCTAGTCCAGGACTCCCTCACTCGACAGACCCATAGTCAACCCGTGATGAATAATAATGATCTAATTTAGTTTTTGTAGTACATATATTTAATTGTACAAGTTTAATATTTGAATTATGAACATAGGAAATGTCGTCGGACGAAGAAGGCCCCGGGGAGTGCTCCTAGTGCGGCGACAACCGGGGTTTCTGCGACAGGCCTCACCTGGACGAGGGTCGGCGCTTCAGCATTAAGCTGGAGGAGGCCTTCGATTGTGAAACGGTACGCTACGACGCTAAGTGTTTTTTCGTAGTTAAGCTCGTCTTCTACTACTTCAACGTGTAATTTTCGTCTTTTACAATTCGACTAGCTTATCCCATGCCATGCAAGACGCTATGTCTTGGAGAGGATGGGTTTTGAAGATCATGAGAGGAATGAAACAAAGAAAATTAACCTAAGGACCCATCATGGTATGGATTTTGAGGTAAATCTATACAATTCTGAGAGCGTGTCCAATTTTGGTTGCCCGGGTTGGGAAGCACTTTTCAAGATGTATGATTTTCAAGAGGGTATGTTTGTCACCATGTATCTTGGTGATCCTGACATCGACCAAGACAATTTGTACATTTGGGTTCTTGTTGATACGCTTCCAATTCTACCGCTATGTGAGTTCCTCAAACATAGTTATTAAGTAATTTATATTGTTTATTTCAAGATAGTTGATAGCTTATTTCCATTGATAGCTTATTTTCATTCTTCAAAGAGTGTGCGGAAGATGGTAGACAGAACCAACTACACCGATGGCTCTAAGTTAACTTATCAAGATAAAAATCAACTGGTCGCATATTGTACTGACATTGAGAATTACAATGCCTTTTATCGAACTCCTCCAATTTATGGTGAATACGTGCCACTAGTGCACGTGTTGAACAACCATAACTTCCATGGAGATTTCCTGGTAAGAATTTTTACTATTATGACATCCGTGCATCTTTTGCATACTTCTAAAACTGAACTACATTGCTAATTACAAAGTTATTACTATGTTTTTCAACAGAAAATCCCGATGGATTGTGTGCCTCATTTGATGTATCAGAATGGTTGCCTTGATGTTTTGAACATACAGCCAAGTCATCCTACAAATCTCACCTATGCATACCGGATTTCTAAAACGGTGAACACATGATAATCAAAGAATGGAAGAAATGTATGGACATTCGTAAGGAGGTTCTTGGAAGCAACATTGTGCAAAAGGCAAGAATTGGAGACATGATAATCTCCATTCTCCATAATGGAGAGTCAGGGGCTATCTTGTTTTATGCTATTTTACCTAATATAATATAGTAGGTCCTAAGAGAATGTAGTAGGTCCTATGAGGTACAATATGTTTATGAGAGTTGATGATGCTAAGTAGTTGTGATTATGTCTAGTGACCAACTTGTATGTGATGTCTCATTGATGAAAACGATGATCATGAGGAGGTGTTATATGACAATGATGTATTATGATGATAAGTTGTTAATGATATGATGATGATGATGATGATATTTATTATATCATTGGGTGAAAGAATCGTGGATTAGTTTCAAGTGAATGGACATCCACTTGAAACTAGTCCACGATTCTTTCTCCCACTGATGTAATAACTCATTATGATGTAAAATCATTCTCTAAATTGTTGCGGTATGAAAATTTGTATAAAGGTGTACGAATACAACTTGAAATAAAAAAGAAACACGGAATAATAGTAGTAGCGCGTGCTAGGAGAAGTGCTACTACTAATTACCAGTAGCGCTCATTTTAGAAAGCGCTGCTACTAAGTCGATATAGCAGTAGCGCGGTCCAACCCACGCTACTCTAACCTTTAGCTATAGCGCATTACTAGTAGCGCGGTTCCCCGCGCTATTGATAGGCTTTAAACACGCACTACTGCTAGGGTTTTCCCTAGTAGTGTGCTGATACGTCTTTGTTCATGTTCCATCGTCCTGAGGTTACCATGTACCTACTGGTTTATGTTGATGACATTATTCTTATCAGCTCCTCAGTGACTGCCGCTGATTGTCTGCTGTATGCTCTGAGTGGTCCTTTTGCTGTCAAGGATCTGGGTGCTCTCCATTACTTCCTTGGTCTGGAGGTTTCACGGTCCCCTGCTGGCCTGACTCTCACTCAGCATAAGTATTCCTTGGACTTGTTGCGACGTGCTGGTATGTTGAAGTGGCTACCACCCCTATGTCTGCGACTGATCGGTTATCAGCCTTGGATGGTGCCTTGCTTCCTTCAGATGATGCTACGGAGTACCGCAGTATTGTTGGTGGCTTGCAGTACTTGACTATCACACGGCCGTACATCTCCTATGCGGCAAACCATGTGTACCAGTATCTTCACGCTCCTCGGACTTCACATTGGTCGGATGTGAAGCGTATACTGTGTTATCTCTCTCATATTGCCTCCTATGGCTTGCATCTTCGGTCTTCCTCCTTGAGTGCTCTCTCGGCGTTCTCTGTTGCAGATTAGGCTGGGAGCCTGGATAACCGGCGATCAACGGGAGGCTATGTTGTCTTCTTTGGTCGCAACTTGATCGCCTGAAGTGCGCGCAAGCAGGCCATAGTATCTCGAAGTAGCACTGAAGCAGAGTATAAGGCGGTTGCCAATGCCACGACTGAGCTCATCTAGATACAATCTCTGTTGAGAGAGTTGAGAGTCTCTCAAGAGCAGCCTCTTTGGTGTGATAATATTGGTGCGACGTATCTTTCATCTAATCCAGTTTTTCATGCTCGTACCAAGCACATCGAAGTTGACTATCACTTTGTGAGGGAACGTGTTGCACAGAAGCTTCTTCATATCAAGTTTATCTCCTCCAAAGATCAACTTGCTGACATCTTCACGAAGCCACTTTCACAACCGCAGTTTGAAGGTTGTAGGTGCAATCTTAACTTGCTTTGTACTTCAGGCCACAGTTAAGATTGAGGGAGGGTGTTAGATAATGTTTATATGTAGCTTATGTGTATACTCTGTATATTGTATTTGTACACTTCGTGTACCCTTATATATATGAGATAGCCACACCTGTATTGGGTGCCGAGCAGTTTCCCACAAAATCATAATTGTTTACAACAAGATATAAGTGAAGATCATAATGGTAGTAAAGATAATGATGAGAAACAACTGCCAAGCAGGAGATACCAATAACACACACTCTCTCTCTCTCTCTCTCTCCAACTTTCTCTGGAAAAGTTTGTGCCAATTTTCTGATAATTTTTCTACAGAATGATATTGACTCAAGCTTTCCAATGCAAAAAGAATCACTCAATTTCGAGTTGACATGAGGAGTTAAAAAATTTCTAAAACTGGCATGAAAAACTAGAACAAGCTATGTTCGTGAATTTCAGAGGGCAAAAAGACATATTTATAAGCCAATTTTGAGGTGCCAAATATTAAAATAGCTTATGCAACTATTTAGATGCGACTCATCGCTAACTTTAATTTGAGTACTCGTAGAGCCCAAACGGACTTCGTATGAGAAATATATGCCTATTTTACTGAACAATGCGCAAAATAGTTCGAATCCGAATTCAGGTACGAGATTGAATCTAGATAGATCCGAATTTTTCCTCTCTTTTTTCTCACACTTTTTTCTTTGACTTATTTTTTACTTTTTTCTGTCTCTTTTTTTTCTCTCTGTCCCTCTTTCCAAAACAAACTAGATAAGATGCAGATTGGATCAAGCGAAGATTTAAACAACCTCAACTATGATTATGACAATGAACGATGGGCAACACGTGGTGGAAATTGATGGATGTGGTCTTGTGGTGAGAGACAGCTTCTCCACCATCTTCATGCTAGCCAAGTTGTTGCAACTCCCTCCATCAATGATGATGCAAACATAACGTTCCTTCACAACTCCCTTTGTATGAAACAATTATGTCTCTGATTTTGCTCAGCTTGTGTTACCTGCACACTCAAAAGACGTTGAGCAACTAAACTCTCATACATGTCAGCAACTTCAACAGCCATGTATTGCATCTCATGTTCAGAATCATCTACATCATGCGTTTGACACCACCTGGCAATTGCTCTGTCCAAGCTTTGGGAGTTTTGACTACAATGATTGCCGATCACCACCTGCTGCTGGGTAAGAACTGGTAATAATTTGAGATTTGCTTGACAAATTTGTTACACACCACCACCACCACTTTCTAGTAGTCTGTAGGATCATATTTTGTGTTTATGTTGCTGCTAACCATGTCAGGACCATAAGCCGACAAAATTGACTGGGGGAACATGACGAAGAAGGAGCTTCATGATAAATTTTAGCAAATGTTGGGTCAAGAGGTGAAAGACATGATGGCCAACTTTGGGAAGGCACCTGAGAGGATTGATGACATCTATAATACCTAAATAGTTCATCATCACTATCTTATTTCTCTTAACATGCACCCTATCCACGTTACCACACATGCCCCACACATGTACTACTTCATTTTCTAGACATGCACTCATCCCACGTCAATATTCGTGCCTTGTAAGCAAAACCGTACATGCACATGCATGTCATGCGTTGAGTTTCGACCGTCCCTCAACTCAAAAAAATAAAAGAAGTTTTGACCGTCCCTTTCTCCTCAGTAATAGCGATCAGGCCTCTTTCCCTATTAATTAATAAGAAAAGAAACAATTGAGCCCTCTCCCCGTCAGGGAAAAGAGAAAATTGTGGGCTCTATATAGAGCTAGTTGTTTCTTTGGTTCCAACCCATCGGTCAATAGGCGTGCTCCTTTGGTTTGGTGGGACAACCCGGAAAACAAAACGTGCATGTCGCCTCCCCAATTACTCCCACTGAATTTCCTAAAAGAACATTTATTCCCACTGAATCGATTGATTTTCCACAACACTCTTCATATTATACGTCGGATCCTCTTCATCTTCTCCACTAAGCAAGCGTAGGAGTTAATCTCCCTTTTAAGAAACAGATCTTCTCCATTCTCAAGAGGATTAGCTAGGTTATTAGGTTTTGCTATCAGAAAATCTGTGCGCTAGAGCACCAAAGTTGAAGCCCCGTCGTACCGCCCGCACGCCTTTACCACTACCATTTTGGACAGGGTGAATCAGGAGGAGTTGACCCGAAGCTTCCCTGAGCAACGACGAAGCTCTTCATGAAGTTGTGCCTCCAAATCGTTGTGTATGCACTCCGCGGTCGAAGCTGAGGTACCATCTCGGGCATGTGCGCTTTATCAAGAACCATCCCCCATATTTCTTTCGCCATGGGCAGGTAACTATGCCAAGCCCTAATTACATCTTACAAGTTAACCTCACGTAGTGTTGTTGATTTTGCTTCATGCATGACTGACTCCACTAAGTTATAGGTGGAGTTCGAAGTCTCTGTCGGGATCTGGTACCTTCCCCATGGCATCTGATTTGTATCAAATTGTTCCTTTTCCTCCATTGATCCATTTATAATCGTACTCTACTATCTAGCTATTTTATCATGAGCTTATCTTGCATGATTCATTGATTAGTTTTTGTCATGGCTTCTACAGTTATATCTGTATATGAATGAATACAATTGTTTGACATCCAATGATGCATGATTATTGGTTGTTCTTTTGGATCATTGCCATATACATGGTTATGGTACTTGAAAGGTTGGAGTTCCATCATTTATTTTGACATGCATGATGTCTAAACAAGAAAACAAATTATATCAGATTGGCAACCAATTCTTGAGCACAGCAGATTCTTTTCCTAGCTCCATGGGGCACTTTAGATAATCCACATTTAAATATTACATCTAGTTGTCCGAGCATATATTGTTTCACCATTGTGCCATCGCTTTACCAGGAGAGCTTGCAGACGTTTTCTGTTTATTTTTCCTGAGTTCATTCTTTATTTTTGTTTCTTCCAAGAACCAATACCACAAAGGACAACCCAGGCAAGTAAATACATAATAGTATTTTGGTTCCTATAAGCCTAAGGTATTGGCTGCATGTTATAATGAAAGTAGTGGTGTGTTTCCTTTTCATTCATAATATAGACGATTTTCTTCGAATATGCTCACATAAGCTAAAATGTCCTGTAACAACGTGCAGGGTATTATCTAGTTGAGAAGACAATTGACACCAAGTTGGACACCAAGTTCGATGAAGTACTCGCGTGTCTACCACAACAACCAGCCGCCTCTGTTGCACTGTTGCAACAACAGCAACAACCACCTCCACATCGCGATCCAGCAGGACGAGCGCATCGTGTTCCTCTTGAGCCAGGACAAACTTCTGGTGCCACTGCTACTGCTGATGATGCTTCTATAGCTTCTGCTGCTACTGCAGAGGTGGAGGACCATTACAAGGATGAGGTTGATCAAAATCAGAACTACGTGCAACCACCAGCACCACCACCACCGGGTCATCCTAATGCATATAATCGCAATGGTAGGGATGCACCACCCCCTCGGGTACGGGATCAAGACCACATCCCTAAACTAAAGTTGAGTATCTCGCCACTCGAGGGTAGATACATCCTGATATTTATCTTACTCGGGAGTTAGAAATTGAACAATGCTTTACATGCTTACAATATCCTAAGGATAGACGTGTTGTTGCTGCTGTTTGTGTTTTCACTAGTTTTGCATGTGTTTGGTGGTCTGAACATTGTAGATTATATCCTATTCCGGCTACTTGGGCATCTTTGAAAACTGCTATGCATACTTGTTGGCTTCCACCATATTATCAATGTGAATTACTTCAAAAATTGCAGCGCTTAAGACAAGGAAAAATTCTGTAGAAGAATATTATCAGGAATTACAAACTGACATGATTAGATGTGGTATTGATGAGGATAATTAAGCTATGCTTGCATGTTTTATGGGTGGATTAAACAGAGAGATTCAAACCATTCTAGAGTATAAGGAGTATAATAATATCACTCGTTTATTTCATCTTGCTTGCAAAGCTGAACGTGAAGTGTAGGATCGACAGACATTGGCGCGAACTAATTTTTCTGCAGGTCGATCTTCATCATGGACACCATATACATCCTCTACTTCCACACGTCCTACTGCAGCGCCGCTGACTTAAGCCACCAATTCCTGCAAAGTAGACTCGATCTAAACTATGAAAAACTGTAAAATCTCACCGAGCAACCTGGAAATCTGATACCACTTGATAGAGGCAAAGGTGTCCCGTCTTTCGATGAGAAGGTGATTATCGTTTTTTGTGGGAGTAGACTTTGATGATCCGACTACGAACGTGCGAGACGTAGCGCCTTAGCAACAGCTAAACCAACTTTCGAGGGTTATTTACCACGCCGGAGCATGATCAACCTGACCACGAGGGTCTATTTCCTGCGAGCAAACGAAGAACGAGCAAGAAACTGAGATTGCAATCTGGATATTGCGAATATAAGAGGAAAGGTTTATTGATGAAACTGGAGTTCTGTGATGTCTTGGTCTGGTTGTTGAACACAAACAAAGTATGCAAAGTTGCAGCTATGGCGAACTTTAATTGAAACAAAACCCAAGCAAAAAGCTACTAGATTGATCTACTTATATAGGAGCAAGGCGTGGCGTCGAAGGAGGCGGGAGGACGTCCCAAGGTAGCCTAAAACTAACCCTAGGTCGTACATGATGGAAATATGCCCTAGAGGCAATAATAAAGTTGGTATTATTGTACTTCCTTATTCATCATAAAGGTTTATTATTCATGCTAGAATTGTATTGATTGGAAACTTAAATTCATGTGTGGATACATAAACAAATACCATGTCCCTAGTGAGCCTCTACTAGACTAGCTTGTTGATCAAGGATGGTTAAGGTTTCCTAACCATGGACACGTGTTGTCACTTGATAACGGGATCACATCATTAGGAGAATGATGTGATGGACAAGACCCATCCATTAGCTTAGCATATGATCCTTCAGTTTATTGCTACTGCTTTCTTAATGTCAAATACATATTTCTTCGATCATGAGATCATGCAACTCCCGCATACTGGAGGAATACCTTATGTGCTATCAAATGTCACAACGTAACTGGGTGATCATAAAGATGCTCTACAGGTATCTCCGAAGGTGTCTGTTGAGTTGGCATGAATCGAGATTGAGATTTGTCACTTGTTTATCGGAGAGGTATCTCTGGGCCCTCTCGGTAATACAACATCACAAGAAGCTTGCAAGCAAAGTAACTAAGGAGTTAGTTACGATATGATATATTGCGGAACGAGTAAAGAAACTTGCCGGTAACGAGATTGAACTAGGTACGAAGATACCGACAATCAAATCTCGGGTAAGTAACATACCGACACACAAAGAGAATTATGTATGTTGTCACAAAGGTTCAACCGATAAAGATCTTCGTAGAATATGTAGGAACCAATATGGGCATCCAGGTCACGCTATTGATTATTGACTGGAGAGGTGTCTCGGTCATGTCTACATCATTCTCGAACCCGTAGGGTCCGCACACTTAACGTTCGTTGATGATATAGTATTATATGAGTTATGTGAATTGGTGATCGATTGTTGTTCGGAGTATCTGATGAGATTGCAGACATGACGAGGAGCTCTGAAATGGTCCGGAGGTAAAGATCGATATATATGACGATGGTATTTGGTCTCCGAAAATATTTTGGAGTGCACCGGGTATTCATCGTGTCACCGGAAGGGGTTCTAGGAGACCTATGGGTAGTATATGGGCCTAATGGGCCAAGGGGAGGAACACACCAGCCCACAAGGGGCTGGCGCGCCCTCCCCCTAGCCGCCGACCCTATAGGGAAGGAAAGGGGGGCGGCTAAGGCAAGGAGCGCCCCCCCTCCTACCTTCTCCTCCACCCCCTAGGAAGGAAAGGGGGCGACATAGGGCAGGCGCCCAAGGGGGCCGCCCAGCCACCTTGGGGCGCACCCTGGCTGCCTTCCCTCCCCCACCTATATATATGAGAAGGAGGGGGGCCACACAACCCACGACAATCCCTTAGCCGTGTGCGGCGTCCCTCTCCATAGTTTCATCCTCCGTCTAGTTTTTCCGCAGTGCACGACGAAGCCCTGGGGTAACAAGTTCACCAGCACCATCACCACGCTGTCGTATTGCCGGAACTCATCTAGTACTTCGCCCATCTTGCTGGATCAAGAAGGCGAGGACGTCATCGAGTTGAACGTGTGCTGAATGCGGAGGTGCCGTACGTTCGGTACTTGATCGGTTGGATCGTGAAGGTGTTCGACTACATCAACCACATTGATAAACACTTCCGCTTAACGGTCTACGAGGGTACGAAGATACACTCTCCCCTATCATAGCTATACATCTCCATGGATATATCTTGCGTGTGCGTAGATTTTTTTGTTTTCCATGCAACATTCCCCCAACAGTACAAGGCCCATGGGCCCAAGTGGAGGTGATGCAACACCTTTGGACTTGTAGTTTGACTCGGATTCTGCTACAACATCATATTGATTCGTCAATATCTCAACGCCCGGTTGAATTCGAAGGTGAATCCAATTGGGTTGGAAAGAGCACGAAATCTACTTTCCAACAAAAAAAGAATCATCCAATTCGGAGTCAGGATGAAAGAGATCTTGGCGTTTTGAGTCAGGTATGTCTGTGCAGTCCAAATCCGAGTCCAGAACGTGAGAGACTTGGACTCTACGTTCTCTTGGCCCAAAAGTGATGTGAGAGGACTTTTTGAACAACACCTAAACTTCTCTTTTTCCCTTATCTTCGTATGTGAATTGTACAAATGTCCCATGCACCTGCAATTAGACATGGCCTGTAAAGTATTTTTTATTCTGGATATCATAAATAAATTATTGCATAGTTTACACTAGAAATCACCTCACAAATGTGCATGTATGCAATATTTTTGGTAGTCATGTCATAATCACCAATGAACCAACTTAAATTAAAAAACATGCACACAATCGATATATCAAAATTAAATTCTAAAATTCAGATTTAAATTAAAAAATCGGGCAAACCCCTTCCCTTGCCAAAATTTGATTCCCATGAGATAGAATTTGACTCCACATTTACAGTGCTAACAAGATGGACATGCAACCAATGCAGAGGCTAATAACTCAACCGAGCATCCAGCCGCGCCCACTACACCACCATGGCCCAACCCATGTGCAACCGTACCATCCTCTACCATAGCCGTGATGTCACCCTCCACCACGACCACACGTGGGGTCGAGCATGGCACATCTCTACCGCGCAACCCCTGCAGCCGAGTCGCTGCCCTTTTCCATAACGTCTCGAGAGCGCATCGAAGTGACATGAAGCGACCCGTACGCAACCACGCCAACCCCCTCCGCTGTACTACCGGCTCCCTCCACTGCAGCTGCGCTCGCGGGTGCCCAATCCGCAGCCCGCCCTTGGTCGCCCTCCGCAAAGCCTTCACCATCCATTACACACTGCCTCTCGCGCAGTCGCCGCCACCGCTAGGAGCTGGAGGATTGCGCCGTCGCCGCCGCTTGGTAGGGTTTGGGGGAATCAGATGGGGAGAGAGACGAGTTGTGTCTCGAGAGATGGAGTGTCGGCTCGACCTTTTTTCGTGCAGTATAGACAAGGACAATTTTGTCCATCTAAAAACACTAACAAGAATTGAACGGTAGAAGCTAATGGAAGTGATGAAAGTTTCGAAAGAAGTCCACATCACCCCCTGGGGTTTCAGAAACCGGGTAATCTACCCCCTCAACTTCTAAACCGGTTAATTAATCCCCTGAGATCTCTAATACCAGCCAAAGTACCCCAAATCCCAATTACAATGGTATCCGCTGGTGGTTTTGCTTGCGTGGCTCGAAAGGATGGCCACGTCGGCTTGGTGGGTGGGTCTCCGACTTAACTGCTCCTCCTGTTTGTTTGGACCTCGTCTCCCTTATTTCCTTTCGACGAGACGGCGGCGGGGCAACACATGATGATCGCCGCTTGACAGGAGCGGCGCGACGACTCCAGGTTAGGCGCTCAGCTCTTCCATGCCCAGCACACACGTCCTGCTCTGTGTGGACTACGCATTGAAACTTGCACACCTGCAACGACCCTTTCTGAATTCAGATGTCACACGCCCACACCTAGATAGTCAGAGATCTGTTTGGTGATTAGTACTAACGCACCACAGTTGCACCGGAGTAGTGCTTGTTTAGTTAATGTGTATACCGTGATTATTCCCTGGGCACTTGAACAGTCTAGGTTCTGTAGATTTTAAAGCAGTTTTTCAAATTCAGAGAATAGACTTGGCTCCCTTCAGGCCACTGCCATTTTCCAAGTATATGATTTTTGCTCCATGATTAACCTGGACCGACATGTTAGTATTCTTTTCATGGTACTTGTGTGATCATAATTAAACAACTAGCCGGCCGGCGAGCTACAGTACACATTGAAATAGCTGCTTCGCAATCAGTAGTTTTCTTTCACAGTTGCTGAAATTAACAGTCGAGATAACTCAGGTTGATGCCTACCTGCATGTATTCTAAGTAATCAAAATTTACTAAATGCTCTGATGTATTTTGTTGTTATTTCGCAGATATGAAACCACTCGGTTACCTATCCGTTCAGTAGGCAGAACAAGTAGAGAGACAACCAGCAGAACAAGATGAACAATGTTCAGAAGAGAAGCAAAATTCAGAGGAATGTAGAGGAGATGCAGATGAGATGCATGAGGTAGCTGAAGATGCACATTTATTTCATCGGCCCCAGAAGTTGCCAGTTTCTAGGAAGATTGTGAATGGAAGTAGATCCATGGCAAGAAAATCAAAGGTGGCAGAAGGAAAAAGAAACAAAGGAGTTGAAGATGAATCCACAAGCAGTGATAGTGATTATGAGGTTGATTTAGAAGAAGAAGACAATAGTTCTGCTGATGATGGAGAAGCAATTGAATTCAGAAAATATGCAAGGGAACTCAAGAACAAGGTTAGGAACAAAATGCTTGGTGAAGAGGATGAGAAAGCAGTTGATGTGCCAGAGGATTTCCTTGTCCCGGAGGATTGCAAGCTTGATGATGGTGATGGTGATGTGGTACATGGTTCACTGTGCATGCTATATTATGTAAAACTGGTACTGCTAGCACTTGTTCCTTATTATGTGACGCATGTACTGTTTTCTGATGTGGGCATGGCTTGTTCTTACGTGAATTTACTGTTGTGTTCAGAAAAATGTGTTCTTCCGAAGTAAAGCTCTAACTGTACAAATAATTGGCGTGTTGTCTTGTTTATTAATTCTGCTATTGCCATTTTTCAATAATGATGTTGAATGTAAATAAAATGATGCCAATTTGCAACCATGATAGTTGCAACAACAGAGTACTTTCAGTTCCCAAAAGCTTTCATTCATGTCACAAGAAAATATTGCATTTACATTACATATATTTGTGCATATGCAACAGTTTGTAGACTCAGAAGTATATTCCCTAAACAAAATGCTTTCTCTGAATTCTTATCTCTTCTCAACTAAACTGGGACAACAAGACCAGCAAGGGAAGATGATTTTTTTACACATACTAATTCTCAATCTGAACTAAACTGAATTCTATCTTCTCAGAGCATCAGCACATGCCTACCAAGAGTATAATGTACACCATTTGGGCCCCTGGTACGATTCTGCGTATACTTTTCCTTGAACTAATTGATCCTCTGAGCAGGCTTCAGTTTTGGTCTATTTGGATCATGTACGATGTACGAGGAATGACTTGGTGAAACTGTTAAACCTTCCCGCCCACCTCCAACGCGTCGTTGCGTCCTTGATGGTCACTAGCCTGGATTCCTTGCCTAGATGCCTGCACTCACGAACAAAAAATGCAACAGAGTGTTATGCTATTCTCCTTTTAAAGAAAACCTATGTTGTTAGTATCATACAGAAGTCATGAAAGCTAATGCACTCCTCGCCTTTTACCTTTGCAGTTTGTAGCCAAAATCAATGGGGAACACCTAGTACTTGTCTCCCCTGAGAAGTAATGTTTTCTACAGAGCCCTCTCAAAAAAATGTTTTCTACAGAGCACAATCCTAATCAACAACACATGCTACTTTTAAAAAATCCCAAAGAAAAGTAACAATGGAGATGTTTCGAATGTGTGGCTAGCTCACTTGATTGAGAGCCGGGAGGGGGTCGATGGCAGCTCCCCTTCCTCTAGTCCACGTACATCTGCTGCAGCAAAACATGGCATTGACTTCAGAAAAGGGTCAAGTTCAGTATATCTGCATCTGTACTGTCTCAAATTAATACTCACGGTGTACATCGAACAGGAACTCCAAGATGAGATTGCGCTGCTCCGTTGAGCCATGGCGCGGTCCTTTTTCAGGGCGCTTCCAGGTCAAGAATGAGGGATCGGGGCTTGAGAGGAACTAGGGAGCTGGGGCGGCCATGGCGACGAACAGGATAAGAGACGAACTCCCCGCCAAAAAAGGGTAGGAGGCTAACAGAGAACAAGGAACATCTAGCTTCAGCTGACGGCCATGGCGACGAAAAGGGGAGGAGGAAGAGATGAACTAGGTATTAGGGCATAGAACAAAACAGAGTCGATTGGGTGAAACTTCACGCGCCGTCTCAAATCGCTTCGCGCCGCCCACCAAGCCGACGTGGCCATCCTTTCGAGCCACGCAAGCAAAACCACCAGCGGATTCCACTGTAATTGGGATTTGGGGGTACTTTGGCTGGTATTAGAGATCTCAGGGGATTAATTAACCAGTTTAGAAGTTGAGGGGGTAGATTACCCGGTTTCTGAAACCCCAGGGGGTGATGTGGACTTCTTTTTGAAAGTTTCACAACGGGCATAAAATTTAGAGCCTAATTGGTTTGGTGCCAATAATTGGCAAGTCTAAAAATTTGGTGCTCAATTGGTTGGCTACCAATTGGGGAAAATAATTCTATGAGACCAGGTCTCATAGTATTGAGTGAGCCACGCGATGGATGGCGTGTGGCGTTCATTAAATCACAAAGCATCTACCACACTCTCCACATGAAATCGGGGGGAGATTAGATGCTTTGTGATTTGTGAATGCCACGTGTCATTCATCGGGGTGGGTCTCGCCCGAATTATATGAGACCTGGTCTCATATAATTTTTTTCCACCAATTGGTCCTTGCCCATCTCTTAAAAAGTTGCCAATTTTTGGCAACTTTTGGTTTTGCCAAATGTTGGCTTGCCAAATATTGGCGATGCCAAACTTTGGCAGCGAACCAATTAGCCTCTTAGATTCAATATCAGATATAAAGAAGAAACAAATTTTCGGCGTCAAATCAAATGAAGAAACAAAATTTAAAACGGTGTTAAGTAAGGATTTTTCTCGTGCCTTTTGTCGCACCACGACAGCGCACGAAAGCCCACAGGGCCACGGCGCCGCAGCCAATTGCGGATGTCGGCCCCACCTGCAAGCGACAGAAAAGACAGCCCCACCACGTTTTCCAGAACGTCCTCCACCAAGCGCGAACCGACCACACCCCACCCGTCCCGTCCCCTCTAACCAACGCACGAGCGAAAACGAAACCCTCTCCAGGATCCCGCGAAGCGAACTCCCCCCCTCTCCCCTCTCCCGCCGCGCCCCCAAAAATCCGATCGGCGGCCACCCCGCCGGCGGCGCCCAATCCGAGCGGCCAGGGGTCGATTCGAGCCAGCCCCGCGAGGAATCCGAGGGATTCGAGGCGGATTTCCTCCGGGGTAGGAAGGATGATGATGGGGTTCATGGGGAAGAGGAAGGAGCTGGAGCAGGTGGTCGACGGCCTCTGCGACTTCTCCCTCTCCGGCCCCGCCGCCAAGTGCCGCCGGCTGGTGAGCGCCGTCGCCATCCCTCCGCATTCTCTCCCCGTTCCCGCGCGCCTCTGCTTGCTCAAGCTCCTGTCACGCGTCCCCTGCTTGCGCGCAAGTGGTTACGCTTCAAGTCGATGCTTCTGGCGCAGTTCATGCTCGGATCTGTCGTTTCAGATTGGGCAATTTTTTTCCAGCTCTGCCGGTTGGTTGAAGTAGCTGCTGGCTGCGTGTGCATGCTAGGTTCGCTACTGGCTGGGTGGAGTGCATCTGTTGTATCAGGTGGTGGTTTGGTCTTCGGTGCATGCTAGGTGCTAACCACCCTGTAGACTTTTAGTTTTAGCTAGTGATTCATGTGAATTGCTAGATGGATACCAGTTTGTGTGGCACTTTGGCCGGCTGCCTCGATGTTGTGCTTCTACTGTGTTTTGAGAAGCATGGTAAATGCGCTACTTAATTGGTTGTTACTTAGCTTGCATGTGCTTCATTTCTGTCATATATTAAACAGATTAGGGTAGGAGTTGCTAGAGGGCACCGGCATGTGGTCTTATGAAGTTTATGTATGATAAATGTAGTGGATGAGCTGGT
Organism: Aegilops speltoides; assembly: GCA_021437245.1. Taxonomy (NCBI): domain Eukaryota; kingdom Viridiplantae; phylum Streptophyta; class Magnoliopsida; order Poales; family Poaceae; genus Aegilops; species Aegilops speltoides. The sequence continues at coordinate 97,805,751 of CM038146.1, forward strand.
TTGTTTGATTAATAAACCTCCAGGTAGTGTCATGCTACTGTATTCTACACAATTACAAACCCAGAGAATTAAATTAATGTAATGGTTAGATTACCTGGATTGCACTTCAGTTCATCGCTACACTTGCTATCTTCTCTATGCTAGTATGCCTACTGTCACGCCCATGGGCTGTGTCAGTGGCTATACATAAAGCAGTTCCATGCATTTGCTTAATTGATTATATATTGTAGAGTTGCAGTCAATGGCATGCTTAGTCTTCTCTTTACTGCTTTACAGTTAATTTAAGTGACTTTTCTTACTGCCCTTTCAAGATACTTTTGCAATTGACATCATCTTTTATGGCTCAACATATTTCACTGGGATATTTCATTAGATTATATGCAGTTATGGATATACTTTGATAGCAAGTGTTATTTCTTTATCTGTGCATTTACCAATGCGTGTCCTCTGTTGGTATGAGCTTCAGCATTGTAAACATCTATTGAGATATTCTGCTTAATAGACATATTGTTTCCTTGCATTCAGTTTAATGACCAGTATTAACGGCAAGTAAGTTACATTAGGAAGTGCATATGCATTTTGCATTTTTCAGTGCTTCTGTATAAGTGAGCATTCTTTCACTACAGGATTTATCTGTTGCTGCAAGTATTTTATTCAGACATCTCTTGCAGCTGTTACATTTTGCTGAATAATTGTTGCTTATTATTTGAAGGACCCTGGTCTCCCACCTATTTTGGAAGAAGAACCACCGTGTCCTTCCATCCCATATCAACATCAGATGCTGGGAGGGGAAATCAACAGTGGTGTTACCATGCCAATTGTGGAAGATATGATGGAAGGTGCCATGCCATCTCATCTGTCTAGCGAGGACAAGGCACTTGTTATATACAAGCCAGTAAAAAAGCCTACCCTCTTTGGTCTCAGTATCGCAAACCCTTCAATCATAGTCAGTTCAGACTTGATACGTGGATTAAAGAGTAAGTCGGTTATGATCAATTTTTTTTATATTTGTATTTGTCTTATACATGTTATCTATTTATAATACTGCAGTACTCGCATTGTGCTTCTGCATGTCTAACATGTCCTGGGTATGAAATGTCATGTATAACCGCAGTTATTGTATTAACATTCTGTAAGCATGATGGCAGTGTTACATTCACGCCTTAATAAATAAGTTAGTGAGGATTTGAGGCTAGGTTTTAGGTAGAAATCGGAGAAGGTGGAAGAACAGACAAGAGGTAAGGCATGTAGAAGGTGAGGCAGTTGCGTGCTTCTGTTCTGTTTGATCTCTCTGGCTCTCTCTGATTTTGCTGCACAGGCGCCAACTCACCACAAAGTCCTCCAAGGCCCTGTGTCCCCGCTCTGTCCCATTACTGTCACATACACATCCCATAACAGTAAGAAACTGCGGCATAATACTTCCAGTGGTGCTATATGCAAGTATGCACAGAACTGTATAGGTCCAAGTGTTTTGTTGTGCCATGTAGCTAGTGCATATGAACGTAACTGGATCCCTAGATCAAACATGGTTAAAGGGGAGGTTCCCTCCATAACTGTACTCTGTTAGGTAGAAATGAGGCACCCTGCGGAGGCTGTGCCTCGAACGCCAGTGGGCGAGCTCACAGGCGTGTGCTCGAGCCAACTGATATGTCCCCCCCCACCCCCCACACACACCACCCCAGGCAGTTCATCTCATATGCATCGCCTATTATTGGGAGATAAGACGATGGTCAATTCTAAAGAAAACACATTCTGCATTTTGGTACATTTGTGTCCTGTTGCACAGTATGATGTGCTTTATATGACTTTTCTTTTCTTACTATTCTCCTGCTAACTTGTTTGTCCCCTGTTGTGCAAGATTTTATCCATTTTGTGTACTGTACCATACATGCTTGTCAAGTTATCTTACTCCTTTAATTTTTGTTTGGTCTGTTGTCTATACTTTGAGCATGTTTGGGTTGGGTCCTGTTTTCGACAACCTTCCTGTTTGCGAGCCACGTAATATTTGTCTACTTGTCTGTTGATGGCATATAACCCCATCATTTTCTTTCTCCTCTCTCAGATCAACCTTTCAATCAGGGGAACTGTCATGGGCTGGAGGACAATTCTCCTGAGCGCAGCAATTGCTTGGCCTTAGTTCCTTGGACGCCGCAGCGGATTGCCATGACATCTGATTGGTCCGCATCCCCACCAGAAAGCACACAAAATGCTGAAGAGCCAATGGACGCTGATGAGACAGAAGTCATTTCTATGGACTTTGAGGAAGCGCCTCAAGCAACTCCGAGGGGAATCGACATGGATAACATTCACCAGTGGCACCAGCACTGCATGAACCCGCCATCGCTGCCAAACCCGTCAGCGCCAGTCATGTGGTCGTGGTAACAAATCTGGAGATGTCGGCCCCCTTAACCGCAGGTTACTTACACACGAAGAATGAAGAAATTCCTATAGCTGGCCTCCACCGGAAGTGTATGTCTACTTTTGATGGATCGAGAAATGATTGCTATGTGCATAATAGCCCCTCTTTAGCGTAGTGCTGATCTTCATCAGTAACGTCAATAGACTTCTGTGTTAGAAACGTCCCTTCTACAGCTACATGACTACATCGTTGGACTTGTGTGTTAGAAACAGCCCTGTTACCGGCTTTACTGTTGGCGCCCCCAATTTAATTTGATCTGGTATTGTTGGTGCAACATGTTAGTGCCCTTTGCAGCTATCCTTGCAAAACTTAGCTTGCATTGTGGTTTTGAGACCACGGAGTATGGCCATGTCTTGATGATGTTAGACAAGTTAATCTATATATGGGACAATGAAGGAGCTCAACTCGTATGTACTCTCTCTGTAAATAAATGTAAGACAGTGATCTAAAACGTCTTATACTGTTTATTTACAGAGGTAGTACATTTCATCAAGCTTGCATTGAAATGCACTTGTGCGTAAATATGAGCAACATGGTTAAATTGACGTCCGCTGACATCTTGATTGCGGACGTGCCTCTGCACAATCTGATTCCGTAGCCATCGGATGAGCCGTCACACGGAGCGCCAGCGCAAGCCCTTCTCTGCACGCTTCCAGCTCTGCCTGGAATTGCAACTTACGGCAAGCAGGGAACATGATTGCACAAGTGCCATTCTTGTACTACCGGCTGTGCCATCAGTCTCCTCGTATGAACCACATCCAACTTCGCTCAACCTACATCAGAGGTTTTGTCGACCACAGTTAAAACATGTAGGGTGTGTTTGATAGCTTGCATCGTTCCTCCCCTGCATATGTATCTCATCTGGGACAGCTGAGCGGGTGTAGGCTGAAAATCATGTTGTGCATATGGTTTGGTTGCCTTACTGTCTGTTTATATGATAGCACCGATCCCAGCCCCGTGTTTGGTTGCCTGTTCACGATTGTGCTCATACACTGCATGGTATTTTTTTAGAGAAAAGGCCATAGCCCGATTTTATAAATAAAGCCACACGGTAGCGTCACATAACCGAACAAGAACGAAGCCAACTAGCGAAACATCGCAGTACAGTACACCGAGCAAATAGTTTTGGACCAGCAAACGAAGAGGGGATACAGGCAACCTGCCATACACGGCGCGCAGGCCGGAAGGGAGAAGATAGAACCAAACTACGCAAACAGCGCCACCCTGATTAGACGACGGGGTCCAGCCCGGAGATGTGGGATGCCGAAGCCCGAATTTTGGCGATGAGCAAGTCCAGGGCATCCCGATCTTCATCCTTAGTCAATGATCTCCACTGCTGCAATAGTATACATGATTTGAAAAGAACGTCAGCAGGCTTAGACGGGAAGATATGTTCAATAGTAAATTTGTTCCTAATAGTCCAAAGAGCCCAGCATAAAGCTCCCAGGCCGACCCAGAACACCCTCTTGGTAACCCCAACCAAAACTTTGGCTAGGTTTCGAAGATCGGAGAATGAGGAAGGGTTCCAAGAAACCTGTAGCCAAGATCTGACACAACTCCAAACCAACTTAGCCAGCACGCAATTGAAAAAAATGTGGTCCGAGTTCTCCAAGGCACCACAAAGATGTGAGAACTCGAGCCCGCCCATTGCGCTTTTTATCCTGGTCGGCCACGGAGGGCGCCACGAAAGGCTTGCCATAGGAAAATTTTAATCTTAGGAGGGACTTTGGACTTCCAGACACAAGAAAATCTGCTCGAAAGGGTACCGCCGATAAGCCTAGAGTACAACGACTTAACCGAAAATCTGCCAGAGGCCGAATGAGGCCAAACCACAGCGTCAAACGTCTCCGAGAGCACGGGGAAGAGGGCAGAGAGACTTTGCCAGTCTTCCAACTCTTCAGGAGACAGGGACCGACGAAAAGCCAGATCCCAGTTATTAGCCGCCACCTCCGCGATGGAGATATCAGGTTTAGGGCAATACGAAAACAAAACCAGAAAACTAATAGCAAGGGGGGCATCCCCAGACCACCAGTCCAACCAGAAGTGGACCGCCGTCCCATTACCAACGGTAAATTTAACATGTTCCAGGAAGGTAGGCCTGACTTTGACAAGGGATTTCCAGAATTGAGACCCGCGACAAGCGGTGGCAAACATCGGGCTAGAGTGTGGGAAGTATTTAGCCTTAAGAATCGAAAACCAAAGGGAATCGAAAACCAAAGGGAATCGACCCCAATAGTCATAATTTTCCACCACCACTTAATAAGCAAACATTTGTTCATCACCTGAGTATTAATAATGCCTAACCCCCAAGGTTTTTAGGCTTACACATATATTGCCACTTGACCAGCCTATATTTCCGTTTATTATCCGCGGAATTCCAATAAAAGGCTCCCCTATGTTTGTCGAAGCCAGCATGCACGCCAGCCGAAAGAAGATAGAAGCCCATAAGAAACATAGGGAGAGAGGATAAGCAGGAGTTAATTAGAGCAACTTTGCCAGCATTGGTATTGTATCTCCCCCTCCAGGGGAGCACCCTGTTTCCCACTTTAGCGATCGCCGGAGCAAAGTCCTTAGCATGGAGCAAGACAGGAGAAATAGGGAGGCCTAAATATTTAAAGGGGAAGGAACCCAAGGAGCAGTTAAGAAGTCTGGCCACCCGCAAGGCTTCCGCATCATCAACACCCGTCACTAGGACCTCACTTTTAGAGAAATTAATCTTAAGACCCGGTACAACTTCGAAACAAAGCAGGATGAATTTAAGGTTGGCAATACATGTGTCGTCCAGCTCCACCAAGATAATTGTGTCATCAGCATATTGCAAGTGGGAGACCCCCTCCGGTAGAAGATGGGAGACCACTGGAGAGATGTGACCACAACGGGCCGCCCTAGTGAGCATGCACGAAAAGGCATCAGCCACAAAATTAAAAAGAACAGGGGAGGCAGGATCCCCTTGGCGGAGGCCCCTGCCATTGGCGAAGAAGTTGCTAATGAACCCATTTACAGAAATGGCAGTATGACCACCCGAGACCAACTGCATGACACGATGAACATAAGCACCGTCGAAGCCTTTTGCAAGCAGGACCTGTTTGAGGAAGGTCCAGCTAACCGAGTCATAAGCTTTTCAAAATCTAACTTAAGGATAATCGCTTTAGATCTCCGAGAGTGAAGGTCGTGAACAATCTCGTGCAAAGATAAAATACCATCTAGAATGAAACGATCTTTGATGAAAGCAGATTGGAAGGGGCTAATAACTCTATGCGCAACCGGCGACAATCGATTCGCAAAACCCTTAGCCGGAAATTTGGCGAAGTTGTTAATCAAAGCAATAGGACGGAATTGAGAGATTAAATCGGCACCCTTAACCTTGGGGATTAGGGAGATCACAGCGTAATTCAGGCGGGCGATATCGACAGTACCAAGACAAAACCCTGGATGACTTTACAAACCAGCTGTTTCAACTGAGGCCAGAATTTCTGAAAGAAAGGAATAGAGAAGCCGTCTGGCCCAGAGGCAGCATTAGGGTTAGAGGAATTAACTACATCCCAGATCTCCTGATCATAAAGAGGGATCATCAAGGAGGCATTCTCCTCGGGCGAGATTTTAAGTCCTATGTTCCAAAGGGAAGGGGAGATGGAGAAGCCCGATTGAGGCTTAGCCCCCAACAACGAAGAGAAGAAGTCCACCACATGAGCCATAATAGCAGACTGATCCGAAGATCGCACACCATTAATCATCAGGCTGTTGATACCACAGCGCCTTCTCCTACCGTTCGCGATCGCAAAGAATAGGCCGTGGGGGAGTCACCTTTTAGAGTCCAATTGAGAGTGCCCCGTTGGCGCCAATAAACCTCAGCCTGGTGGTGCAACTGCATTAAGGCGGCCTCAAGGTTATATCGAACCGCCCATCCATCATCAGAAAGCCCAATAGAGTCGGCCGCGCGATCAAGAGACGAAATCTGATCCTCAAGGAATGATTTGGTACGACGATCCTCCGCCGCACGGTTACGAGACCAGCCTCTTAGGAATTTATGAAGGTTGTAGGAGCATGAGTGCCAATCATCCAGAGGCCCAAAAGAGCGAGAGTTGGAGGAAAGAAGGAGGGATATCTTCAAGGCCACCATCTCGATAAAACCATCAACTGACAGCCAAGAGGCATCAAATTGAAATCTAGCCGGAGGCCTGAGGCTGATAGAGCCGTCATCAAGAATTAAGGGGGTATGGTCAGATCCAACTATGCATTTGGCGCCGAGGGAGGCCCTAGGGAACATGGAATCCCACCTATTACATATGAAGACTCTATCGAGCATAGATCTAATAGGGTTAGCCTGATGATTGGACCAGGTATAGCGGGCACCGCCCCGGGGAAGCTCACGAATAGCATTGACACTGATAAAGTCGTTAAAGGCATTAGCTAGAGGCCAGGAGAAGATATCGTTACTTTTATCAAAAGGACACCGCAGAAGACTAAAGTCTCCCCCGATAACCATTAGGGGATTGCAGGATTCGATCTTCACAGATAGCTCATTAAGAAATAAAGGAGACAAAGAATGATCCGCAGGCCCATAAACGACGATAAACTCGCAGAGAGTATTCAAAGCTTTATGACAAAGAACAGAACTAGCCCAAAAGATCCCATGATCAAATGCAACAAAATCAAAAATATCTTTATTAGAGCCTATCAAGATCCCACCGGAGTGACCCGAAGCAGGTAAAAAAATTCCAATTGAATCTGTCCATGCCCACGATAGCAGAGAGGTCATTAAGGGAAAAAGCTTCCTTAAAGGTTCCAACCAACCCCACAAAGTCAATAGAACTAGAGCGGATCAGATCTTTGAGTTGGTCGCGGCGCCCCTAGCACCGAACCCTCTAATATTCCAGAATAATGCCCTCATTTATAAGATAGATTCTTGATGCGAAGACTCGACCTGCTAGGAGCCGCGCAGGATTTAACTCGTTTATTTGTGCCCCTCCTAGACAAGTTGGATTGGGGCTGGCCACAACCAGCACCCGCTTCCTCCCCCTGACAACTACTAGAAGCCCCAACCTGAGAAGCAACGGCCTCTTTGGATTTAGCTATGGCCACCCGAGCCATCTCATTAGCCCGAATGATAGCAAGAAGAGAACTAGGAGACCCAACAGAAGTATCAACCACCACACCCACGTCCAACATAATATTTAAAAGATGATCATCCGAAAGAGAAGGTAAAACCAACCGAACCGGAGAAGAAATAGAAGTGTGGACGGGGGAAGTACCTGGGGGAGGGAGATCGTTCGCCGCAACCCGCTTCTCAGCCCGCTCCATGATAGAGCCACTCGAATTCGCCACCCGCCTGCCTTTGCGAGCCGTGGACGCAGGAGACCGAATAGCAGGCGACCGCGCAGCAGGAGAGGCCGGGAGAGGGCCCGAACGAGACATAGACCCCATGTTCTTGTTGAGACGACGGCAAACCCCGGTCATGGATTGCTTCGAGCCCAACGAATTCCTGCTTTTAGCCGAGAATTTGCGCACTGAGGATTTTTTCTTCCGAAGGGACTGGGATCCCACCACGTCGCGGGCAGGGGAGGCAGGAAGATCCTCAATTCCCGAGCGAGTGGGGGAGAGCAGTCGGGCCGGAAGGTTGGAGCAAGCACCAGACACGGGGGTAGCTGACATTGGATGGAGCTTCATCGTATCATCACCAGCAGCAGAGACTATCGGGGCAGCAGAAGGGATCGCCACATCCTCGCGGGGCGCAACACCAGAGGGAGCTTGGGAATGAAACAACTCACATTCAGATTCAGCCAAACCATCCCATTCAGATTGGGTGAAGCGAAGGTTAGATCCATTGCTCTGATTAGGGCCCCCCATAGATCCGTCCCCCTCCTTATCATGCTTGTCCGAAGGGTTAGAAGGGGGAGGAGGGGGAGGTGGAGCCTGAAAAGCAGCCGTTCCCTCCACCCACACCCGAAGTCTGATACCATTGGGAGAGGGGAAGATATCAATCGAGCCATGCACACGGTCGGGATCCACACACCAAACCTTCATCCTTGCAGGGCCAACCTTGTTCAGAGAATCCTCATCCACCTCCATGGGCTTCTCAATCAAAACCCCAAAAGCCATGAGAAAGGCAGTCGACCAAAGACCAGCAGGCAAATCATCAATCAGAACCCAAACTTGGGAGAGAGGACCAACTGCCGTACCATTGCAAGACGCCGCTTTGACAGAAACCACCAATTGGTTGAGGGGCAAAGTGAAACTCGTACACGAGGCAATCATCCGTAACACTCTTTGGAGGGAAACACCACCGAAAACTCATAATCAGAAATCTGCACTACTTGCCAATCCCACCCAGCCTCATCCCATATGCGAAGCCCTTCCAGAAGAGTTTGGGGCGAAATCTTTTGATCCTTCACCATGACAATCACAACATTGGATAGAGCGGGAGCCATCTCCAGGACAGGCAGGTCACCGTCGAAGGCGAAGAAGGCGCAACCGAGGAGGCCCGAGCCGAACTGAAGGACCGAGGGAGGCTTCTGCCTATTCATGCAGTTGACCGTGAGGTGACCATCGGAGCGACATATCAAGCAGAATGGAGGGCTGGAGCAGCGAGATTGGAAATGGCCAGGCCTGTGGCAGGTGAAGCAAGTGAGCGCAGAGGGGTTGCTTTGGGAAGCAGAGGAAGGGCGGGATTGCGGAAGAGACGAAGGAGGGGGAAGGAGCCCATCACCCATCCCCGAAGAGGGAGGCGCCCCAGAGGCAGGGCCGGGCAGCCGACGCGCCGGCCCAGCGAAGGATCGGGGCGGCGGACGAGATCCAGCACCGACCCCAGCCGGGCGAGGAGGAGGGGGGAAACGCGCCGGAGCAGACGAACCACGCCCCACTCCCGAAGCAGGCAAGGAGGCAGAAGAAGAAGAAACCCCACCGCCAGAGGCCGCCGCCGCCTCCCACGGGTCCAGCGCCGGAGAGAGGGAGGGGCCAGATCCAGATCCCTGTAGACCAGATCCAGGCACGCGCTCCCTCTCCGAGCGCTGCAACCACTCCGAACCTGAAGCCCAGGCCGCGCGGTCACGAGCCACCTGCTCGCGTGCCGCCTGCTCCGCCTCCAGCTTGGAGCGGAGTGAAGCCTCGAGCTCCAGATCCACCGCGGAGGCAGGGGAGTCCTCACGATGGCGCTTGCTGCCCGAGACCGCCTCGCAGGAAGAGCCCCGCGACTTATCCATGGTGAGCACCGCAGCGAAAGGAAGGAGAAGGGGTGGAGGAGGGCTAGATCTGACGAGGCGACGAATGGGGAGACGGTGACGGCGCAAATCAGAAGAGGAAGCCGGAAACCCTAGCAGAGGGGGAGACGAGCCGCGGGGAGCCCAGATATAGCCCGACCGAGCCGTGCCCACCTGGGCCCGACGCGCAAGATGGGCTAAAGGGGGATGGGGAGCAGGATCCAGGCCGATGGGCCTAACTGGGCCGGAAGAGACAAGAGGTGGGAAATCAGCCACTAACGAGAGAGGGGGAGGAGGGGTAGGCCCACTGGGCAGTGACGAAGCGGGAGGCCCAACAAGCCCACGCAGGGGATCGGCTCGTGGCCCGAAGGCCACAGAGGTGAATTCGAGATCTAGGGCACACGACGCCAGCGCCACCAGCGGCCCCGCCGAGGAGGAAGCAGGAGAGAGAGATGGGGGCCTCCAAGCTCCCCATCAGGAGCAGTGCCCAAGATCAGGACCGGGAGAAGCAACGGCAAACTTACCGGACTTGCGCCGCTGGCGAGAAACCCGGATCCAGCCATAAGCCGACGAAGCCGCCTCCGCCGATCGACCCCGGCCACCAGGAGCAAATTTGCGGGAGCGGGGAGCGACGAGGGGCTGCGCCACCCCCCAGGGCAGGGCGAAGGGCAGCGGGGGGAAGAGGTAGCGGACCGCGAATCTTCCTCACTGGACGCCAGGGCCCAGAAGTGAGATCCAAGCACAAGCAGCGGAGAAGGCGGAGGAGAGAGCACCACCATCGAGGAGGCAGGAGAGGCGAGGGAGTGAGCACCGGTGAGAGGAGAGGAGGAAGGCCGGACCTCGGCCAGTGAGCAGGGGAGGGGAACTGGGCGGCTAGGGCGAGAGGGGGGGGGGAGGGCGAGAGAGGAGGAAGGGGATCCATCGGCTGGGGATCGACCATCATATCTCACTGCATGGTATTTAGTTGCATATACTCGGTTAGGACCGCTTATCTTGTACCCTATGTAGTGCGCTTATCATCACCTTACATACGATCATGCCAATAAAACAACACTACAATCACGACGAACTGGACGATGATCAAGTTTTTGTCCCACACAACCCAAACTGTCTAGGAGGCTTGCCTATCATCTCTGTGTAACGAGTCACCCTGAAACCCTCCCTCTGTATACCACATACCACTTCGCCTAGCATATGACAAAAGAGCAACAATTGAAGCAGTGAGCAAAGAAACATAGTACACATGGAACAAAGAAAACTTAGGCATGCATGATCATATATCCAATAGGCAAAAGGCAGGGCAAGTTCACCATAGCTTCTGTCGTGTCATCCGACCACCACATCCAAAAAGAAGGTGTAATCTTACCACCGTAAGTTCACCATCAGCATGAGGGGTTAGTATATACCACCTCATCAAAATATATAGGGATGGCAATGGGTAGGGTATGGGCGAGTACGACCTTCTTCTGCCCAAACCCATACCCATAGAAACCTTCTATACTCACCCATTTCAATACCCATGGGCATAAAATTGATACCCATGCCCATACCCATCGAGTATCCTATACACAATGGGTATCCAATGGGTACAATCTATGGCATTTAAAATTTTAAAAAGTAGAGAAATGAGTCTAAAATTCAAGTGACGATGGGCGAGCAGTATAGCATCGATGTTGCCTCCTCCGGTGAATGGCATCTTGGAGAAATCAAGTGAGTATGAGTAATGGTTAGTGGTACCCCGACGCTATGAGATGCGGTAGTGGGAATTGGGGATCGCTAGATCAAGAGATGGACAGGTGTTCGATGATGATAAGTTGAGATTTCATCACTTCGAGGAGACACATATGACGTACGAGGAGTGGCGAGCTAGTACCTATGGCCCTATCTGCTATGGCCGGTTTAGGGAATAAGAGATTTAGGGTGGGCCATGAGAGTTGGATGTTGACTCCACATATCATAGGAGTTAGTTTCATTTAACAATGTTTGTGGGAATCCATTGGGTGACCCATGGGGGCAATTTCATACCCATGCCCTACCCATATATTTTGCGGGTATGGATACCCATTACCCGTGGGTACAAAACCTCTCCAAGTCTTGCCCATGCCCATTGTTTTCGGGTAGGGTACCCACGGGTACCCATACCCATAGGCAAAACTGCCATCCCTAGAATCCATTGGGTGACCCATGGGGGCAATTTCATACCCATGCCCTACCCATATATTTTGCGGGTATGGATACCCATTACCCGTGGGTACAAAACCTCTCCAAGTCTTGCCCATGCCCATTGTTTTCGGGTAGGGTACCCACGGGTACCCATACCCATGGGCAAAACTTTTGGAAATATGCCCTAGAGGCAATAATAAATTAGTTATTATTATATTTCCTTGTTCATGATAATCGTTTATTATCCATGCTATAATTTTATTGATAGGAAACTCAGATACATGTGTGGATACATAGACAACACCATGTCCCTAGTAAGCCTCTAGTAGACTAGCTCGTTGATCAATAGATGGTTACGGTTTCCTGACCATGGACATTGGATGTCGTTGATAACGGGATCACATCATTAGGAGAATGATGTGATAGACAAGACCCAATCCTAAGCCTAGCACAGAGATCGTGTAGTTCGTATGCTAAAGCTTTTCTAATGTCAAGTATCTTTTCCTTAGACCATGAGATTGTGCAACTCCCGGATACCGTAGGAATGCTTTGGGTGTACCAAATGTCACAACGTAACTGGGTGGCTATAAAGGTGCACTACAGGTATCTCTGAAAGTATCTGTTGGGTTGGCACGAATCGAGACTGGGATTTGTCACTCCGTGTAAACGGAGAGGTATCTCTAGGCCCACTCGGTAGGACATCATCATAATGTGCACAATGTGACCAAGGGGTTGATCAAGGGATGATGTGTTACGGAACGAGTAAAGAGACTTGTCGGTAACGAGATTGAACAAGGTATCGGTATACCGACGATCGAATCTCGGGCAAGTACAATACCGTTGGACAAAGGGAATTGTATACGGGATTAATTGAGTCCTTGACATCGTGGTTCATTCGATGAGATCATCGTGGAACATGTGGGAGCCAACATGGGTATCCAGATCCCGCTGTTGGTTATTGACCGGAGAACGTCTCGGTCATGCCTACATGTCTCCCGAACCCGTAGGGTCTACACACTTAAGGTTCGATGACGCTAGGGTTATAAAGGAAGTTTGTGTGTGGTTACCGAATGTTGTTTGGAGTCCCGGATGAGATCCCGGACGTCGCGAGGAGTTCTGGAATGGTCCGGAGGTAAAGATTTATATATGGGAAGTCCTGTTTTGGTCACCGGAAAAGTTTCGGGTTTTATCGGTAATGTACCGGGACCACCGGGAGGGTCCCGGGGGTCCACCAAGTGGGGCCACCGGCCCTAGAGGGCTGCATGGGCCAAGTGTGGGAAAGGACCAGCCCCAGGTGGGCTGGTGCGCCCCCCACCAAGGCCCAAGGCGCCTAGGGTTTGGGGAGGGGGTGCTTCCACCTAACTTGGGGGGCAAGTTTCCCCCCTCTCCCCCCTTGGCCGCCTCCCTTAGATGGGATTGGGGCTGCCGCACCCCTTGGGGTGGAAACCCTAAAGGGGGCGCTCCCCCCTCCCTCTCCCATATATATAGTTGAGGTCTTGAGGGCTGCCAACACATGAGTTTTGACCTCTCCCTGGTGCAGCCCTACCTCTCTCCCTCCTCCTCTCCCGCGGTGCTTGGCGAAGCCCTGTAGGATTGCCACGCTCCTCCATCACCACCACGCCGTCGTGCTGCTGCTGGACGGAGTCTTCCCCAACCTCTCCCTCTCACCTTGCTGGATCAAGGCATGGGAGACGTCACCGGGCTGTACGTGTGTTGAATGCGGAGGTGCCGTCCGTTCGACACTAGGATCTCCGATGATTTGGATCACGACGATTACGACTCCTTCAACCCCGTTCTCTTGAACGCTTCCGCTTAGCAATCTACAAGGGTATGTAGATGAACTCTCCTTCCCCTCGTTGCTGGTTTCTCCACAGATAGATCTTGGTGACACGTAGGAAAATTTTGAATTTCTGCAACGTTCCCCAATAGTGGCATCATGAGCTAGGTCTATTGGGTAGATTCTTTGCACGAGTAGAACACATAGTAGTTGTGGGCGTTGATTTTGGTCAATATGCTTACCGTTACTAGTCCAATCTTGTTTCAACGGTATTGTGGGATGAAGCGGCCCGGACCGACCTTACACGCATTTCCACGTGAGACAGGTTCCACCGATTGACATGCACTTGGTGCATAAGGTGGCTAGCGGGTGCCAGTCTCTCCCACTTTAGTCGGAACAGATTCGATGAAAAGGGTCCTTATGAAGGGTAAATAGCAATTGACATATCACGTTGTGGTTATTCGTAGGTAAGAAAATGTTCTTGCTAGAACCCAATTGCAGCCACGTAAAAGATGCAACAACAATTAGAGGACGTCTAACTTGTTTTTGCAGCAATTGTCATGTGATATGATATGGCCAGAAGTTGTGATGAATGATGAATGATATATTGTGATGTATGAGATCATGTTCTTGTAATAGGAATCACGACTTGCATGTCGATGAGTATGACAACCGGCAGGAGCCATAGGAGTTGTCTTTATTTTTGTATGACCTGCGTGTCATTGAAGAACGCCATGTAAACTACTTTACTTTATTGCTAAACGCGTTAGCCATAGAAGTAGAAGTAGTCGTTGGCGAGACAACTTCATGAAGACACGATGATGGAGATCATGATGATGGAGATCATGGTGTCATGCCGGTGACGATGATGATCATGGAGTCCCGAAGATGGAGATCAATGGAGCTATATGATATTGGCCATATCATGTCACTACTATATAATTGCATGTGATGTTTATTATGTTTATGCATCTTGTTTACTTAGGACGACGGTAGTAAATAAGATGATCCCTTACAACAATTTCAAGAAGTGTTCTCCCCTAACTGTGCACCGTTGCTAAAGTTCGTCATTTCGAAGCACCACGTGATGATCGGGTGTGATAGATCCTTACGTTCACATACAACGGGTGTAAGACAGTTTTACACATGCAAAACACTTAGGGTTAACTTGACGAGCCTAGCATGTACAGACATGGCCTCGGAACACGAGACCGAAAGGTCGAGCATGAGTCGATAGTAGATACGATCAACATGAAGATGTTCACCGATGATGACTAGTCCGTCTCACGTGATGATCGGACACGGCCTAGTTGACTCGGATCATGTAATCACTTAGATGACCGGAGGGATGTCTATTCGAGTGGGAGTTCATGAGATGAACTTAATTATCCTGAACATAGTCAAAAGATCTTTGCAAATTATGTAAAAGCTCGCGCTTTAGTTCCACTGTTTAGATATGTTCCTAGAGAAAATATAGTTGAAAGTTGACAGTAGCGATTATGCGGACAGTAGAAAGCTTATGTCCTTAATGCACCGCTCAGTGTGCTGAAACCCAAACGTCGTTTGTGGATGTTGCGAACATCGGACATACACCTTTTGATAACTACGTGATAGTTCAGTTAAATGGTTTAGAGTTGAGGCACCAAAGATGTTTTTGAAACATTGCGGAACATATGAGATGTTTCGAGGGCTGAAATTGGGATTTCAGGCTCGTGCCCACGTCAAGAGGTATGAGACATCCGAAGATTTCCTTAGCCTGCAAACTAAGGGAGAAAAGCTCAATCGTTGAGCTTGTGCTCAGATTGTCTGAGTGCAACAATCACTTGAATCGAGTGGGAGTTGATCTTCCAGATGAGATAGTGATGTTTCTTCAAAGTCATTGCCACCAAGCCTCTAGAGCTTCGTGATGAACTATAACATATCAGGGATAGATATGATGATCCTTGAGGTATTCGCGATGTTTGACACCGCGAAAGTAAAAATCAAGAAGGAGCATCAATTGTTGATGGTTGGTGAAACCACTAGTTTCAAGAAGGGTAAGGGAAAGAAGGGATACTTCATGAAACGGCAAGTCAGCTGCTGCTCTAGTGAAGAAACCCAAGGTTGAACCCAAACCCGAGACTAAGTGCTTCTGTAATAAGGGGAACAACCACTGGAGCAGAATTACCCTAGATACTTGGTAGATAAGAAGGCTGGCAAGGTCGATAGAGGTATATTGGATATACATTATGTTAATGTGTACTTTACTAGTACTCCTAGTAGCACCAGGGTATTAGATACCGGTTCGGTTGCTAAGTGTTAGTAACTCGAAATAAAAGTGCTACGGAATAAACGGAGACTAGCTAAAGGTGAGCTGAGGATATGTGTTGGAAGTGTTTCCAAGTTTGATGTGATCAAACATCGCACGCTCCCTCTACCATCAAGATTAGTATTAAACCTGAATAATTGTCATTTGGTGTTTGCGTTGAACATAGACATGATTGGATTATGTCTATCGCAATACGGTTATTCATTTAAGGAGAATAATGGTTACTCTGTTTATTTGAATAATACCTTCAATGGTCTTGCATCTGAAACGAATGGTTTATTGAATCTCGATCGTAGTGATACACATTTTCATGCCAAAAGATATAAGATAGTAATGATAGTACCACTTACTTGTGGCACTGCCATGTAAGTCATATTGGTGTAAAACACATGAAGAAGCTCCATGTTGATGGATCATTGGACTCACTCGTTTTTGAAAAGTTTGAGACATGCGAATCATGTCTATTGGTGTATACGCATGAAGAAACTCCATGCAGATGGATCGTTTGGACTCACTTGATTTTGAATCACTTGAGATATGCAAATCATACCACATGGGCAAGATGACTAAAAAGCCTCGTTTTTCAGTAAAATGGAACAAGATAGCAACTTGTTGGAAGTAACACATTTTGATGTGTGCAGTCCAATGAGTCTTTGAGGCATGCTGATGAATATCGTTATGTTCTTACTTCACGATGATTCGAGTAGATGTAGAGTATATTTACTTGATGAAACACAAGTCTGAATTATTGAATGGTTCAAGTAATTTCAGAGTGAAGTTGAAGATCATCGTGACAAGAGGATGAATTGTCTATGATATGATCATAGAGATGAGTATCTGAGTTACGAGCTTTGGCACATAATTAAGACATTGTGGAAATTGTTTCACAATTAATACTGCTCGAACACCATAGTTTGATGGTGTGTCCGAACATCATAGTTGCACCCTATTGGATATGGTGCGTACCATGATGTCTCTTATCAAATTACCACTATCGTTTATGGGTTAGGCATTAGAGACAACCACATTCACTTTAAATAGGGCACCACGTAATTCCGCTGAGATGACACCGTATGAACTATGGTTTAGAGAAACCTAAGTTGTCATTTCTTAAAGGTTTGGGGCTGCGACGCTTATGTGAAAAAGTTTGAGTTGATAAGCTCGAACCCAAAGCGGATAAAATGCATCTTCATAGGACACCCAAAACGGTTTGGTATACCTCCTAATTCAGATCCGAAAGCAATAGGGATTGTTTCTTGAATCGGGTCCTTTCGAGGAAAAGTTTGTCTCAAAAGTTGAGTGGGAGGATGGTGGAGACTTGATGAGGTTATTGAACCATCACTTCAACTAGTGTGTAGCGAGGCACGGAAGTTGTTCTGTGGCACCTACACCAATTGAAGTAGAAGCTTATGATAGTGATCATGAAACTTCGGATCAAGTCACTACCGTACCTCGTAGGGTGACAAGGATGCGTACTACTTTAGAGTGGTACAGTAATCCTGTCTTGAAGGTCATGTTGCTAAACAACAATGAACCTACGAGCTATGGAGAAGCGATAGTGGGCCCAAATTCCGACAAATGGTTAGAAGCCATGAAATCCGAGATAAATGGATCTTTAAGAAGAAGATGGACGTGGACGGTAATGTCACTGTCTATGAAGCTCGACTTGTGGCGAAGAGTTTTTCACAAGTTCAAGGAGTTGACTACAATGAGATTTTCTCATCCATAGCGATGCTTAAAGTCGGTCGGAATCATGTTAGCACAAGCTGCATTTATGAAATCTGGCAGATGGATGTCAAAACGAGTTTCCTTACCGGCCAGAAGGAAAGGTTGTATGTGATACAATCAGAAAGGTTTTGTCAATCCTAAGGATGCTAAAAGGTATGCTAGCTCCAGCGATCCTTCTAAGGACTGGAGTAAGCATCTCGGAGTTGGAATATGTACTTTGATAAGATGATCAAAGATTTTTGTTTATACAAATTTATGAGAAACTTGTATTTCCAAAGAAGTGAGTGGGAGCACTATAGATTTTCTGATGAGTATATGTTGTTGACATATTGATGGTCAGAAATGATGTAGAATTTTCGTAAAGCATATAGGGTTATTTGAAAAGTGTTTTCAAGTGAAAACCTAGATTAAGCTACTTGAACAATAAGCATCAAGATCTATAAGATAGATCAAAATGCTTAATAGTACTTTCAAATGAGCACATACCTTGACATGATCTTGAAGGTGTTCAGATGGATCACCAAAGAAGGAGTTCTTGCACGAGATGTAAGGTATGAAGTTAAGACTTAAAGCTCGACCACGGCAGAAAAGAGAGAAAGGACGAAGGTCGCCCCTATGCCTTAGACGTAGGCTCTACAAGTATGCTATCTTTGTGTACCGCACGAAGTGTGCCTTGCCATGAGTCATCAAGGGTACAAGAATGATCCAGAATGGATCATTGGACAGTGGTCAAAATTGTCCTTGGAGTAAATAAGGACATGTTTCTCGATTATGGAGGTGATAAAGAGTTCGGCGTAAAGGGTTACGTCGGTGCAAGCTTTAACACCTATCCGATCGACTCGAGTAGCAAACCGGATACGTATAGTGGAGCAACTATTTGGAATAGCTCCAAGTGGAGCGTGGAAGCAGCATTTACAGAATGACCTAGAGATTTGCGAAGTACATACGGATCCGAAAGTTGCGAGACCGCTGACTAAAACCCTCTCACAAGCAAAACATGATCAAACCCCGTAACTCATTGAGTCTTAATCACATGATGATGTGAACTAGTTTAGTGACACTAGTAAACTCTTTTGATGTTGGTCACATGGCGATGTGACTGTGAGTGTTAATCACATGGTGATGTGAACTAGATTATTGACTCTAGTGCAAGTGGGAGACTGTTGGAAATATGCCCTAGAGGCAATAATAAATTAGTTATTATTATATTTCCTTGTTCATGATAATCGTTTATTATCCATGCTATAATTGTATTGATAGGAAACTCAGATACATGTGTGGATACATAGACAACACCATGTCCCTAGTAAGCCTCTAGTAGACTAGCTCGTTGATCAATAGATGGTTACGGTTTCCTGACCATGGACATTGGATGTCGTTGATAACGGGATCACATCATTAGGAGAATGATGTGATGGACAAGACCCAATCCTAAGCCTAGCACAGAGATCGTGTAGTTCGTATGCTAAAGCTTTTCTAATGTCAAGTATCTTTTCCTTAGACCATGAGATTGTGCAACTCCCGGATACCGTAGGAATGCTTTGGGTGTACCAAACATCACAATGTAACTGGGTGGCTATAAAGGTGCACTACAGGTATCTCCGAAAGTATCTGTTGGGTTGGCATTAATCGAGACTGGGATTTGTCACTCCGTGTAAACGGAGAGGTATCTCTGGGCCCACTCGGTAGGACATCATCATAATGTGCACAATGTGACCAAGGGGTTGATCACGGGATGATGTGTTATGGAACGAGTAAAGAGACTTGCCGGTAACGAGATTGAACAAGGTATCGGTATACCGACGATCGAATCTCGGGCAAGTGCAATACCGTTAGACAAAGGGAATTGTATATGGGATTAATTGAGTCCTTGACATCGTGGTTCATCCGATGAGATCATCATGGAACATGTGGGAGCCAACATGGGTATCCAGATCCCGCTGTTGGTTATTGACCGAGAACGCCCTGGCCATGTCTACATGTCTCCGAACCCGTAGGGTCTACACACTTAAGGTTCGATGACGCTAGGGTTATAAAGGAAGTTTGTATGTGGTTACCGAATGTTGTTCGGAGTCCCGGATGAGATCCCGGACATCACGAGGAGTTCCGGAATGGTCCGGAGGTAAAGATTTTATATGGGAAGTCTGTTTTGGTCGGGAAAAGTTTGGGTTTTATCGGTAATGTCTGGGACCACCGAGAGGGTCCCGGGGGTCCACCAAGTGGGGCCACCGGCCCTAGAGGGCTGCATGGGCCAAGTGTGGGAGGGGACCAGCCCCAGGTGGGCTGGTGCGCCCCCCACCAAGGCCCAAGGCGCCTAGGGTTTGGGGAGGGGGTGCTTCCACCTAACTTGGGGGGAAAGTTTCCCCCCTCTCCCCCCTTGGCCACCACCCTTAGATGGGATTGGGGCTGCCGCACCCCTTGGGGTGGAAACCTAAAGGGGGCGCACCCCCTCCCTCTCCCCTATATATTGTTGAGGTCTTGAGGGCTGCCAACACATGAGTTTTGACCTCTCCCTGGCGCAGCCCTACCTCTCTCCCTCCTCCTCTCCCGCGGTGCTTGGCGAAGCCCTGCAGGATTGCCACGCTCCTCCATCACCACCACGCCGTCGTGCTGCTGCTGGACGGAGTCTTCCCCAACCTCTCCCTCTCACCTTGCTGGATCAAGGCATGGGAGACGCCACCAGTGCTGACGTGTGTTGAACGCGGAGGTGCCGTCCGCTCGCACTAGGATCTCCGGTGATTTGGATCACGACGAGTACGACTCCTTCAACCCCGTTCTCTTGAACGCTTCCGCTTAGCGATCTACAAGGGTATGTAGATGCACTCTCCTTCCCCTCGTTGCTGGTTTCTCCATAGATAGATCTTGGTGACACGTACGAAAATTTTGAATTTCTGCTACGTTCCCCAACAAAAACTGCCATCCCTAAAAATATACACTAACAAGTTTTAAGCCCGAGCTACCACAAAATGTACATCGTCACCATCATTGTCGTCGATCATTATGCACATCGTTACCACCACCACCACCACCAGAAGCAATACTAGTAGTAGTGCTTGCCCAACCAGGTCCTAAGCCAAAGCACGCTATGGCCGTCTGTCATGGCAATGAATACAACACCATATGCCTTGTTGTCCAACAGGTGGCTAAGAGCAGCAATCAGAGTCTCCGGACTGAAGCCACCTTCCTCCATGATGATGTTGTATAGGTCTAGGTAATGTAGACCGACTTGCTCTCTGTAATGGCGGTTGCTACCTCCTTGACGTTGTCAGTCATGCTACTTGTCGTGGTTTTGTCACGACAGATGTCTTAGTGAAAGGACTTAAGCGTGGAGCCATCACAACGTAGGTTAGCTCAAAAGGGTTGATCAGGAAGAAAGACTCAAGTTTACCCAGGTTTGGCCCCTCACAACGAGGTAAAGGCTACGTCCTACTTTGAGTTGTATTGCTTGAGTATCAATTACAAGGGTGCGAAATCGCTTGACCTAGCTCTTGATCAATTTTTTCTTGCCCTAACACGCCACAGGGTCTCGCCTTTATATACACAAGTCGAGGCCTTGGGCTTACAAGAGTCCAAGCCGGATCACACAACGTGACCAACTCGGTTTCTAAGTCACCTTGCCTTGTTAGACAATTCGCCATCGTGGCGGCTCACACCCTCCGGGTCACAATTCTGCCACCAGGTCTTGGGCCTTCAATAGGCCCACCTTGTAAGCCGCCACCAGTCTTCATGTTTCATCTTCTTGGACCTACTTGGGCCTTCTTCATGTAGAGTCGCCAACGGTGTAACCCGGTCCTTCCTGGGCGGGTCACACCTCGGGGTTATATCCCCAACATTAGGCCCCAGATTGATATGAACTGGTTCATGTCAATCTCCACTGCTTCAGGTTGGTGAGTCTTCCTGTCAAAGCTTAACCCTGAATAAATCATTGTAACCCGCCATGACGTCATGCAAAGTGAATCCACTAAAAACCCAAGACACCACAACAAATCTTTTTGCATTAATCAGTCGTCCAAGAATCGATGCACCTGCACTGTTGAGATAATCATGTTGCCTCCTCGATTTCCGTGCATACCATTTCATTGTTTCCTTATAAATAGGGATGTGGGCCCCCCTCTTTTCACTTTTACCCCCGCCCCACTCTCTTCTTCTTCCTTCTTGCATCGTCCGCCGCCGTCGGAGCTCTACCACCGCCATTCTTCACTGATGACTCCAACTGGGCCGGTGCATCAACCTGACTAGACCAGAGAATCGCGATACACACCCGCTACTTATCAGCATCACCAGGTATTCAAGTTTTCCCACTTGCAATCTGCATCAGGTCGCTTCTAGTTCGTCGGTGTTCGTCGTGTTCGTCCAAGTTCATTGTAGTTCATCCACCATGTAGCTTAGCTTAATCCAAAAACAATACCGAAGCCATGCGGTAGTAGTTTTGGCCTTTACCTCAAACCGTAGGTGCATCCTTTCTTCCTGAGATTCAATCCCTAGCTTACTAGTTCTTCCACTGCCATATTTTAGGTTTAGCAATTATTCTTCATTTTTGAATCACCATAGATCCAAAATCATAGGCATAAATCATGAAACTTGTTTGTCCCATACTTAGGAAAATTTCATCAGTCTCACATCCATAGATGACCACCTTGCTACTATCGTTTAGGCGGCTCAAATAATACCTTATAACCTATCATAACCAGACCGTATTAACCACGAACATGTGATCCACCAGCAAACAACCGGCTTAAACATGAATTTTATAATCATTAGGCGGTTCATCACAAAGATATTAACCCGCCATACTTTTATTCTCAGGTCGTAGTTCTTAACCCGCCAGCATGACTAAGACTCCCACTTCTTGTGACTGGGTTGCTTCTGAAGTCTCTGAACTTTCTCTCACTTAATATGTTGATATGGGGGGTCCTGCCAGCAAAAGATGTCATCCATTGGCGAGTCCCAGGGGTTGAGACTAAACCTCAACCTAAAGAAGGTGAAGTTGTCGCTTTTGCAGATCACCTCCTCCGTGGTTTCTCACCACCCGGGTCGAAATTCTTCCGGGATGTTCTCCACTTATATAACCTTCATCCTCAAGATATTGGTCCCAACTCTGTTCCAAATATATGTGACTTTCAAGTTTTCTACGAAGTGTACCTCCAACAAGAGCCTGAGGTTGATCTATTCAGAGAATATTTCTACCTCAATCGCCAAACTGAGATGACTGATGGACCTAGTTTCGAGCTTGGTGGAATTTCCATTCAGAGGTGACGAGATGTCGTTTTTCTTGCAGCTATATTACCTAGTCACCCCAAAGATTGGAACCACATGTGGTTCTATTGTCAAGACACATCTCCGGTTGGTGAAAATCCCCTGTCGGGTTTTCGCCCTTTCCGGCTTAGCCCTACCCATGCACTTCCAGATCGCATCTCTGCTGCAGAATGGGCTAAGTACTCAACCACTTTTTCAAAGATAAGAGCCCTAGTAGCCAATGGCTTGTCTGGAGTAGACCTGGTCCGCTGCCGGGTCTCATGGAGAATTTTTCCATTGAGCCGGTGCGGCGGCTTAATGTGTGAGTACACAGGCAACACAACAGATCCTCAACACTATAATCAGACACCCTTGACCGATGAAGAAGCCATTGCTATGGTTAAATCATTACTTGGGGAAACTCTAGAAAATTGTTGCAGAATAGGAGTGAATCCTTTCTACACGCTTAATGCGGTTCCACATGTAAGTATCTCAGATGAACCTTTTTAACTTACTTGCCTACTTCTTTGTATTTCCTGCTGCTCAACTCATTGCTTATGTATCCAAAGGCCGACTCTCCTTTCTAGACTAAGAAAGTGCAAGCCGCCATGCCTGTTAAGAAGGCTAAAATAAAGGCTAAGGGTACAGGTCGCCGCAAGAAACCATCGGCTGATGAACTGCTCAAGTTTGATGATGACCCAGAGGTAGAACTTGATTCCCTTGGTCTTTTCTTTGTACAACTTATTGATGCTGACTCCTCTCAGGGAGAGGCAGAGACCAGCCATGCACATGCAGCAGAGGTAATTACAACTTCCTCCGGCTCAGAACCCTTACCAAGAAAGAAAATTTGACGGGTCGTCCGGAAGGTGAAATTTTCTCATCCTCTTGCTCACTTGGATCCCAATTTTCTTTTGAAGAAACAACAACACGAATTAAGACGCCTGGCCCGGAGCGGCGGCTCTCAAGATCTCATCTTCGGCTTACCCAACACACCTGCTCCTCGCAAGTGTCAACATGAGGTGCCATACGACCCCGACTCTCTTTATCCATTAACCGGCCTCATACGTCAACACTTAATTCTTCCGACTCAAATTATCAGAAAAGCCTCCATCATCCGCGACTCTTCTGGGACTCAGATGCCAACTTTTAAGATCGCCCAGGGGTAAGTATTTTCATTTATTTATCAATAAATTATATTGATATACTCATAAACTTTGTATCTTTGTTTGCAGGGGTATTGCCAAAGCAGGCAAAAAACAAAAATTGGGCGGGTCTTTAAAGGATCCCATGGCTGTTGAAACAGAGAAACATACAACAGAAACTTCTGAGGCCCTCACTCAAGACCCGGAAGAACTTATTAGTGACCCACCACCATCAATTGATGCCACTGTCCTTGACCAAATGGACACTGAGCTTATCCCGACGACCATTCATGACCCGCCGAGCCCTAAGTCGCCGACTCCTCCGAAACCAGCTGAAGAAATCCCTCTTGAGAAGGACTCTGATGACGTAACCATCACTGGGACGGCTCATACTGCGCCGGGGGCTTCCACTGTGCTAGCCAAACATGATACCAAGGAAGAATCTCCTTCCTTGGACAAAGGCAAGGCAAAGCTGGATCTGGAAAGCTATGCTGCCCTTAGTGCAAGTGATATCCACGCCGGTTATTTGAACCACCTTCATACTAGCCGTGATCTGGAAGCCGGCTTAGTGAACTTATGAAGGAACGCTATGAGGTATGTTACTAATCCCTTTCCATATATATATATTTATATAGCTGCCAAGTCTAGAGTATAGGAAATTATGGAGTATGTTGTAGACTTGATGAAAATGTCCAAACTATAGCCTCTCAGGGCCGGCTTATCTTTATCAAGATGAGTCATGTCTTCAAATATTAATCTTGAATGAACCTTGTACAACTTTTCAACCATTAATTCATAGTAACAAGATGAGCCATACTGATAATTAGCTCTAAGATCCAAATACGTAGCCCCCAAGGGTCGCCTTAACTTAACAAAGTGAGCCGGGACTTATAATCATGAAAACCGAACATGTAGCCCCCAAGGGCCGGCTTAACTTAACAAAGTGAGCTGGGACTTATAATCATGAAAACCAAACATGTAGCCCCCAAGGGCCGGCTTAACCTTACCAAAGTGATGACTTGGGTCTTCAGTAAAGATTGAAGTGACCTACATTAGCCTCCTAGTGCCAAGTACATTGCTTGCAATGTGCTTGGGACTTTAATTAACTGTGTTACCAAAACTTGCTCCTTGTGTTGTAACCATTGCAGGCAGAATTGAACATGAAGGAATCGCAAGTTGGCAAATTAAGAAGAAGCTTAAAGCTGCAATAGACCAAAACCTCCAAGGCCAAGTTAGATCTTAAGGCCTCATTAGAAGAAATTGAGAAGCTTAAAGCAGGTTTTGATGCTGAGAGAGCCACCTAGGAATCTGATAAAGCTGCATTAGTGAAGAGAGCTAAAGAGGCTGAAGCTCAACTTAAGCCGGTGACCGATGAGCTTGCCGGCTTAAAGCAACACATTACTCTCATGACAGCCGCCATCTTCGGTAAGTTTAAACAATTGCGTTTCATTATCTACCATAAGACTTCTCTGACCCGCCCGGTGATCCATAATAGATAATATTTAACCCGCTTGGCAATTTTTTAACAGGCCCCAGAAGCACCAATCTTGGCCAGAATATGTTGCTCAAACTGAACGCAGTGCATTCATTGGTGGGAGCAGCTATACGCTAGGACACAACGCAACCTTTCAGCCTTATCAGGCAGAAAGAATCCCCCAACTCTAATCAAGACGGTATTAGAGTAATTGTCAACTGCGCCGGCTCAAATTGAAGAGATCAAATTATCAGCCGCCTGGGCCGGAGCCATTGTTGCTCTAGGCCGGGTGAAAGCATGGCAATCAGAACTTGACCTGGAGGAGATAGCCACCCGATGTCCATAGTTCAAGGACGATAAATCAAGATTTGCAGAACAAGACTTCAACAACTGTGTCAGGGAGATGCGGCCTGTAGCATGCAAGCTTGTAGAAGAATTGAACTTGAACCATTATACGGCGGCCTACGATGAAAATAACAACAAAGTTAAGCCGCCCACTCATGAAGTGATGGATCTTGTTCCTCCCAGGCGTAAGCACACCTTCGCCCTGATCTTGACTCTTCAATTATACTTAACGATGAGGCCATGTTCGAAGCTTTAACAGGCATCGACTGGACATTGGCTGACCTTCAGATGGTTGAAGAGGAAGAGCCGGTGCAGGATGACCCAGAGTTTTCAAGGCGCCACGAGGAAAATTGATCCTAACAATGATGATCCAGGCGGCTCTCAGGCCAGGTTGTAGGAGTGCGGCTTAAAAACACTTGATGCACTTATCTTTTGGGCTCCATTGGAAGCCTTGCAATAGGATAGCTTTCAAACAATGATCCGCCATGTCATGCCTTCGTGCATGTTGATCTTGACTTTTGATCCGCCAATTTAATCTTTATGATAGGGCTGAGGTGATCATACATATGAGCCATAGCATGACCCTTATCCTCATCTGAAGGTTTGCAAGCCCTGTAGAGTCAAATCATGCAGGTGGCTTAAAGATCAACAACTAATGCGGGTGACAACCCAAAGACTTGCAGCCTTATGACCATGGCCGTTCAATCCGAAACATACTCACGACTTAAAGTCAGAAACTAGGGTGGGCTAACAAACTCGAAGACTCGTAGTCTCATAGCCACACCTATTCAAATCAATCACGCTGGCGACTTAAAGTCCATAGCCAGGGCGGGTGACAACCCGAAATGCTCAAACAAGAGAATCATAACCCGGAGCCTCACGACTTGGGTAGTCAAAATTTGCTCAAAAGCAAAATCTTAATAGAAAACATCAAAAAATCAAAAAGAAAGAGATACAACCTATCTCAAATCTTTGTTAGGCCATCTTTCAAGACATGACCAAACAAGTTGGCTCACATGCCTTGTGCTTTCAAGGCCGCACAACCGTTGAGGTTATCGTGGCTCACTGTAAGCTGGCTCTCTCATGACACAAGCCGTCGTTTTAACCTTAACAAGTTTAGGGTCTTAAAAAGATTGACTTTTAAGAGTTCGGCGGGTCACCTGGTGGAGTAGCAAGTTGCAAACAGGCATGATAACTCACAGTTTGGCGTCTCATGACTGGTCAAGAGGGTATGAAAGCTAAACTCGGTGGGTTGGAAGCCCCCAAGTGACCTTATGATCAAGTAATAAAGACTCAAATACACATAAATGAATCGACAGAGGCCCTGAATTTTTCAGGGATGCCGACTTTATTATATCATATATATATATATATATATATATATATATACACACACACACACACACATCATCCAAAGTATGTTCAATGATAAGAGCCGGTGGCTCAGGTGTAGTAAGGCCGAAGATGAACAATGTTCCAAGGCCTGTTGGTCTCCTGCTCAGAGGTGCCGACTCCTTTTGCTCACGTATATCAATCAGATAATATGAGCCATTGTTGAGATTTTTGCTAATCACAAAAGGTCCTTCCCAGGGCGGGGACAACTTATGCATGTCAGTTTGATCTTGAATCAGCCAGAGCACTAAGTCGCCTTCCTTAAACACCTGAGTCTTGACTCTGCGGCAATGATAGTGATGCAGGTCTTGCTAGTATATTGCTGAACGAGCCGCTGCAAGGTCACGTTCCTTATCCAAAGTGTCCAGTGCATTTTGTCATGCCATCTCATTATCAGTTTCAACATAAGCCGCCACTCTGGGCGAGTCATGACGGATGTCACTTGGGAGAACCGCCTCTGCACCAAAGACCATAAAGAAAGGCGTGTAACCTGTGGATCTGTTGGGGGTGGTATTGATACTCCAAATCGCCGAAGGCAATTCCTCAACCCAACAACCCGGCGTTCGCTCCAAAGGAACCATAAGCCAGGGCTTGGTACCTCTTAAAATTTCTTGGTTCACTCTTTCTGCTTGACCATTAGACTGTGGATGAGCCACATAGGAAACATCAAGACGGATATGCTCTCGTTGACAGAACTCTTTCATAACACCTTTAGAGAGATTAGTGCCATTATCAGTGATGATACTATGAGGATAACCAAAGCGGAAGATCAACCTTTTCACGAACTAAACTACAGTCACTGCATCACATTTACTGACCGGCTCAGCCTCGAGCCATTTGGTAAACTTATCAACCGCCACAAAAGATGGGTCTTTTTATCCTTAGACCTCTTAAAAGGCCTAACCATATCAAGCCCCTAGACAAAAAATGACCAGGTTATTGGAATCATGCGTAACTCTTGAGCCGACACATGAGCCCGCCTTGCAAACTTCTGAGATCCATCACATTTGCTAACATTATCCTCTGCATCAGCATGAATCGTCAACCAGTAAAAGCCATGACAAAAAGCTTTAGCCACTAAAGATTTAGAGCCGGCATGATGACCACAATCACCTTCATGAATCTCCCGTAAGATCTCACGACTCTCGTCAGGAGAAACACAATGTTGGAACACCCCTGTCACACTGCAATGGTGTAACTCGCCATTGATAATAGTCATAAACTTAGACCGCTCGGTTATCTGCCTTGCCAACATCTCATCCTCTGGTAACTCGCCCCGGGTCATATAAGCCAAGTAGGGGAGTGTCCAAACAGGAATAGCATGGATAGCCGCCACTATAGGTGCGCCTCCGGGTCAGGGATTGCAATATCCTCCTCAGATGGCAGTTTGACCGAAGGGTTGTGTAATAAATCAAAGAACACATTGGGAGGCACCGGCTTATGGTGAGACCCAAGCTGGCTTAAGGCATCAGCCGCCTCGTTCTTCCGCCAATCAAGGTGATCCACCTGGTAACCCTTGAAGTGACCAGCAATGCTGTGAACCGCCCGGTGATAAGCCGCCATGAGCGGATCTTTTGAGTCTCACGTGCCTAAGACTTGTTGGGCCACAAGGTCTGAGTCGCCGAGACATCTAACCCAGCTTAGGTTCATCTCCTTATCCATACAAAGGCCATGGAGTAAAGCTTCAGACTCAGCTGCATTGTTAGTGCAAGGAAACATTAGCCTTAAAACATAACAGAATTTGTCATCGCGTGGGGAAGTCAAAATAACTCCAGCCCCCGAGCCTTCCAACTGCCTAGACCCATAAAAGTGGATTGTCCAATATGTGTTGTAAGGTGTCTCCTCAGGCGTCTGCAGCCCAGTCCAGTCATTGATAAAATCCACCAAAGCTTGAGATTTGATGGCTGTCCTTGGCACATACTTTAAACCGTGAGGTCCAAGTTCAATTGCCCACTTAGCAACCTGACCTGTGGCCTCCCTATTTTGAATAATGTCTCCCAAGGGAGCAGAGCTGACCATAGTAATAGGATGAGCAAGAAAATAATGCTTCAGCTTGCGACTCGCCATGAACACCCCATATACCAGTTTCTGCCAATGTGGATATCGTTGCTTGAACTCAATCAACACCTCACTGACATAATAAGCCGACCGCTGAACCAGGTATTCCTTCCCCGCCTCCTTGCGCTCCACTACAATTGCCACATTGACAGCCTTACTATTAGCCGCCGCATTCAGGAGCAAAGGTTCTTTCTCAATGGGAGCCGCAAGGATGGGTGGCTCAGCTAACTGTGTTTTCAGCGCCTCAAAGGCCTTATTAGCAGCGTCACTCCAGACAAAGTGATCTGTCTTCTTCATCATCTGATATAAAGGAATTGCCTTCTCTCCCAGTCGGCTTATGAACCAGCTCAAAGCCGCAATACGACCCGCCAGGTGCTGGACATTAACACACGACGGTTTAGCCAATGAAGTGATAGCTTTAATCTTCTCTGGGTTAGCCTCAATACCCCTCTATGAGACTAGAAAGCCCAATAGTTTGCCTGCAGGCAAACAAAAAACACACTTGGCCAGGTTAAGCATCATTTATAGACCCGGAGATTGTTAAAAGTCTTCCTTAGATCATCCAAGAGAGTCTCCTTCTTTCTGGATTTGACCACAATATCATCCACATAAGCATGCACATTGTGCCCAATCTGATTGTGAAAGCAATTCTGAATGCAGTGTTGATAAATCACCTGAGCACTTTTAAGCCCAAAAGGCATAGAGACATAGCAGAAGGCTCCAAAAGGGGTGATAAAAGACGTATTCTCCTGGTCCTTAACTACCATCTTAATCTGATGATAACCAAAATAAGCATCCAGGAAACATAAATTCTCACAACCCGCCCCTACCATGTTTCGATGAGCGCGCCTTCCTATTTAAGATCCATATTAGCCCCTATGGTGAACTACTGAGATGAGTTGCCAGGGATGAAATCAACCTGCTTGGTGTCATTGGCCGACTTAAATTTCAATAAAGGGTCTTGCTTAGTAGTGGGCTTCTTCAGAGGGGTCATATCAGCCGGGTCAACATTATCTTTATAAAACTTAAGCTTCTCAGTAGCACAGCCATACTCTGCGTAAGCCGCATCTCCTTCCTCACATTCCAAAGCTATTTTTTGCCCTTTCACCATGGCATTTTGAGCTATAAGTAAACATAGCAAGGGCGAGCCATGAATTTAGCATAAGCCGGCCGTCCAAACATGGCATGATATGGACTCTTGTTCTTGACCACTTCAAACCATAACGTCTCTGATTTGTAGTCATAGTCATCACCAAAGGATACATCCAGAGCAGTCTTTCCAAAAGGATACGCCGACTTACCAGGTACCACACCATGGAAGATAGTGGAAGATGGCTGAAGATCCTTGTCAATTAGGCTCATCCGTCGAAACATGTCATAATACAGGATGTTAATGCTACTGCCACCATCCATAAGTACTTTTGTGAATTTGTAACCCCCAACCCGAGGGGCTACCACCAATGCCAGATGACCCGGATTCTCAACCCAGGGCAGGTGATCCTCTAGACTCCATGTGATTGGATACACAGACCACCGTAAGTATTGAGGTACCGCCGGCTCAATTGCACTGACCGCATGTTTATGAACCTTCTGATCTCGCTTGCAAAGACTTGTGGTGAAAACATGATACTGGCCATTGTTGAGCTGCTTTGGATTACTCTGGTATCCTGACTGATGCTGCTGGTTAATGAAGGAAATATGCCCTAGAGGCAATAATAAAGTTATTATTTATTTCCTTATATCATGATAAATGTTTATTATTCATGCTAGAATTGTATTAACCGGAAACATAATACATGTGTGAATACATAGACAAACATAATGTCACTAGTATGCCTCTACTTGACTAGCTTGTTAATCAAAGATGGTTGTGTTTCCTAAACCATAGACATGAGTTGTCATTTGATTAATGGGATCACATCATTAGGAGAATGATGTGATTTGACTTGACCCATTCCGTTAGCTTAGCACTTGATCATTTAGTATGTTGCTATTGCTTTCTTCATGACTTATACATGTTCCTACAACTATGAGATTATGCAACTCCCATTTACCGGAGGAACACTTTGTGTGCTACCAAACGTCACAACGTAACTGGGTGATTATAAAGGAGCTCTAAGGTGTCTCCAAAGGTACATGTTGAGTTGGCATATTTCGAGATTAGATTTTGTCACTTCGATTGTCGGAGAGGTATCTCTGGGCCCTCTCGATAATGCACATCACTATAAGCCTTGCAAGCAATGTAGCTAATGAGTTAGTTACGGAATGATGCATTACATAACGAGTAAAGAGACTTGCCGGTAACGAGATTGAACTAGGTATTGAGATACCGACGATCGAATCTCGGGCAAGTAACATAATGACAAAGGAACAACGTATGTTGTTATGCGGTTTGGCCGATAAAGATCTTCGTAGAATATGTAGGAGCCAATATGAGCATCGAGGTTCCACTATTGGTTATTGACCGGAGACGTGTCTCGGTCATGTCTACATAGTTCTCGAACTCGTAGGGTCCGCACACTTAAAGTTAGATGACAGTTATATTATGAGTTCATGTGTTTTCATGCACCGAAGATAGTTCGGAATCTTGGATGTGATCACGGACATGATGAGGAGTCTCAAAATGGTCGAGACATGAAGATTGATATATTGGACGACTATATTCGGACACCGGAATGGTTTCGGGGGTTATCGGATATATACCGGAGTACCGGGGGGCTACCAGAACCCCCCGAGGGGTTAATGGGCCTCATGGGCCCAAAGTGAAGAAGAGGAAGGGAGACCAGGGCAGGCCGCGTGCCCCCTCCCCCTCTAGTCCGAATAGGACAAGGAGGGGGGGGGGTGTCACGACCGGTTTTTCAATAAAATGCTTATTGAGAAACCGACCATTTTATTTCCAGTATGAGGAAAATCCTCCTTACTGGTAGACAAAATCTTGATACAGTAAGCCAGTAGCATTAAATATATTACATGGTCGAGCTGAGGCTGCTCAACAATTCATTACAAGCACGCCAATAATTATACATAATGGCGGATATGACACAATGGTGTGGGGTGGCATACTACTGACTCGAGATAAAAGTGGTGGTGGAAATATCATAGTGGAGTGGATAACATGACTCCTAAAGCGGCAGCTCATCGGCGCCGAGGTGAGGCTCGATGAATTTATTGATGTAGCGAAGCGGGTATATCTGATGACCAAATCCAGGATCACACGAGACCGACCGACTCCTCTAGGTGTCGGACTCGCTATCGAACTCTTCATCCATGAGATCGCTTCACAACATCCGCCAAATCAACAAGCCAGGTGAGTACTTTGAAAGTACTCGCAAGACAGTTCGGACATAAGATATAACAAATGCATGCATGAATGCGTCATGGGCAAAAAGCGATGCACATTCAAAATATTGGCACAACATGATAAGTAAAAAGGGAGTCGGACGGTAGTCTTCCCGAAATCCAAACAAAATAACTGAAAACCGATCGGGTGTCTGGAGCGATGCCTCAAAAGGTAAACAAATAAATAATCATGCCGCAGTCGGGCGTCTAAGCGACACCACATAAATGGCTTATATTAAAAAGTAAATGACATGCGTGCCATAGTCGGACGTCGGAGCGACATCGCAGAAAGGGCTTATATTGAAAGTAAATAACATGCGTGTCACAGTCGGACGTCGGAGCGACATCGCAGAAAGGGCTTATATTAAAAGTAAATAACATGCGTGCCACAGTCGGACGTCTGAGCGACATTGCAGAAAGGGCTTATATCGAACGTAAATAACAAGCATGCCACAGTCAGACGTCTGAGCGGCATCGCAGAAAGGGCTTATATCAAAAGTAAATAACAAGTGTGCCACAGTCGGTAAGCGACATCGCAGAAAGGGCTTAAATTTCATTATTCATATCTGATAAATTCACAAAGATATAATACTCATAGGAAATATTCAACACATAATAATAAACGGGTTAGTCCATCCACAGGAATAAACATTTAACCGGACTTAACACTCACGTGGTTCCTGGATTTTTTGTCACTGAGGCTGACACTTGACAAGATAAGTTGAACACAGTACTTGGACATTGATAAGATGATTCAAAGGATTTTTGACTCTGCAGAGTTTGTACTAAATTACCCACAGCCAACGGATTTCCGTAGTCATGAAGGACTAGTTCCGTTTATGGTATTTCGGTAGAAACACATCTAACCAGTACACACCCATTCCACCTCACGATGCTAGGAATCACCCTAGACAACGTTCAAGAAAAACTTTGAGACGGGGAGATCACAATCTCGAATAGCATGGGATCAAATTTATATACGCGCGCTCTAAGGGGTGCCCCCCTCTCGGTCCCAACCGGAAACACCCATGCCCCCTGATCGGATGACTGGCTTTAATCCAGGGCCATGGAACCCTCATCACGGCCTCTCGATTTGGTGTGTACCAGGAAAGTGGTTTGCAACTTACTAAGCCATATCCCTTGCAGAAAACTTGTGGTAGTACAGGAAGGGAAAACAGATGGAAACTGGACTGATTTATATTGACACTGGAGTCAAATAGTCTGGCATAAGACTGGCATGCTACAACACTGCCATTTACCCATTCTCATGCCATCACATGGCCATGCAAACTCATATCCAACAACTTATGGATTTTTGAAACTTACTTGCCTCAACTTTGCATGTAATGTAACATTCATCGAGATGCTCATAAACATGCCATGAAACTACTTAATGCAAACATGCCAAAGACACTCGTCATATCAAAAGTTCAAACATGCTTGCCTGGTTTGGAGTAGTCGGAGTCTAGCTTGGCGAAGTTTGCGGTTCCGTCACCTCCTCCGGTATCTACGTTATAAGAAAATACGTATTAAAGTAAATACAGAGAGTGCACAAAAAAAGTGTTCCAAATATTTTTCAAACAAATATTACAAAAAACTAGATAGAAAAATCAAGATGACAGAAAAAGAATCAATCAAAAATCAGTTTCTGTTTAAAAGTTATAAAGGTTTTAATCCAGGGACTCATCTGTCATGAAACAGAAAGTTTCCAGGGGCCAACTTATAAAAACAGAAAACGCTTTGGCTAAAAAGCCGTCAACTGCAAAGGAAAAACGTATTCTGCCCGAAGGCGTTTTCAGAAAACTTTTCGTTTAAAAGAAAAGAGAGGCTGACGGGGGGGGGGGGGGGTCCCACCCATCAGGTTTGAAATTTCAAACGGGGAAGAAACAGAGCTCGTCGGGGCCGAGAGCTGCGGTGGCCGCCGCCGGCGAACCACGGCGAGTTAGGAGGATCGGAGAGTACCTATGTGCTCAGTGTGTCCTTCCGCGTCGGTGGGTGGTGGTGGTGGTCGTCGGCGAGCACCATGTCGACGGCGGTCCTTGCTCCGGCGGACGGCGGCTCGGGTGGAGTTGGATCTCGTCGGGGAGGGCTGCGGAGGCCAAATTGAAGCCTGGGTTAGATCATTGGGTGCTCGAGGAGACTACTGACGAGGTTTGGGCGGCGGGGATGGCCTCACCGGAGTGGATCGGGCTGGTGGCCGAGGCGGATCGGGGCGGCCGGAGTTGGGGGAGGAGACCTCCTCGAGGTCCTCCAAGTGGCTTGGTGGGGTTCTAGTGGGGTGGAGTGGTGGTGCGTGCTTGAGAACGAGCTCGGGACCTCTTTTTATAGGCGATCCGAGGCGGTGGCCATGAACGGGGATCTCCAGCGATGGTTACGGCGGCGCAGTGCTTGGTCGGGGAGTTTAGGAGGTTGGGCATCAACATGGAGGTCCACAGGTTCAGTTTAGAAGATAACCAGGTTGGATTAGGCGCGCGTGGGTGGTTTTGACAGAATGGGGCAGCACAGGCCCGTCGGCGGCAGAGGGCGTGCCCTGTGCTTGCCGGGCCACAGCGATGGTGCTGTGGTGTGTGCTGGCGTGGATGAGGCCACGCAGAGGGCTGGGGAGCGTTGGGCGGTGCCGGACGGCGTAGTGAGCTGGTTCTGGCTCCCGTTGGCCGCCACGGGTGGCTCTGCCACCACAGAAGCTGCCGGCGTTGGTGATGCTCGCTGCCACCGACACCTGCGCTCGTCCAAGAGAGCATGCGGTGCTCTGGTCAAGGAGGAGAGGCCGTGCGCAATGCGCCAGGGTGCACTGGTGATCGACGACAAGCCACTGATGAAAAACGACACTGACTGAACTCTGAAACTCTGAATTTTACTGAAAGTGTACAAGAACAGTGCCGGCCAAGTGTTCGACGAAATGATTTTGGTATGTGGAGAATTTTCCTTGAACTGATCTTTGGTGGGGTGGCCTCTCATTGCATCTGGGGGCTGCCTGAATTTTGGTAGAATTTTTGGAGAAGAGAAAATATGAATTTCACCAAATTTGACAAATCTGGTCCAAACTTGCAGAGGTTGAAACTTGATAATTTTGAAAAGAGGAAGAGTGGATCTTGATGGATCTAGGTTGGGGGTGCTAAGGACTATCCAGAGGAGTTGGTTTGAGATCAAAACTCAAAGGAAGTCAGGTACTTACTTTGTAAATCATCTAGGCTTAAAATAATTGACAGAATTGTTTTGGGGAAAAGAATAAATGAAATAAAATCCAAAAATGGGTTGGACTTGTTGGAACAGAAAGTTTGTATTGCCCCAAAGTGGAGGGAGGGGGTTTGGGAGAATTTACCACATGAGGCATGGTAAAACCATGGGTGGTTTCAAAACAAAAGAAGCCCCAAAACCCATAGGGTTTCTTTTAAAAGAAAATAAATTCCAAAAATATATTTGAGATGGGAAAAATCAGAAGAAAGATTTTTAATAACCAAACACCAGGGTTGAAGAAGATACAAAAATAAAATCCTTGCCAAAGGGGAATTTTTTTGAGAGAGAGGTTTTTGGAAGGATTTAAATGACCTTCTTCAAATCCAACAAAGTTTTTGTTGAAAACTAAATAATTTTTTTTGGAGTGTCACAGGGGGGGGGCGCCCCCCTTTCCTTCCTCCCCTCTCTCCCTTCCTTCCCCCTCTCCTACTTGGACAAGGAAATGAGGGAGTCCTACTCCCAGTGGGAGTAGGACTCCTTCTGGCGCACCGCCTCCTGGCCGGCCGCCCCCTCCCCCTTGCTCCTTTATATACGGGGGCAGGGGGGCACCTCTAGACACAACAACAATTGATCCTTGAGATCTATTAGCCATGTGTAGTGCCCCCCTCCACCATATTCCACCTTGATAATATCGCAGTGGTGCTTAGGCGAAGCCTTGTGTCGGTAGAACATCATCATCATCACCACGCCGTCGTGCTGACAGAACTCTCCCTCGACACTCGGCTGGATCGAGTTCGAGGGACGTCATCGAGCTAAACGTGTGCAAGAACTCGGAGGTGCCGTGCTTTCGGTGCTTGATCGGTCAGGCCGTGAAGACGTACGACTACATCAACCGCGTTGTGCTAACGCTTCCGCTTTCGGTCTACGAGGGTACGTGGACAATACTCTCCCCTCTCGTTGCTATGCATCACCATGATCTTGCGTGTGCGTAGGAAATAATTTGAAATTACTACGTTCCCCAACAGTGGCATCCGAGCCAGGTTTTATGCGTAGATGTTATATGCACGAGTAGAACACAAGTGAGTTGTGGGCGATACAAGTCATACTGCTTACCAACATGTCATACTTTGGTTCGGCGGTATTGTTGGATGAAGCGGCCCGGACCGACATTACGCATACGCTTACGCAAGACTGGTTCTACCGACGTGCTTTGCACATAGGTGGCTGGCGGGTGTCAATTTCTCCAACTTTAGTTGAACCGAGTGTGGCTACGCCCGGTCCTTGAGAAGGTTAAAACAACACTAATTTGACGATCTATCGTTGTGGTTTTGATGCGTAGGTAAGAACGGTTTTTGCTCAGCCCATAGCAGCCACGTAAAACTTGCAACAACAAAGTAGAGGACATCTAACTTGTTTTTGTAGGGCATGTTGTGATGTGGTATGGTCAAGACGTGATGCTATATTTTATTTTATGAGATGATCATGTTTTGTAACAGAGTTATCGGCAACTGGCAGGAGCCATATGGTTGTCGCTTTATTGTATGCAATGCAATTGCCCTGTAATTGCTTTACTTTATCACTAAGCGGTAGCGATAGTCATAGAAGCAATAGGTGGCGAAACGACAATGATGCTACGATGAAGATCAATGTGTCGCGCCGGTGGAAATGGTGATCATGACGGTGCTTCGGAGATGGTGATCACAAGCACGAAATGATGATGGCCATATCATATCACTTATATTGATTGCATGTGATGTTTATCCTTTATGCATCTTATTTTGCTTTGATTGACGGTAGCATTATAAGATGATCTCTCACTAAATTTCAAGGTATAAGTGTTCTCCCCGAGTATGCATCGTTGCGAAAGTTCTTCGTGCTGAGACACCACATGATGATCGGGTGTGATAGGCTCTACGTTCAAATACAACGGGTGCAAAACAGTTGCACACGCGGAAATACTCAGGTTAAACTTGACGAGCCTAGCATATACAGATATGTCCTCGGAACACGGAGACCGAAAGGTCGAGCGTGAATCATTTAGTAGATATGATCAACATAGTGATGTTCACCATTGAAAACTACTCCATCTCACGTGATGATTGGACATGGTTTAGTTGATTTGGATCACATGATCACTTAGATGATTAGAGGGATGTCTATCTAAGTGGGAGTTCTTAAGTAATATGATTAATTGAACTTAAATTTGTCATGAACTTAGTACCTGATAGTATTTTGCTTGTCTATGTTTGTTGTAGACAGATGGCTCGTGCGGTTGTTCCGTTGAATTTTAATGCGTTCCTTGAGAAAGCTAAGTTGAAAGATGATGGTAGCAATTACACGGACTGGGTCCGTAACTTGAGGATTATCCTCATTGCTGCACAAAAGAATTACGTCCTGGAAGCACCGCTGGGTGCCAGGCCTACTGCAGATGCAACTGACGATGTTAAGAACGTTTGGCAGAGCAAAGCTGATGACTACTCGATAGTTTAGTGTGCCATGCTTTACGGCTTAGAACCGGCACTTCAACGACGTTTTGAACGTCATGGAGAATATGAGATGTTCCAGGAGTTGAAGTTAATATTTCAAGCAAATGCCCGGATTAAGAGATATGAAGTCTCCAATAAGTTCTATAGCTACAAGATGGAAGAGAATAGTTCTGTCAGTGAACATATACTCAAAATGTCTGGGTATAATAATCAATTGATTCAACTGGGAGTTAATCTTCTTGATGATAGTGTCATTGACAGAATTCTTCAATCACTGCCACCAAGCTACAAGAGCTTCGCAATGAACTATAATATGCAAGGGATGGACAAGACTATTCCCGAGCTCTTCGCAATGCTAAAAGCTGCGGAGGTAGAAATCAAAAAGGAGCATCAAGTGTTGATGGTCAATAAGACCACCAGTTTCAAGAAAAAGGGTAAAGGGAAGAAGAAGGGGAACTTCAAGAAGAACAACAAACAAGTTGCTGCTCAAGAGAGGAAATCCAAATCTGGACCTAAGCACGAGATCTGAGTGCTTCTACCGCAAGCGATGGTCTTTGGAAGCGGAACTGCCCCAAGTATTTGGCGGATAAGAAGGATGGCAAGGTGAACAAAGTTATATGTGATATACATGTTATTGATGTGTACCTTACTAATGCTCGAAGTAGCACCTGGGTATTTGATACTAGTTCTGTTGCTAATATTTGCAACTCAAAACAGGGACTACGGATTAAGCAAAGATTGGCTAAGGACGAGGTGACGATGCGCGTGGGAAATGGTTCCAAAGTCGATGTGATCGCGGTCGGCACACTACCTCTACATCTACCTTCGGGATTAGTTTTAGAACTAAATAATTGTTATTTGGTGCCAGCGTTAAGCATGAACATTATATCTGGATCTTGTTTGATGCGAGACGGTTATTCATTTAAATCAGAGAATAATGGTTGTTCTATTTATATGAGTAATATCTTTTATGGTCATGCACCCTTGAAGAGTGGTCTGTTTTTATTAAATCTCGATAGTAGTGATACATATATTCATAATATTGAAGCCAAAAGATGCAGAGTTGATAATGATAGTGCAACTTATTTATGGCAATGCCGTTTGGGTCATATTGGCGTAAAGCGCATGAAGAAACTCCATACTGATGGACTTCTGGAATCACTTGATTATGAATCACTTGGTACTTGCGAACCGTGCCTCATGGGCAAGATGACTAAAATGCCATTCTCCGAAACTATGGAGCGAGCAACAGATTTGTTGGAAATCATACATACTAATGTATGAGGTCCAATGAACATTGAGGCTCGCGGCGGGTATCATTATTTTCTCACCTTCACAGATGATTTAAACAGATATGGGTATATCTACTTAATGAAACATAAGTCTGAAACATTTGAAAAGTTCAAAAAATTTCAGAGTGAAGTGGAAAATCATCGTAACAAGAAAATCCTGTGATCTGATCGTGGAGGAGAATATTTGAGATACGAGTTTGGTTTACATTTGAAACAATGCGGAATAGTTTCGCAACTCACGCCACCCAGAACACCACAACGTAATGGTGTGTCCGAACGTCGTAATCGTACTTCACTAGATATGGTGCGATCTATGATGTCTCTTACTAATTTACTGCTATCGTTTTGGGGTTATGCTTTAGAGATGGCCGCATTCACATTAAATAGGGCACCATCAAAATCCATTGAGACGACGCCTTATGAACTGTGGTTTGGCAAGAAACCAAAGTTGTCGTTTCTTAAAGTTTGGGGTTGCGATGCTTATGTGAAGAAACTTCAACCAGATAAGCTCGAACCCAAATCGGAGAAATGTGTCTTCAAAGGATACCCAAAGGAGACTATTGGGTACACCTTCTATCACAGATCTGAAGGCAAGACTTTTGTTGCTAAATTCGGATCCTTTCAAGAGAAGGAATTTCTCTCGAAAGAAGTGAGTGGGAGGAAAGTAGAACTTGATGAGGTAACTGTACCTGCTCCCTTATTGGAAAGTAGTTCATCACAGAAACCGGTTCCTGTGACAACTACACCAATTAGTGAGGAAGCTAATGATATTGATCATGAAACTTCAGATCAAGTTACTAGCAAACCTCATAGGTCAACCAGAGTAAGATCCGCACTAGAGTGGTACGGTAATCCTATTTTGGCGAACCTACGAACTATGAGGAAACGATGATGAGCCCAGATTCCGCAAAATGGCTTGAGGCCATGAAATTTGAGATGGGATCCATGTATGAGAACAAAGCATGGACTTTGGTTGACTTGCCCGATGATCGGCAAGCCATCGAGAATAAATGGATCTTCAAGAAGAAGACTGACGCTGATGGTAATGTTACTGTCTATAAAGCTTGACTTGTTGCGAAAGGTTTTCGACAAGTTCAAGTGGTTGACTACGATGAGACTTTCTCACCCGTAGCGATGCTTTAGTTTGTCCGAATCATGTTAGCAATTGCCGCATTTTATGATTATGAAATATGGCAAATGGATGTCAAAACTGCATTCCTGAATGGATTTCTAGAAGAAGAGTTGTATATGATACAACCTGAAGGTTTTGTCGATCCAAAAGGTGCTAACAAAGTATGCAAGCTCCAGTGATTCATTTATGGACTGGTGCAAGCCTCTTGGAGTTGGAATAAACGCTTTGATAGTCTGATCAAAGCATATGGTTTTATACAGACTTTTGGAGAAGCATGTATTTACAAGAAAGTGAGTGGGAGCTCTATAGCATTTCTGATATTATATGTAGATGACATATTGTTAATTGGAAATGATATAGATTTTCTGGATAGCATAAAAGGATACTTGAATAAAAGTTTTTCAATGAAAGACCTCGGTGAAGCTGCTTATATATTAGGCATCAAGATCTATAGAGATAGATCAAGACGCTTAATTGGACTTTCACAAAGCACATACCTTGATAAAGTTTTGAAAAAGTTCAAAATGGATCAAGCAAAGAAAGGGTTCTTGCCTGTATTACAAGGTGTGAAGTTGAGTCAGACTCAATGCCCGACCACAACAGAAGATAGAGAGAAAATGAAAGATGTCCCCTATGCTTCAGCCATAGGCTCTATCATGTATGCAATGTTGTGTACCAGACCTGATGTATGCTTAGCAATAAGTTTAGCAGGGAGGTACCAAAGTAATCCAGGAGTGGATCACTGGACAACGGTCTAGAATATCCTAAAATACCCGAAAAGGACTAAGGATATGTTTCTCGTTTATGGTGGTGACAAAGAGCTAGTCGTAAATGGTTACGTCGATGCAAGCTTTGACGCTGATCCGGACGATTCTAAATCGCAAACCGGATACGTGTTTATATTGAACGATGGAGATGTAAGTTGGTGTAGTTATAAACAAAGCGTCGTGGCGGGATCTACATGAAAAGCAGAGTACATAGCTACTTCGGAAGCAGCAAATGAAGGGGTATTGATGAAGGAGTTCATATGCAATCTAGGTGTCATACCTAGTGCATCGAGACCAATGAAAATCTTTTGTGACAATACTGGTGCAATTGCCTTGGCAAAGGAATCCAGATTTCACAAGAGGACCAAGCACATCAAGAGACGCTTCAATTCTATCTGGGACCAAGTCCAAGTGGGAGACATAGAGATTTGCAAGATACATACGGATTTGAATGTTGCAGACCATTGACTAAGCCTCTTCCACGAGCAAAACATGATCAGCACCAAGGCTCCATGGGTGTTAGAATCATTACTGTGTAATCTAGATTATTGACTCTAGTGCAACTGGGAGACTGAAGGAAATATGCCCTAGAGACAATAATAAAGTTATTATTTATTTCCTTATATCATGATAAATGTTTATTATTCATGCTAGAATTGTATTAACCGGAAACATAATACATGTGTGAATACATAGACAAACATAATGTCACTAGTATGCCTCTACTTGACTAGCTCGTTAATCAAAGATGGTTGTGTTTACTAAACCATAGACATGAATTGTCATTTGATTAACAGGATCACATCATTAGGAGAATGATGTGATTGACTTGACTCATTCCATTAGCTTAGCACTTGATCGTTTAGTATGTTGCTATTGCTTTCTTCATGACTAATACATGTTCCTACAA
This sequence comes from Aegilops speltoides, assembly GCA_021437245.1. Taxonomy (NCBI): domain Eukaryota; kingdom Viridiplantae; phylum Streptophyta; class Magnoliopsida; order Poales; family Poaceae; genus Aegilops; species Aegilops speltoides. The sequence continues at coordinate 97,848,091 of CM038146.1, forward strand.
CTATGAGATTATGCAACTCCCGTTTACCGGAGGAACACTTTGTGTGCTACCAAACGTCACAAGCGAATCGGGTGATTATAAAGGAGCTCTACAGGTGTCTCCAAAGGTACATGTTGAGTTGGCGTATTTTGAGATTAGGTTTTGTCACTCCGATTGTCGGAGAGGTATCTCTGGGCCCTCTCGGTAATGCACATCACTATAAGCCTTGCAAGAAATGTAGCTAATGAGTTAGTTATGGAATGATGCATACTAATCAAAGTAATCATGTCTTCTCAAAATAACATGGCAAAAGAAAGTTCATCCCTACAAAATCATATAGTTAGGCTATGCTTCATTTTCGTCACACAAAGATGTTCCCAACTTCTATACCCCCGATGACCAGCCAAGCAATTGTTTCATACTTAAATAATCTCAAACTTTTTCAACCTTCACGCAATACATGAGCGTGAGCCATGGATATAGCACTATGGGTGGAATAGAATATGATGATGGGGATTGTGTGGAGAAGACAAAAAAAGGAGAAAGTCTCACATCGACGAGGATAATCAACGGGCTATGGAGATGCCCATCAATTGATGTCAACATGAGGAGTAGGGATTGCCATGCAACGGATGCACTAGAGCTATAAATGAATGCTCAACAAAAGAAAACTAGTGGGTGTGCATTCAACTTGCTTGCTCACGAAGACCTAGGGCATTTGAGGAAGCCCATCGTAGGAATATACAAGCCAAGTTCTATAATGAAAAATTCCCAGTAGTATGAAAAAGACAACTTATGAGACTCACTATATGAAAAACATGGTGCTACTTTGAAGCAGAAAAATATGAGACTCACTACATGAAGAACAAGGTGCTACTTTGAAGCACAAGTGTGGAAAAAGAGATAGTAACATTGCCCCTTTTATTTATTTTTCTTCTTCTTTTTTTTAATTTTTTTGGGCCTTTATTTTTTTGGGCCTTTTTTGGCAATGCTCTAATAATGATGATCATCACACTTCTATTGATTACAACATATGAATTACAACTCGAAACTAGAACAAGATATGACTCTATATGAATGCCTCCGGCGGAGTACCGGGATGGTGCAATGAATCAAGAGTGACATGTATGAAATAATAATGTACGGTGGCTTTGCCACAAATACGATGTCAACTACATGATCATGCAGTGGCAATATGACAAAAGTAAAGTATGTCATGATGATGAACGGAACGGTGGAAAGTTGCATGGCAATATATCTCAGAATGGCTATGGAAATGCCATAATAGGTAGGTATGGTGGCTGTTTTGAGGAAGATATAAGGAGGTTTATGTGTGATAGAGCGATCGTATCACGGGGTTTGGATGCACCGCTAAGTTTGCACCAACTCTCAAGGTGAGAAAGGGCAATGCACGGCATCAAGAGGCTAGCAATGGCGGAAAGGTAAAAGTGCGTACAATCCATGGACCCAACATTAGTCAAAAGAACTCATATACTTATTGCAAAAATTTAGAAGTCATCAAAAATCAAGTACTACGCGCATGCTCCTAGGGGGATAGATTGGTAGGAAAAGACCATCGCTCGTCCCGACCGCCACTCATAAGGATGCACAAGCCGGTACACTTCATGTTTCAAATTTGTTACACAACTTTAACCATATGTGCATGCTACGGGACTTGCTAACTTCAACACAAGCATTCTTTAAATTCATAATCACCCAACTAGCATGACTTTAATATCACTACCTCCATATCTCAAAACAATTATCAAGTATCAAATTGATCATAGCATCCAATTCACTTCCTATGATAGTTTTTATTATACCCAACTTGGATGCCTACCATTCTAGGACCAACTTTGAAACCATAGTAAATACCATGCTGTTCTAAAAGACTCTCAAAATAATATAAGTGAAGCATGAGAGGCTAATAATTTCTTCAAAATTAAGACACCACCGTGCTCTAAAAGATATAAGTGAAGCACTAGAGCAAAAACTATCAAGCTCAAAAGATATAAGTGAAGCACATAGAGTATTCTAGCAAATTTTAATAAAAAAGGCTTCTCCCAAAAGTTGTGTACAGCAAGGATGATTGTGGTAAACTAAAAAGCAAAGACTAATATAATACACGATGCTCCAAGCAAAACACATATCATGTGGCAAATAAAAATATAGCTCCAAGTAAAGTTACCAATGAACGAAGACGAAAGAGGGGATGCCTTCACGGGGCATCCCCAAGCTTAGGCTTTTGGATATTCTTGAATATCTTGGGGTGCCTTGGGCATCCCCAAGCTTAGGCTCTTGCCACCCTTTATTCCATAGTCCATAAAAGCTTTACCCAAAACTTGAAAACTTCACAACACAAAACTCAACAGGAAATCTTATAAGCTCCGTTAGTGAAAGAAAACAAAACCACCACATAAGGTACTGTAATGAACTCATATTTATTTATTTTGGAGTTAAACCTACTGTATTCCAACTTCTCTATGGTTTATAAAATATTTTACTAGCCATAGATGCATCAAAATAAGCAAACAACACACGAAAAACAGAATCTGTCAAAAACAGAACAGTATGTAGCAATCTGTAACTAACGCAAACTTCTGGAACTCCAAAACTCCTACCAAAATAGGAAGTCCTGGAAAATTTGTTTATTGAACATCATCAAAAAGAATCAATGCAAAAGCACGTTCCTGTGATTTAACAAAATTATATTCGTGCGTGCAAAGTTTCTGTTTTTCAGAAGAATCAAATCAACTATGATCATAGGTTATCCTATAGGTTCTACTTGGCACAAACACTAAATAAAAGATAGAAACACATCTAAACATAAGGTAGATGCAAGAATTATTACTAAACATGAGCAAAAACAAAAAACATAAAGAAAATTGGGTTGCCTCCCAACTAGCGCTATCGTTTAACGCCCCTAGCTAGGCATAAAAGCAAAGATAGATCTAACGGGTGCCATCTTTGGCACTAAATTCATAAGTAGCCCGCATGATAGATTCATAAGGTAATTTGAATTTCTTTCTTGGAAAGTGCTCCATGCCTTTCTTTAATGGAAATTGGAATCTAATATTCCCTTTCTTCATATCAATAATCGCGCCAATCGTTCTAAGGAAAGGTCTACCAAGAATAATAGGGCAAGAAAGATTGCAATCTATATCAAGAACGATAAAATCCACGGGCACCAAATTTCTACTTGCAACAATGAGAACATCATTGATCCTTCCCATTGGCTCTTTAATGGTGGAATCCGCAAGGTGCAAATTTAAAGAGCAATCATCAAGATCATGGAAACCTAGAATATCACATAAAGTTTTCGGAATCGTGGAAACACTAGCACCCAAATCACAGAAAGCAAAACACTCATGATCTTTAATTCTAATCTTTATAGTAGGTTCCCACTCATCATTAAGTTTTCTAGGTATAGAAACTTCCAAATTAAGTTTTTCATCATAAGATTGCATCAAGGCATCAACGATATGTTTGGTAAAAGCTTTATTTTGACTATAAGCATGAGGAGAATTAACACCGGATTGCAACAAGGAAATACAACCTTCTAAAGAACAATTATAATAATCAAAATCCTTGAAATCTGAGATAGTGGGTTCAATGCTATTTAAAGTTGTGACCTCTCCAATCCCACTTTTACCAAATTTAGCATCAAGATCTAAAAACTCCGAATTCTTGGGACGCCTTCTAGGTAAAGTTGTCTCATCATTAGTCCCATAATTATCAAGATTCATATTGCAAAACATAGATCTAATAGGAGACGCATCAATAACTTTAAGATCCTCATCATTATTTTCATGGAAACTAGAAGAACACACTTTTATAAAGCAATCTTTCTTAGCACGCAATCTAGCAGTTCTTTCCTTGCACTCATCAATGGAAATCCTCATGGCTTTGAGGGACTCATTGATATCATGCTTAGGAGGAGAAGATCTAAGTTTAAGAGAATCAACATCAAGCGAAAGTCTATCAACGTTCCTAGCCAAATCATCAACTTTGAGCAATTTTTCTTCAAGCAAAGCATTAAAATTCTTTTGAGAAATCATAAATTCTTTCACACTATTCTCAAAATCAGAGGGCATCTTATTAAAATGACCATAAGAATTATTGTAGGAATTTCCATAATTATTAGAGGAATTACTAGGAAACGGTCTAGCATTAAAGTTTCCTCTATAAGCACTGTTTCCAAAACTATTCCTACCAACAAAATTCACATCCATAGATTCATTATTATTCTCAATCAAAGAAGACAAAGGCATATCATTGGGTTCAAGAGGAGTATTTAATAGCAAACAATTTCATAAGTTCATCCATCTTTTCACTCAAAACATTGATTTCTTCTATTGCATGCACTTTTTTACTAGAAGATCTTTTGGTGTGCCATTGAGAATAATTAGCCATAATATTATCAAGAAGTTTTGTAGCATCTCCTAACGTGATTTCCATAAACGTGCCTCCCGCGGCCGAATCTAAGAGATTTCTAGAAGCAAAGGTCAAACCGGCATAAAATTTTTGTATGATCATCCATAAATTCAAACCATGAGTAGGGCAATTGCGAAGCATCAATTTCATTCTTTCCCAAGATTGGGCAACATGCTCATGATCAAGTTGTTTAAAATTCATAATATCGTTCCTAAGAGTGATAACCTTAGCGGGAGGAAAATACTTAGAGATAAAAGCATCTTTGCACTTGTTCCAAGAATCAATACTATTTTTAGGCAAAGACGAAAACCAAACTTTAGCACGATCTCTAAGTGAAAACGGAAATAACTTCAATTTGACAATATCGCTATCTGTATCTTTCTTCTTTTTCATATCACACAAATCAACAAAGTTGTTTAGATGAGTAGCGGCATCTTCACTAGGAAGGCCGGCGAATTGATCTTTCATAACAAGATTCAACAAAACAGTATTGATTTCAAAAGACTCAACATCATTAAGAGGAGCAATCGGAGTACTAAGGAAATCAATATTATTGGTATTCGAGAAATAACACAATTTGGTATTATCTTGTGCCATGGCAACAAGTAATCCAACACACAAGCAAGCAGAAAAAGGCAAGTGAAAAGAGAGGAGGAGATTGGGAAAGAGAGGGCGAATAAAACGGCAAGGGTGAAGTTGGGGAGAGGAAAACGAGAGGCAAATGGCAAATAATGTAAATGCGGGGGAGATGGATTTGTGATGGGTACTTGGTATGTCTTGACTTGAGCGAAGACCTCCCCGGCAACGGCGCCAGAAATCCTTCTTGCTACGTCTTGAGCTTGCGTTGGTTTTCCTCGAAGAGGAGAGGGTGATGCAGCAATAGTAGCGTAAGTATTTCCCTCAGTTTTTGAGAACCAAGGTATCAATCCAGTAGGAGGCTCCTCAAATGTCCCACACACCTACACAAACAAACAAAGAACTCGCAACCAACGCAATAAAGGGGTTGTCAATCCCTTCACGGCCACTTGCGAAAGTGAGATCTAATAAAGATAGTAAGATAAGATAAATATATTTTTGGTATTTTATAATATAGATTCGAAAAGTAAAGATGCAAAAAACTAAATTGGAAGCAAATATGATAAGAGATAGACCCGGGGGCCATAGGTTTCACTAGTGGCTTCTCTCAAGATAGCATAAGTATTACGGTGGGTGAACAAATTACTGTCGAGCAATTGATAGAAAAGCGAATAATTATGAGATTATCTAGGAATGATCATGTATATAGGCATCACGTCCGTGACAAGTAGACCGACTCTTGCCTGCATCTACTACTATTACTCCACACATCGACCGACTCCTGCCTGCATCTAGAGTATTAAGTTCATAAGAACAGAGTAACGCATTAAGCAAGATGACATGATGTAGATGGATAAACTCAAGCAATATGATATAAACCCCATCTTGTTATACTCGATGGAAACAATACAATACGTGCTTTGCAACCCTTTCTGTCACTGGGTAAGGACACCGCAAAATTGAACCCAAAGCTAAGCACTTCTCCCATGGCAAGAAAGATCAATCTAGTAGGCCAAACCAAACTTATAATTCGAAGAGACTTGCAAAGATAACTCAATCATACATAAAAGAATTTAGAGAAGACTCAAATATTATTCATAGATAAACTTGATCATAAACCCACAATTCATGGGATCTTGACAAACACACCGCAAAAAGAGTTTACATCAAATAGATCTCCAGAAGAGAGGGGGAGAACACTGTATTGAGATCCAAAAAGATCCAAAAAGAGTGCTGGCGAAGGCTCCAAGATGAGATCGCGCGCATACAGAAGGTTACGGTGGTGGAAATTGTGTTTCGTCTGGCCCCTGGATGTTTTCGGGGTACGTAGGTATATATAGGAGGAAGAAGTACGTCGGTGGACGCCCGAGGGGCCCACGAGACAGGGGGTGCGCCCTATAGGGGGGGGGGCGCCCTCCTATCTCATGTGAGCCTCGACTGCTTCTTGACTTGCACTCCAAGTCCTCTGGATCACGTTCGTTCCAAAAATCACGCTCCCGAAGGTTTCATTCCGTTTGGACTCCGTTTGTTATTCCTTTTCTTCGAAATACTAAAATAGGCAAAAAACCAGCAATATGGGTTGGGCCTCCGGTTAGTAGGTTAGTCCCAAAAATGATATAAATGTATAAAATAAAGCCCATAAACATCCAAAAGGGGTAATATAATAGCATGGAACAATCAAAAATTATAGATACGTTGGAGACGTATCACTGAGATACTGACGATCGAATCTCGGGCAAGTAACATACCGATGACAAAGGAACAACGTATGTTGTTATGCGCTTTGACCGATAAAGATCTTCGTAGAATATTTAGGAGCCAATATGAACATCCAGGTTCCACTATTGGTTATTGACCTGAGACGTGTCTCGGTCATGTCTACATAGTTCTCGAACCTGTAGGGTCCGCACGCTTAAAGTTAGATGACAGTTATATTATGAGTTCATGTGTTTTGATGTACCGAAGATAGTTCGGAATCCCGGATGTGATCACAGACGTGACGAGGAGTCTCTAAATGGTACAAGCATGAAGATTGATATATTGGAAGACTATATTCGGACACCGGAATGGTCCCGGGGGTTATCGGATATATACCGGAGTACCGGGGGGTTACCGGAACCCCCCAGGGGGTTAATGGGCCTCATGGGCCCAAAGTGGAGAAGAGGAAGGGAGACCAGGGCAGGCCGCGCGCCCCCTCCCCCTCTAGTCCGAATAGGACAAGGAGGGGGGGGGCGCCCCCTTTCCTTCCTCCCCTATCTTCCTTCCTTCCCCCTCTCCTACTTGGACAAGGAAAGGAGGGAGTCCTACTCCCGGTGGGAGTAGGACTCCTTCTGGCGCGCCCCTCCTGGCCGGCCGCCCCCTCCCCCTTGCTCCTTTATATACAGGGGCAGGGGGCACCTTAAACACAACAACAATTGATCCTTGAGATCTATTAGCCGTGTGCGGCCCTCCACCATATTCCACCTTGATAATATCATAGCGGTAGGCGAAGCCCTGCGTCGGTAGAACATCATCATCGTCACCACGCTGTCATGCTGACGGAACTCTCCCTCGACACTCGGCTGGATCGGAGTTCGAGGGACGTCATCGAGCTGAACGTGTGCAAGAACTCGGAGGTGCCGTGCTTTCGGTGCTTGATCGGTCGGGCCGTGAAGACGTACGACTACATCAACCGCGTTGTGCTAACGCTTTTGCTTTCGGTCTGCGAGGGTACGTGGACAATAATCTCCCCTCTCGTTGCTATGCATCACCATGATCTTGCGTGTGCGTAGGAATTTTTTTGAAATTACTACGTTCCCCAACAGTTACCCTGACTAAACTATTGGTTATAACCACCCTGGTTACCCTGACTAGACTATTGGTTATAACCACCCTGGTTACCCTGTCCTTGATACCCAGAACTTAAGCGCCACCACCAAAGCCGGGCCCCTGTGAGCCAGATCTTAACCCGCCAGGCGGGCCATTATTGTTGCCATGATTCTGATCTAAGTTGGAATTCCTGTACTCTCGCATAATGAAATAGTCCTTCCAAGAATGAGTCACTAGTTTATTGGGCAAGTTGTGTTTTGGGCAAGGCTCGTTCGTCATCGCCTCAATATTAAAGTTCTTCCCTCCAAAGGACTGCTTACCATTACCCTTATGGCACTGGTTTTTATAACCAACATTTGTGTTAGCTACAAGATCTGACCTGCCATTGAGGTGCCTCTGCTTACCACCATTACCTTGGCCATTATGCCCTACCATATTCTGCTGCTGACCCTTACTGTTGCCATGCTTCTTACCCTTGTTAGACTTCTCATCGTCCGATCCAGGGTGCTTGGTGTTATCAAAGTCAGCATATTTAATGAGAGCCGCCATGAGCTCACCCATGTCATTACAGTAACATTTGAGTCGCCCAAGCTTTTGTTTATGAGGGGTGAAGTGAGAGTTCTTTTCCAAAACCAGAACCACTTGATTCACCGCAATGATGAGTGAATGATCTCTGAGACCCGGTGTACCCAATGGTGAGCCGACTCATCCTCACGCTGCACATAGTTATCCAGATCGATAATCATTAGAGGCTGCTTACATGTCCCTTGAAAGTTCTTGATGAACCGCACCTTCAACTCTGCCCATGAGTTGACGGAGTTTGGAGGCAGTCCTTTTAACCATGTATGGGCTGGCCCATCCAACATGGTAAAGTACTTGGCACACACCGCATCATTGACATCCAACATCTCCATGGCAAGCTCATAACTCTCAATCAAACCCTCAAGGGGGAGGTCAGCTGTATAATTTGGCACCTTACGGGGACCCTTGAAATCCTTAGGCAAATGTACATTGCGCAAGGCTGGTACCAGACACGACACTCCAACCGTCCTAGAAATCATCCCAACCTCCATTGAGGTTGAATGGGTCACCTAAGGTTGTTGATAAGCCCCCAGCTAAGCCGCCACCGCCTTTGACGCCCGGGGGCTCTGGCTCCATCCACAAGTGCCTGAGCATCAGTAAGGTTATAATTGCAACTATGGCGAGGGGTCGAGTGAACATGATCATGACTGTATGAGTAAGCCACCTGCTGTGCCACAACTATCTGAAGAAGTTCAACTGCATTTCGGGTTTCTATCGCCTCTGGCGACTCTCCTTCGATTGGATTTGCTGCCAGCTGGGCCACTGTAGGACCTTGAAGTATGTCTAGAGGGGGGGGGTGATTAGACTACTTGACCAATTAAAAACTTAACCTTCTCCCAATTTTAGAGTTTGGCAGATTTTAGCTATCTTGGGACAAGTCAAGAAATCATCACACAATTCAAGCAAGCATGCAAAGAGTATATAGACAGCGGAAATTAAAGCATGCAACTTGCAAGAAAGTAAAGGGAAGGGTTTGGAGGATTCAAACGCAATTGGAGACACAGATATTTTTGGCATGGTTCCGATAGGTGGTGCTATCGTACATCCACGTTGATGGAGACTTCAACCCACGAAGGGTAACAGTTGTGCGAGTCCACGGAGGGCTCCACCCACGAAGGGTCCATGAAGAAGCAACCTTGTCTATCCCACCATGGCCGTCGCCCATGAAGGACTTGCCTCACTAGTGGTAGATCTTCACGAAGTAGGCGATCTCCTTGCCCTTACAAACTCCTTGGTTCAACTCCACAATCTTATCGAAGGCTCCCAAGTGACACCTAGCCAATCTAGGAGACACCACTCTCCAAGAAGTAACAAATGGTGCGTTGATGATGAACTCCTTGCTCTTGTGCTTCAAATGATAGTCTCCCCAACACTCAACTCTCTCTCACAGGATTTGGATCTGGTGGAAAGAAGATTTGAGTGGAAAGCAACTTGGGGAAGGCGAGAGATCAAGATTCATATGGTAGGAATGGAATATCTTGGCCTCAACACATGAGTAGGAAGTTCTCTCTCAGAAATGGTAAGTTGGAAGTGTAGGTTTGTTCTGATGGCTCTCTCCACGAATGAAGAGGAGGTGGAGGGGTATATATAGCCTCCACATAAAATCTAACCGTTACACACAATTTACCAAACTCGGTGGGACCGATTCAACAGACTCGGTCGGACCAATTTAGTAAACCTAGTGACCGTTAAGATTTTCGGTAGGACCGACATGCAACTCAGCAAGACCGATTCGGTTAGGGTTAGGGCATAACGTAATCTCGGTAAGACCAATCACTCAAACTCGGTGAGACCGATTTTGGTAATAAGCTTTCCAGAGAGTTGGTCAGGTAAACTCGGTGGGACCGATTTGCTCTTTTCGGTGAGACCGAAATGTTACAAAAGGGAAACAGAGAGTTTACATTGCAATCTCGGTGGGACCGATCGCTCACTTCGGTTAGACCGAAACGTTACGAAGGGAAACAGAGAGATTACAATCCCATCTCGGTGAGACCGAGATCCCTATCGGTAGGACCGATTTGCCTAGGGTTTGTGGCAGTGGCTATGACATTAGAACTCGGTGGCGCCGGATAGAAAGAATCGGTGTGACCGATTTTGGCTTTAGGTTTATGTCATTTGTGGATGTGAGAAAGTAGCTGAGGATTTTTGGAGCATATCACCAAGCACATGAAGCAAGAGGCTCATTAAGCAACACCTCATCCCTCCTTGATAGTATTGGCTTTTCCTATAGACTCAATGTGATCTTGGATCACTAAAATGTAAAATGAAGTGTCTTGAGCTTTTGAGCTTGAGCCAATCCTTTGTCATTAGTATTTTGAGGGATCCACTTTCATCATCCATGCCATGCCATTCATTGAGCTTTCCTGAAATAATAGTCTTGGAATAGCATTAGCTCAATGAGCTATAGTTGTTATGAATTACCAAAACCACCTAGGGATAGTTGCACTTTCAATCTCCCCCTTTTTGGTAATTGATGACAACATATAGATCAAAGCTTCGACAAATGATAATAAGATTGAAAAACATCGTCGCTTTGAGAAGTATGTGATAAGCAAGAGCTCCCCCTAAATTTGTGCATAGTTTAGGATTTGCTTTGGACTGCAAATGCACAAGGAATTAGGCTCATGGGTTACTCTTCCATGTCACATACATCTTGGCGGAGCGCTCAAAATGATAAAGATTGAATACATGCACTCATCACCAAGCAAAGTGAATGATCACATATGGATAGGTAAGATAATATCATCAAACATGCATAAGTGTAGCTTATGATCAAACTGATGATCATCAGTGTCTCACAAAAACAGCATAGTATCTCAAGCAATCAAAAGAAAACAAAGTTTAACCACCAAATCAAGAGAGAACAAAAGCAACACACTCTCTCTCTCTCTTGAAGCCTATGACCTATACATTTTTCTCACCCTTTGGCAACAAGTTACCAAAAAGTTCATAGAAAATGCATAGTGCTAGATCGACTCTCAGGCTTGATCTTCAGGTGGTGGTGTCCGGAGAACTCCAAGAACGAAGGCTTCAGTTGAAGTGGATGGAGCTGGAGGAGTTGGTGCTGGAGCTGGTTGCACTGGAGCTGTAGGAGCTGTAGCTGGTGCAGATGATGTGGCTCTGGTGTCTTTCACAGGCACTACAGCTGACCTCTGAGCTCTAGGCACTCTGGCAAATACATTAGTGGTAGTCTTGCCCTTCCTCTCCTGCATGTCATCCTGTAGCTGCTCCACAGCTGACTGAATCTCAGTTACTTTGACATCTAGATCATGGAATTTTTGTTCCATGATTCTTTCCAAGCTCTCCTGATTTTGAGTTAGGATGGCCAATCCCTTCTCAATCCTCAGTGTTGATGCTATCAAGTAACCAAGCTGCTCCTGCTTGTTCTTCAAAAAGTACTCAAATGGCTCCTCTTGAGTTGGCATCTTGGCAGCCTTCTCTTTCCTTGCCTTCTCCTTCTTCTCTTGAGCTTGTACTGATGATGGTTCATTCTCATTCATGACAACCTGATTGTCCTCAAAGTCTGGATAGAGAGGAAAATGTTCCTTATACAATAGATATTTTCCTGTGCCCATCTTTGAGTTAATCAACTCCTGAATCTGAGGGGCATATCCACAACTTCTCTTTTGGTCTACTGCAGTCGTCTTAATGGTCTCTACCATAAGGCTCATGACTTTGAATTTCTGTGGCACATCAAACAAATGCAACATGTTGATTGCATGCCCTCTGATCATGTTGTGGTCACCTGACTTGGGCAACAAAGTGTGCCTTAGGATCCAGTTGATTGTTGGCAGCCCTGACAGAAGAAAGTGGACTGACCCAAACTTATCTGTCTCTATAGCTTTGTCTGGGATCTCCTTGTACATGTGTGCCATGGAATTGTGGTCCATCTTCTTCTTGGCATAGACATCCAAGTCATCTTCACTCTCCTTTGGGGCATTGATCAGTTTTGCCCATTCCTCAACGGTTGTCTGGTACCTTGTACCTTCAGACATCCAAACTATCCTTCCATCTTGATAGAAGTGTGCTGTGGAGTAGAATTGCATAATGAGTTCATCATTCCAGTTGGTGAGCTTTTGCCCAACAAAATCTGCAACTCCACAAGCAACAAAACTGTCTTGCACTCCAGGATAGTGTTCTTCATTTTCTTTCATGTAGGTCCAGTCGACCCACCTCATATCACACACTATGGGCTTCTTGTCCAACAAGATTGTCTCATAGAAGTCCTGATGTTTCTTTGTATGGAACCTGTAATCAACAACAGTTCTTCTCCTTGTGGCATATGGATCTGTCATCCTCCATAGCCTCAACCCCGAGTCTCTTCTAATCTTCATGTCCTCAGCCACTGGATGGGCATCATTATGGTCTGGTATCTTGGGCTTGAGCTTCCTCAGGACTTGTCCTTCTTCATCTTCCTCATCAGCAACTTCAGGCACTGGGGCCTTGTTCTTCTCAGCAGCTGGAATACTCCTGGTATTCCCCTTTGGTGCAAGCTTGGGCTTGGGGGCAGCTTTGGGTGCTTCCTTGGGCTTTGATGTTGCAGCCCCTGACTTAATAGCATCACCCATAAGCTTTTGTGCCTTGGGTGCTGGTGCAGCAACCTCTTCTTCCTCTTCAGAGTCTCTCCTCATTGAGGGATTTCCAAGAACCTGGGCAGTAGTGGTTCTGGCTCTCTTCTTCTTCTTATCTGAGCAGACTTCATCTTCTGATTCAATGGTAAACTTCATAGTTTCTCTAGTGGGAACTTTCTTGGGTTTGGATGTTGTGACTCTCTTTGCAGGTGCCTCTTTGGGTTTAGTCTTTTCAGGCACTTGAGTAGATCCTCTGACCTTCAGCATAGGTGTCCTCTTGGCAGGAACCTTCCTATTGAGTCCAGGTTTAGTGTTCTGTGCTGAGGCATACTCCTTTTTGAGCACTACCTTCTTGGAGGTAGCCTCATCCTCTTCTGCTCTATAATCCTTATCCTCAGAATCTGAGGTTCTCTTCTTCCTTGTCCTGGTGGCAGCTTTAGGCAGATTGCTTGGGGTGCTCCTGCTGCCTTCATCTGAAGTGCTAGAGGGGCTAGTGCCCTCACTCATGTGATTGTGCTCTTCTGACCTATTCTGACTATCACTTTGGTCTGACATGCTGCAAATCACTGACTGCTGACCCTGTGAAGAGTTATAGATGAGATAGAGTGGATGAGCATCACAAAATGCAGAGATTTTTGCAAAAGAATTGTCGGTGTCAAAACCGGCGGATCTCGGGTAGGGGGTCCCGAACTGTGCGTCTAGGCGGATGGTAATAGGAGACAGGGGACACGATGTTTTTACCCAGGTTCGGGCCCTCTCGATGGAGGTAAAACCCTACTCCTGCTTGATTGATATTGATGATATGGGTAGTACAAGAGTGGATCTACCACGAGATCAAGGAGGCTAAACCCTAGAAGCTAGCCTATGGTATGATTGTTGTAATGGTTGTTGTCCCCTACGGACTAAAGCCCTCCGGTTTATATAGACACCGGAGAGGGCTAGGGTTACACAGAGTCGGTTACAATGGTAGGAGATCTGCATATCCGTATCGCCAAGCTTGCCTTCCACGCCAAGGAAAGTCCCATCCGGACACTGGACGGAGTCTTCAATCTTTTATCTTCATAGTCTTGGAGTCCGGCGGACGATGATAGTCCGGCTGTCCGGACACCCCCTAGTCCAGGACTCCCTCAGTAGCCCGTGAACCTGGCTGCAATGACGATGAGTCCGGCGCGTATAATGTTCGGCATTGCAAGGCGGGTTCCTCCTCCAAATAATCCATAGAAGATTGTGAACACCAGGATAGTGTCCGGCTCTGCAAAATAAATTCCACATTCCACCGTAGAGAGAATACATCAAGCTCTTTTCTGGCGCTGTTGCCAGGGAGGCTAGGTAAGTGAAGGTATATCTTTAGATCTTGCAATTGAATCTTTTTGTTTCTTGTTTTAGCACTAGTCTATTTTATAAAAGAAAACTACAAAAAATGGAGTTGAGTTTGTCTCATACGCTTCACCTTTTTAATATCTTCCGTAAGTATGATGGAAAGGATAATTGTGCTTAAGTGCTAGAAGAAGAAATCTCTAAATTGTTTGGCACTAAATCTTTGAATGATGAGCATGATTGCAATGTTGTTAGTACGAATTCTTTGAATATCCAGGATGCTAATAATTATTGCACTAGTTATGATGAAAATACCTCCTATAAGCATGTCAATTTTTGTGGAGTGCATTGGGCTTGCAAGGACACACCAAATAGGGAAGATAGATATTGCAAGAGGCATAAGCACTTAGAAACCAAATTGTTGCAAGAAGAGCTAGATGAATGTGCTGAAAATTTATTTTTTCTTAGCCATACTTGTGAACTTTGCAATGAACGTGATCATTTTAGTACCTAATGCAAATTGTTTCATGATCGTATCGTATCCAAAAATTGTGATGACTTGATTTCCCTTGCACATCATAATGAACTTAGTTTGCTCTTGGGTTATGAAGAAATTAAACGTATAACTAAGGATATTCCAAAATTTGCCCTTGATAAAGTTCTTCATTTTGATCTAGAGAAACTTTATATGTATTGTGCGGTGAATTGCATTGAAAATCCTTATATTGCCAATTACATAAAGAAAAGAAAGCAAATAGAACACGATGAGAATACTAATGAAAGGGAAGAGACTTCCCCATATCCTCCTATTATTTCTTATGATGAATCAGGTAACGAGGAGGAGCTTTCTATTCAACCAATCTAGTCAATAAGGAGCTCAAAGAGGAAGGTTGAACCCACACTTAATGTGAAGAAGAAAAAGAAAAGAAGGGGCAACAAAGGTAAAAAGGTATCCCTCCCAAATGATGTTGCTCCTACTACTCATTGTGATGATGATAATTGCTATACTATTGGTGCTATCAATTTTTTAATGATGAGAATGATTATGCTTATGATATGAAAGGGCCCAAGCTTGGGGAAGCAATGTTTTATGAGGATGAAATATTTGAGAATATATTTGCTGGAATTAATGTTTGTCCCAAGCTTGGGGATGCTATGTTTAATGAAGATGATATTTTTAGCATCCCAAGTTTTGATATGCAAAGTTGTTATGATGATAGCATGCCTCCTACTTATGATGATTATATTGATGAAAGTGGGTTCGGAAGAGTGTCAACTTTAGGAAGTAGTGATCCCACTATTTTGGAGGATGTTGAATTTTATTGTGATGAATATGAAAGTGGATTTGGAAGAGTGTCAACTTTATTTAGTGATTTCACTATCTTGGGAGAGGTTTAAATCGATTATGATGAAAGCATGCCTCCTATTTATGATGATTATTGTGATGATACGTATGCTATAAAGAAGAAGTTTGCTTATGTGGAGAGTAGAAAATTTTCTATGCTAGTAGATCATGAAAAGAATGTTTTAGGTGCTGGTTATATTGTTGAATTCATTCATGATGCTACTGAAAATTATTATGAGGGAGGAACATATGCTTGTAGGAATTGCAATAATGTCAAGTTTCCTCTCTATATGCTTAAATTCTTGAAGCTATGCTTGTTGTGCCATCCTATGCTAGTTGATTATTGTTCCCATAAGTTGTTTGCTTACAAAATCCCTATGCATAGGAAGTGGGTTAGACTTAAATGTGCTAGTCATATGCTTCATGATGCTCCCGTTATGTTTCAATTCTTATCTTTTATGTGAGCATCATTATCATCATCATGCCTAGCTAAAAGGCATTAAAGAAAAGCGCTTGTTGGGAGACAACCCAATATGTATCCTTACTGTTTTTGTGTGTCCACATGATTATTCTACTGTAGTAATCATGTTTTATAGCTTTTGTTTCAATAAAGTGCCAAGTAGAACCTTTGGGAAGACTTGGGTGAAGTTTATGTGATCTTGCTGTGAAAAACAGAAACTTTAGCGCTCACGAGATTAGCTGCCATTTTTTACTGGAGAGTGCTTTTAGGTTGATTATTTTTGAAGATGATTAATAGAAAAATTACTCAGGTCCAGAAATTTATTTCATAATTTTTGGGGTTCCAGAAGTATACGTTTTATACAGATTACTACAGACTGTTCTGTTTTTGACAGATTCTGTTTTCTATGTGTTGTTTGCTTATTTTGATGAATCTATGAGTAGTATCGGAGGGTATGAACCATAGATAAGTTGGAGTACAGTAGATATTACACCAATATGAATTTAGAATGAGTTCATTACAGTACCCAAGTGGTGGTTTTATTTTCTTATACTAACGGAGCTTACGAGTTTTATTTTGAGTTTTGTGTGGTTGAAGTTTTCAAGTTTTGGGTAATGATTCGATGGACAATGGAATAAGGAGTGGAAAGAGCCTAAGCTTGGGGATGCCCAAAGCACCCCAAGGTAATATTGAAGTACAAACAACAGCCTAAGCTTGGGGATGCCCCGGAAGGCATCCCCTCTTTCGTCTTCGTTCATCGGTAACTTTACTTGGAGCTATATTTTTATTCGCCACATGATAAGTGTTTTGCTTGGAGCTTCAATTTATTTTGTTAGTTTTTGCTTGCTGTTAGTTAGAATTATGTTTTGCCTCTTTAGTTTCAATAAATAAGTCAAGGATAGCCTTTGCCATGCTTATTTTGCTAGTTTGCATGTTGCTGTTTGAAAACAGAAAGTTTACCGCTGTTGCAAAAATTCCCTAGAAAAGTCAGAGCATGGTCTAACATTAAATATTTTTGCATATTGAGCTATGATAAATTTATTACAGTGGGAATTTTAGTTCATAATTTTTGGAGTTAGGGAAGTATTGATACTCTTGCATTCTTTACAGACTGTACTGTTCTGGCAGATAGCTGTTATGTTTGCATTGTTTGCATATGTTTGTTTGTGTAATGATTCTATTTGAGGATAGGAGTATTAAATATGCAGAGGAATTTAGTATGAAATGTTGAATAATAATTTTAGTGATTTGTTACAGTAGAAAATGATAAGGTTTTGCATTGGTTTATACTAATCTATCTCACGAGTTCTTGTTGAGTTTGTTGTGAATGAAGATTTTGATAAAAAGAGAAACCATGATATGAGAGGAATTAAGGAGACACAAAAGTTCAAGCTTGGGGATGCCCAAGGCACCCGAAGATAATATTTCAAGAAGTCTCAAGCATCTAAGCTTGGGGATGCCCCGTAGGCATCCCACCTTTCTTCTTTAACAACTATCGGTTAGTATCGGTTGAGCCTAAGTTTTTGCTTCTTCACATGAGTTGTGCTATCCTTGCAATGTAGTTTTCTTTAGCTTTGCTTGCTGTTTGAATAAAGTATCAAGATCTGAAATTCTTTAATGAGAGAGAGTCTTTGCATAGTTGCATAATTATTTACCTACTCATTGATCTTCACTTATATCTTTTTGGAGTAGCTTTTCATTTACTCGTGTGCTTCACTTATATCCTATGAGTAAATGGTTGAATAAGTTGAATGTCACAAATCTGAAATTATATATGTTTCATTTGCTATCCCATGGGGAGTAATGACTTCACATCTAAGAAGCAGAGGTTGTAAATTTATTGACAGTTAGCAAGCATTGTATTAGTCATTTGAACAATTCATGAAAGAATATTGAAGGAAGAGAGATTTCACATATAAATATATTATCATAGAAATCTTTCATAATTGGGAGCACTCATTAAGTCTGACATGCTAAAGAGTTGATGTTGGACAAGGAAGACAACGTAATGGGTTATGTTTTCTCGCATCTCAGTTAAAGTATATTGTCATGGATCATTCAAACATGTTGAGCTTGCCTTTCCCCCTCATGCTAGCCAAAATTCCTAGCACCAAGTAGAGATACTACTTGTGCTTCCAAATATCCTTAAACCCAGTTTTGCCATGAGTGTCCACCATACCTACCTATATGCGGTATTTACCTGCCGTTCCAAGTAAATTTGCATGTCCCAAACTCTAAACCTTCAAATTATAATCTGTTTTGTATGCCCGAATTCTCATGTAGCAACTAGGGGCTGTCAGTGTCTTCCATGCTAGGTGGGTTATTCTCAAGAGGAGTGGACTCCGCTCCTCATTCACGAGAAAGTGGCGGTAACCAGGATGCCCAGTCCCATGATCCAAAAAGATCAAAGCAAATCAAAATAATTAAACAAAACTCCCCCAGGATTGTTGTTAGTTGGAGGCACTCGTTATTTCGAGCAAGCCATGGATTGATGCTTGTTGGTGGTTGGGGGAGTATAAATTTTTAGCATCCTGTTTGAGAACCGCCTATAATATATGTAGTATGGAAGATATTGGGAACTCTTGGTTGTTATGTTGACAATGAGATCATACCTCTCAAAATTATTTATCTCTATTTTAAAAATTGAGCTCTGGCACCTTTGCAAATCCCTTCTTCCCTCTGCGAAGGGCCTATCTTTTACTTTATGCAAGAGTCAAGGTGATCTTCACCTTTCCCTTTTTCATTTTATCCTTTGGCAAGCACTTCATGGTGGGGTGATCCTTATATATATATATATATATATATATATATATATATGTATGTATATATATATATCCAATTGGATGTACGTTAGCATGAACTATTATTGTTGACATCACCCAAAGGTGAATAAGTTTGGAGGCAACATTATAAGCCCCAATCTTTCTCTGTGTCTGATTAAAACTTCATAACCACAAGTATTGTGTGAGTGTTAGCAATTGTAGAAGACTATATGATAGTTGAGTATGTGGAGTTTGCTATTCCTGAAAATAAGATGAATTGCAATTGTTTTGATGACTAAGAATGAAGTTTGCTAGTTTTCAAAAATGTTTATGGTCTATGCCTTGATATGTGAATTGCTTGTCACTTTATCGTGAGAAGTTTTATGAGATGAACTACTGTTATGACATATAATCATGCTAGAAAAGGTGATTGAAATTATCGTTGATCAAACTTGTGCACCTCTAGCATTCACACTTCATAAATTCTTTCTTTTATTATTTACCTACTCGAGGACGAGTAGGAATTAAGCTTGGGGATGCTAATACGTCTCACACGTATCTATAATTTATGAAGCATTCATGCTATATTACTATGTGTTTTGAATGATTATGGGCTTTATTATTCACGTTTATATTATTTTTGGGACTAACCTATTAACCAGAGGCCCAGCCCAGATTTGCTGTTTTATGCCTATTTCAGTGTTTCGAGGAAAAGGAATATCAAACGGAGTCAAAACGGAACGAAATCAACTGGAGAAGTTATTTTTGGAAGGAAACCCACCTGGTGGACTTGGACTCCACGTCAGAAAATACGGGAGGTGCTCACGAGGGTGGGGGGGCGCGCCCCCCTGCCTCGTGGGGCCCCCGTAGCTCCACCGACGTTCTCCTTTCAC
Organism: Aegilops speltoides; assembly: GCA_021437245.1. NCBI lineage: Eukaryota > Viridiplantae > Streptophyta > Magnoliopsida > Poales > Poaceae > Aegilops > Aegilops speltoides. The sequence continues at coordinate 97,867,818 of CM038146.1, forward strand.
CCATATATACCTACGTACCCTAAAACTTCCAGAACAGAAGATAGATCGGGAGTTCCGCCGCCGCAAGCCTCTGTAGCCACCAAAAACCAATCGGGACCCTATTCCGGCACCCTGCCGGAGGGGGATCCCATCACCGGAGGCCATCTTCATCATCCCGGCGCTATCCATGACGAGGAGGGAGTAGTTCACCCTCGGGGCTAAGGGTATGTACCAGTAGCTATGTGTTTGATCTCTCTCTCTCTCGTGTTCTCTCTCGTGTTCCATCTATGGCACGATCTTGATGTATCCCGAGCTTTGCTATTGTAGTTGGATCTTATGATGTTTCTCCCCCTCTACTCTCTTGTGATGAATTGAGTTTCCCCTTTTGAAGTTATCTTATTGGATTGAGTCTTTTATGAACACTTGATGTATGTCTTATGGGATAACCGTGGTGACAATGGGTTATTCTATTGATCCACTTGATGTATGTTTTAGTGATCAACTTGCGGGTTTCGTGACACTTGGGAACCTATGCATAGGGGTTGGCACACGTTCTTGACTCTCCGGTAGAAACTTTGGGGCACTCTTTGAAGTACTTTTATGTTGGTTGGATGAATCTGAGATTGTGTGATGCATATCATATAATCATGCCCACGGATACTTGAGGTGACAATGGAGTATCTAGGTGACATTAGGGTTTTGGTTGATTTGTATCTTAAGGTGTTATTCTAGTACGAACTCTTTTATAGATCGATCCGAAAGAATAGCTTTGTGGTGGTTTCGTACCCGACCATAATCTCTACGTTTGTTCTCCGCTATTAGTGTCTTTGGAGTGACTCTTTGTTGCATGTTGAGGGTTTGTCATATGTTCTATCTATGTTATTATTGTTGAGAGAACTTACACTAGTGAAAGTATGAACCCTAGGCCTTGTTTCCTATCATTGCAATACCATTTACTCTCACTTTTATCGCTTGTTACCTTGCTGTTTTTATTATTTCAGATTATAAAAACCTATATCTACTATCTATTTTGCACTTGTATCACCATCTCTTCGCCGAACTAGTGCACCTATACAATTTGCTATTGTATTGGGTGTGTTGGGGACACAAGAGACTCTTTGTTATTTGGTTGCAGGGTTGTTTGAGAGAGACCATCTTCATCCTACGCCTCTCACGGATTGATAAACCTTAGGTCATCCACTTGAGGGAAATTTGCTACTGTCCTACAAACCTGTGCACTTGCATGCCCAACAACGTGTAAAAGAAGAAGGTTGTGTAGTATACATCATCCATCGCCCCTGGATCCAACGAATTTCCCGGAGACCATGTCTGGGGCAGATCGCGGGCCGGGCTGAAACATACAATGCAATATGTTAAAACGGTAATTTTAAGGGCCGATGTATGTAAGGCATCTGGAGATACTCACGATTCAGCTGGGGGCTTTGACCTGGGGCGATGCTCGGGGATGACTTTGGCATCCGAATCCGAATCATCCGAGGGAGATGCTCTCCCCCTTTTGGACGCCTCCGCTTCTGGGTCTGCGGAAGCCGCCCTTTTCTTCCTCCTCCCCTTAGGGGGAGAGTTGTTCTCTTCCTGCTCCTCCTACTTTTCGTCTTCGTCTCCCTCGTGGGAGGAGGGGGCTTCGGACTCCCCGGACATAGTATCTAAGGGACCTTTTCGGCGGGGCCCGTCTTTGGCCTCCTTGCCCTTCTTCTTGGTCTTCTTTTCTGGCGCCTGGTACGGCACCGGAACCAACATCCTCGTCAGCAGAGGATCAACGGGACTTTCGGGCAGTAGAGCAGGACATTTAATCCGCTCCGCCTTCTTCGTCTAGCCCTGTTTTGAATATGAGAGTTTCAATACACCCCTGTGATATCCGGATTGAGTCATGTTCGTAAACTAAAAACTTACCGGAGTCGCTAGGTGAGCACAGTCGAGGCCGATGTCGTCGGTCGTCTTCAGCCACGACTTCTGCTTCTGGGCCTTGAAAAGCAGCCTCCAGATGTCTTTGTGCGTCAGGCCGAAGAATTGGTGCAGGGTCCGTGGCCCTTCCGGATTAAAATCCCACATATGGAGAGGATGGTGCTGGCAGGGGAGGATCCGGCAGAATAGCATCACCTGGACCACGTTGATACGTCTCTAATGTATCTACTTTTTCTCATGCTTTTCCTCATGTTTTGGACTCTAATTTGCATGATTTGAATGAAAGTAACCCCGGACTGACGTCGTTTTCAACAGAACTACCATGGTGTTGTTTTGTGCAGAAATAAAAGTTCTTGGAATGGAACGAAACTTTGTGAGGATTTTTTATATTAATAATAAGAATTTCTAGAGCCAAGACCTGCAGGAGAGGGGCACATGGGTGGGCACAACCCACCAGGGTGCGCCCCCTCTCCTGGCGCGCCCAGGTGGGTTGTACCCACTCGGTGGCCCCGCAGATGACCCCCTGATACTATAAAATCACATATTTCTAGAAAAAATCAGGGAGAAAGAATTATCACGATCCACGAGACGGAGGCACCGCCAAGCCCTGCTCTTCTTCGGGAGGGCAGATCTGGAGTCCGTTTTGGTCTCCGGAGAGGGGGATCTTCGTTCTTCGTCATCACCAACCGATCTCCATCGCCAATTCCATGATGCTCCCCGCCGGGAGTGAGTAATTCATTCGTAGGCTCGCTGGTCAGTGAGGAGTTGGATGATATTCATCATGTAATCAAGTTAGTTTTGTTAGGGCCTGGTCCCTAGTATCCACTATTTTCTTAGATTGATGTTGCTATGACTTTGCTATGCTTAATGCTTGTCACTTTGGGCCCGGGTGCCATGAACTCAGATCTGAACCATTTATGAATTCATCATTATATCTGTGTTTTAGATCCGATCTTGCAAGTTATAGTCACCTACTACGGTTAAGATCCGACAACCCCGGAGTGACAACAACCGGGCCCACTCTCGGTGATGACCGTAGTTTGAGGAGTTCATGTATTCAGTATGTGTTAATGCTTTCTTCTGGTTCTCTATTAAAAGGAGGCCTTAATATCCCTTAGTTTCCAATATGTCCCCGCTGCCACGGGAGGGTAGGAAAAAAATGTCATGCAAGTTCTTTTAATAAAGCACGTATGACTATTTACGGAATACATGCCTACATTATATCGATGAACCGGAGCTAGTGTCGCATCGCCCTAGGTTATAACTATCACATGATGAATATCTGTAGGATTGAAAGTATGTCTAGAGGGGGGGTGATTAGACTACTTGACAATATAAAAATTCTGCCTTTTGACAAAGAACAGTTTTTTGGCAGATTCACAATTATGATCAAGTCAAGCATCACCCTACACATGCAATTCTAGAGTATAGGCAGCGGAAAGTAAATTGCACATGTAGTAAAGAGAGGTGGAGAAGAGCAAACGCAATTTTGGAGACGCGGTGATTTTTCTCGTGGTTCCGATAGGTGGTGCTATCGTACTTCCACGTTGATGGAGACTTCAACCCACGGAGGGTAACGGCTGCGAGAGTCCATGGAGGGCTCCACCCACGAAGGGTCCAAGAAGAAGCAACCTTGTCTATTCCATCATGGCCTACGCCCACGGAGGACTAGCCTTACTCGGGGTAGATCTTCACGAAGTAGGCGATCTCCTTGCCCTTACAAACTTCTTGGTTCAACTCCACATCTCGATGACGGAGGCTCCCAAGCGACACCTAACCAATCTAGGAGGCACCACCCTCCAAAAGGTAATAGATGTTGTAGATGATGATGAACTCCTTGCTCTTGTGCTTCAAATGATAATCTCCCCAACACTCAACTCTCCTCACTGATTTGGCTGTGGTGGAAGAAAGGATTGAGTGGAAAGCAACTTGGGAAGGCTAGAGATCAAGCTTCATATGGTGGGAGTGGAGCAACTTGATCTCAACACAAGGGTAGGTAGTTCTCTTCTCGAAATGTAAGGTAGGAGTGGTAGTTCTTTCGATGGCTCTCTCCACGAATGAAGAGGGGTGGAGGGTATAAATAGCCTCCACACAAAATCCAACCGTTACACACATTTGAGCAATCTCGGTGGGACCGAAGTTGACAACTCGGTGAGACCGAAAGTTCAAATAATGTGAGCGTTGGGATTTTCGTGGGACCGAAAATACAATCTCGGTTAGTCCGATTAGTGCAATGACAAGAGCATGCCAATTTCGGTGGGACCGACTTCATCATCTCGGTGACACCGATTTGATGATGAAGGTTCTGAAGCTTGGCAACTCAAGTTTCGGTGAGACTGAGTTGAGAATCGGAAAATCCGAGTTTGCTAGGGTTTGGCTTATGGCTGAGGTGGTTCATCTCGGTGTGGTGAGTTTGGAATATCGGTGGGACCGAGACTACTTATGAGTGTATATGGCGGTGAAAGTTCTTGATAGTTTAGGAGATGTATCACTAAGCACTTGAGCAACCGGATCATCATCATAACCTCATCCCTTTTAATAGTATTGGCTTTTCCTATGGACTCAATGTGATCTTGGATCACTAAATCAAAAATGGAGTCTTGAGCTTTTGCCAATGCTTGCCTTAGCATTTTGAGGGGTCCACTTCTTGGGTCCTTGCCATACCCATATCATGAACTTTCGAAATGATTCTCAAGTAACTATTAGTTCAATGATATATATGTTGTTATTAATTACCAAAACCACCCGGGATTAGTTGCACTTTCAATCTCCCCTTTTGGTAATTGATGACAACATATAGATCAAAGCTTCGACAAAGGATATAATCAATGAATAATATCGTCGCTTTGAGAAGTATGTGATAAGCAAGAGCTCCCCCTAAATTTGTGCATTATTTAAGATTTGTGTTTGAATGCAAATGCACAATCGATTAGGATCATGGGTCACTCTTCCATGTCACATACATCTTGGTGGAGCGCACAAAATGATAAGAATGAACAGCATGCACCCAATCACCAAGACATGAGTAAATGGTCATACAAGATAGGAATAGCATATGATAAGCATTAAGCACACATTAAAGCATAGTACGACCAAGCAGTCATTAAGGTAGAATGAAACGGAGTATCAAACACACTGAATGTCTCGAAAACCAAAAGTATCTCAAACAAACCGAAAAAGAACGAAAGAGCAAAAGCGCAAAGACAACAGCACTCTCTCTCTCGAAGTGCTATGATCTATACAATTTCTCCCCCTTTGGCAACAAGTTACCAAAAGTTCGAAGAGCATAGAGCTAAGCGTCCTTTGTGGATTGTCTTTGGCGGCTCCGTCAGGTTGATGTCGGAGTGGATATGACAACATCGGCGAAGACTTGGTGATGTCTGTCTTTGGAGGAGTGGTCTTTGGAGCTGGAGTTGGAGTAGCTGCTGAACTGTGGAGGTTTGAAGTTGTAGTCTGGTGTCATCCTTTGGAATAGCAGTGATCGGGGTCCTTTGGGAACCGGAGCGATCTGTTGTTGAAAATCTGGACTAAGTCATCCTGCATCTCACGCATAAGCTCATCCTTCTCCGCTTTGCTTCCTCAATGTCGCCTCGAGCTTGTTGACGGTCACTTGTACTTGATCGACTTCACGCCCAGGCGTGGATCTTGTCCTCAACAATCCTCTCTAAGCTCTCACGAGGCTGTACAATGCTGGCCATGCATTGTTCAATCCTTTGAGTAGCTTCAAGTATTTGCTCTCCGAAGCTCTTTGGTTTAGCTGCTGCTGCTGCTTCCTTGTCAGCTTTGGCTTTCTTAGCAGCTTCGATCTTGGCTTGACCTTCAACAGATGTCGGATCCTCCTCATCCATCACAACAACATTGTCTTCATGCTCTGGCTGCAGCGGTAAATGTTCTCTATCCAACAAGAATGTGCCCGTGCCAAACTTGGCATTGATAAGCATCTGAATCATGGGCAAATCCACATGACCTTTTACGGTCATTGCAGTCCTCTTAATGGTCTCTACCATTGAGTCCATCACCTTGAAAGGTGCTTTCTCATCAAGTATGTGTAGCATGTTGATAGAGTATCCTCGATCATGCGATGATCTCAGATTTGGGCATCAAGGTATGCCTCAAAATGGTATTAGTGGTAGGTAAGCCTGCTGGAGATAGTATCTTGAGCGAGCTTCCAGATTCCCAAATCCTTTCTTGGAATCTCTTTGTACATGTTCTTCATGGATTCATGATTCTTCTTTGGAATCCCATATACATCAATATCATCTTCTCGTTGCCTTTGGAGCATTCAGAATTTCTGCCCATTCTTCAATGAAGAAGAGAATCTTTGGCCTTGATCATCCATATAATCTTCCCATCGGGGTAGAAGTGAGTGTGGCATAGAATTGCATTATCATCTCATCGTTCCAACTGGTCAATTTCGACCTACAAAGTCTGCAACTCCACATGCGGTGAAACTTTCATGCACATGTGGAAAGAAATCTCTGTGCTCTTCATTTGTCAATGTACTTCCAATCAACATATCGGGTGTCTGCGACTATGGGCTTCTTGTCCATCAAGACGGTCTCATAGAAGTCCTGCTGCTCTCGGTGTGAAATCTGGGATCTCAGCAGTTCTTCTCCTCACGGCATATGGGTCAGTTTGTCTCCATAGCACGAGACCTTTATCTTTCCTTGCCTTCATATCCTCAGCTTGAGGATGAGCATCATTATGTAGTGGCAGTTTTGGACGAAGTTTCTGCAAAACTGGTGCTTCATCGTCTGACACAGCTGGTGGCACATCATCCTTGTTCTTTTCAGACGCTGGAATGTTCCTGACGGTCTTCTTGGGCTTGGCAGCAGGCTTTGCTGGAGCTGCCTTAGCTGGAGCAGATTTCTTGGGCTTTGATGTGGCTCCAGCCTTAATGGCATCACCCATGAGCTTCTTCTTCTGAGGAGTAGGCTGGGGTGCTTCCTCATCCTCATCCTCTGCTGCATCATCATGCACTATCCTCTTTCTCTTGGAAGTTTTCTTCACTTTGCTTGCAGCTGCCTCTCCCAAATTCAGCTTCTTAGCAACAGTTGACAGCTTGACTTTGCTGGTGCCCTTCTTAGTTTGTTGACCTTGTTGCTCTTTGGCAACAACCTTCCTTTTGGGCTTTGAGGTCACCTCTTCCTCAAAAACAAGATCTGAATCCTCATCATCTGAATTTCTCTTCTTTCTAGCTCTGGTGGCTGCAGGAGGCAAGCCACTTGGTGTACTCCTCTCACCATCATCTGATGAGCTGCTAGGGTCGGGACTAGTGCTGCCTCTGGAATGTCTCGCAATGGGTGTCTCGACCTGTTATCACATCCGACATCGACATGGTGACAACTTGTGAATAGATAGGGTGTAGGCAGAGAAGAAGAGTCATCACAAATGCAGAAGTTTTTGCAAAAAAAATGAGTTCAAATTCTAGTATTAGGTTTTCACAGAAGACATTTCGGTCAGACCGAGTTTAAGATTCGGTGAATCCGAAGTGTTAAACAGAAGCTTAGCACACCACTTTCGGTTTGACCGAAGTGGGTTTCGGTCCTGCTGAAAACACTAGGGTTTCACAGAATTTTCATTTTGGTCACACCGATTTTGCACAACTCGGTTGGACCGAAAGGTGCAGTGCAATGGCCATAGGCCAAATCGGTCATACCGAAAATGTAAAATCGGTCTCACCGAGATGTGTTCCGCGGAAACCTAACCCTAAAACTTTTACTCGAATCTAGTTCAAACGAACTAATCTGGTGTACAGGAGGATTTCAACCGTGGCAAGATAATAGGCAAACCAAACGTGCATTGAATCGGAGATGGGAGCACGAGTGGGATCAAAACTCACCCTAACTTGGTGGAGTTTTTCTACGGCGGCAACGGCTCGGAGGAGATGTCCATTGACGGCGACGGAGACCTGCTGCGAGGGCGCACAGGCGACGACGGCGACGATCCGGAGACCAGGGCGACGGCAACAAGGGGTGTGGGGGCGAAATGTTTGAAGAAGGAATCAACGCGCGTGGCCCTCAGAATATATATACCCCTTTGCTGTCGGTGGGACCGAGTTGTAAAACTCAGTGGCACCGAGATGGATAACTGCTAGGCAGTTATTCACTTCGGTCACGCCGAAAATCACAACTCGGTTTCACCGAGATGAAAACCTAGATCAGTCTAAATGCTTTCGGTTCGATCGAGTTTGAGATTTGGTCTGACCGAAATCAATTAGAAGGTTTTGGAAATTAGCCCTTGACGGATCGGTGGCTCCGAGTGCTCCTCACCCGGAGGGTCCGAAAATGACTTGTTCAAAGTTTGTGATGTAAGCATGAATAGAATTTGAGACAAGAAAGCATAGATAGCTAGGGGAGGTACTTAGGCATTCTTGTCCATCCATTTGGTCAGAAAAATCAAAACGACGAAAACCACAAATGGATGTCCTCGAATGGATAAAATCATGCATCCAACATGCACACACAATAAGATAGCAAATGAAATATGTGTCAAACATGCACAACAAAAACTCTAGCAACTAACACACAATTTGTCGATGACTAGGTCATCTTTATATGAGTATATTGACTTAGGAGCCAAATGAGAACATTTGATCATAGGTCATACTCATTGTTTAAGCACAAGTGGGGTTACCACTTTTACATAAAGCATTGATGTGTTCACATCATTTGAAGATGCTTTAGCTCAATTTTTAGAGCAAAGCTCCCCCTAGATGTGAGAACCCTTTTAAAGGGTCAAACTAACCTTGGGTTGTCGAGAAGACTTCATGTAGATGTTGAAGATGTGGATGCTCAATGTTGATGGAGATCATCAAGAGTTGGGAGCTATCCTTTGGATTGGGCACTTTCAATACCTACATGGGTTAGTCCCACAAGGAACAAACAAGGATATCCATGGACATAGATTGAAGTTCACAATAGATGATGTCCATGAAAGCAATGATTACCTTGTCCCTTGACTTACCAACAAGAGGGTTTGTGACTCCATGAACTAGTGCACGATGTGGAAGTTGATTGCACAAGTTTTGCCAAAATGAATGTGAGTGAAGTATGTTGGCGGAGTCACCCTCAAGAACTTTCTAGTTCTTCTTCTTGGGATCCACATCATCTTGATGGGAATCCTTGGGGTTGTAGTTGAGTTTGTGAAGTAGAACTTGGCGTTTCCTTGGGAACCCACTTGACCATGGCTTGAGGTGCTTCAACAAATGCATCAATCTCCTCTTGAAGCTTGTCCTTGCCTTTTAGCTTGTGGTCTTGTGGTGGAAGGTCATCTTGAGCTTGTTCCACATTGGAAGAAGTAGGATCATACTTCTCCTTTTGAGGAACAAACTTTGGAGTAGGATATTGACCTTCTTCCCACTCAACACCTTCGGCGTTGAACTTTCGCTCAAAACCAATTCCTTGATTCTTCGGTGCCTTCCTTGCTTGCGAACAATTTCCTCAAAGTTCTTGCTTCGGCAAGGCTCTTGTAGACACCTTTCTCTATAATCCCTTTCAATAAACTATTTTCTTGCTCAAGTGTAACTTGGCTTGAAACATTATTAGTGGAATCAAGAGAACTACTAGAAGCAACAATATTGGATTTAGCATGGTTATTGTTACTACTAGAGAAAGAATTTTTCTTATGCTTGTCATGCTTAGTCTTAATGGGTGGCAAGAAATTAGACAAAAGAAGTCGTTTGGCAAGATATGAAGAACTCTTCTTTCGAAGATCGTCATTGATTGCTTTTAGAAACTCATGTTCTTGCTCTAGAGTGAGCTTCTCGAAGCGTAGCTTCTCATGAGATCTTAGGAGCTCTCTATGATCTTCTTGAGTTGTTTCATGAGCTAACTTAAGAGTGTTTAGTTCTTTAGTTATACGCTCAATCTCCTTCATAGCATTGTCATTCGACTCTTCTCGACTATAAAGACTACTAGCATGTTCATCATTACTAGGCTCACTGGATTTATCATGTAAGAGCTCATCTTCACCAAGCAAGTCATCCTCATCACTATTTAAGTCAATGAATTCAGGGTGTGATACCTTGGGGCCTTTAGCCATGAAGCATCTTCCAATTCCCTCATTTGGTGAATCAAATAAGTCGTAGGAGTTGGAGTTGGAGGTTACGAGAGCAAGACCGGCAACACCTTCATCTTGACTGTAGTCGGAGTTGGAGTGATAGCTTCCTTCGGATTGATTGTCGGAGTCGGAGCCGGAGACCCATTCACCTACATGAGCTTGATGTTTTCTTCTTGTGTAGCTCCTTGATGACTTGTCTTTCCTCTCCGAATCCTTGCTTCTCCGAGAGGGTCTTCGTTCATAACGATCATCTCTGCTCCTTCTCTCTTTCCGAGGTGACTCATCTCTTGAGCTTCTTCTTCTTGGAGATTCTTCTCTTCTCTTGTGGGGAGCCGTACACTCATTTGAGTAGTGTCCGGTCTTCCACAATTGTAGCAATTCGATCACGACTAGAAGATCTCTTTTCATCATATGATCTAGACTTTGAGCTTCTCTCTTTGCCTCTATTCTTGTAGAATTTGTTGAAGTTCTTGACCATTAGGCTTATCTCTTCATTGGAAACTAACTTGTCACTTGAGGTTGTGGGAGCATCACTTGTAGCTTTGTAAGCACCACTTGACTTGTTGTGAAGCTCTTCCTTATCCTTAAGTGTCATCTCATGAGCAACAATTCTTCCAATGACTTTGGTTGGCTTGAGATTCTTGTAGTTTGGCATCATTTGGATCAAAGTGCACACGGTGTCATACTTTCCATCCAAAGCTCTGAGAATCTTCTTGATGATGAATCGGTCGGTCATTTCTTCGCTTCCTAAGCCGGCAATCTCATTTGTGATGAGAGCAAGCCTAGAGTACATTTCAGCGACTCCTTCACCATCCTTCATCTTGAACTTGTCAAGTTGACCTTGAAGAATATCTAGCTTTGATTCCTTCACGGACTCGGTACCTTCGTGCATCTCAACCAAAGTATCCCAAATCTCTTTTGCATTCTCAAGACGGCTGATTTTGTTGAACTCCTCGGGACACAAGGCATTGAAGAGAATGTCACAAGCTTGAGCATTGTTTTGCAACATCCGTAATTCTTCCGTTGTAGCTTCGCGATCTGGAACTTTTCCTTCCTCGAAGAATTCACCTTGCATACCAACACAAATAATGCCCCATGCGGCTGGGTTATGACCAAGAATATGCATTTTCATTTTATGCTTCCAACTAGCAAAATTTGTACCATCAAAGTAAGGACCTCTACGAAAATTACCCTCACTAGACGCCATACTCTCCTAGGTTGTGAAACCAAGCTTATGGAGTCCAATGCAATGGAAACCAATACAATGGAGACCAAAGCTCTGATACCACTTGTAGGATCGAAAGTATGTCTAGAGGGGGTGATTAGACTACTTGACAATATAAAAATTCTGCCTTTTGACAAAGAACAGTTTTTGGCAGATTCACAATTATGATCAAGTCAAGCATCACCCTACACATGCAATTCTAGAGTATAGGCAGCGGAAAGTAAATTGCACATGTAGTAAAGAGAGGTGGAGAAGAGCAAATGCAATTTTGGAGACGCGGTGATTTTTCTCGTGGTTCCGATAGGTGGTGCTATCGTACTTCCACGTTGATGGAGACTTCAACCCACGGAGGGTAACGGCTGCGAGAGTCCACGGAGGGCTCCACCCACGAAGGGTCCACGAAGAAGCAACCTTGTCTATTCCATCATGGCCTACGCCCACGGAGGACTAGCCTTACTCGGGGTAGATCTTCACGAAGTAGGCGATCTCCTTGCCCTTACAAACTTCTTGGTTCAACTCCACATCTCGATGATGGAGGCTCCCAAGCGACACCTAACCAATCTAGGAGGCACCACCCTCCAAAAGGTAATAGATGTTGTAGATGATGATGAACTCCTTGCTCTTGTGCTTCAAATGATAATCTCCCCAACACTCAACTCTCCTCACTGATTTGGCTGTGGTGGAAGAAAGGATTGAGTGGAAAGCAACCTAGGAAGGCTAGAGATCAAGCTTCATATGGTGGGAGTGGAGCAACTTGATCTCAACACAAGGGTAGGTAGTTCTCTTCTCAGAAATGTAAGGTAGGAGTGGTAGTTCTTTCTGATGGCTCTCTCCACGAATGAAGAGGGGGTGGAGGGGTATAAATAGCCTCCACACAAAATCCAACCGTTACACACATTTGGGCAATCTCGGTGGGACCGAAGTTGACAACTCGGTGAGACCGAAAGTTCAAATAATGTGAACGTTGGGATTTTCGGTGGGACCAAAAATACAATCTCAGTTAGTCCGATTCGTGCAATGACAAGAGCATGCCAATTTCGGTGGGACTGACTTCATCATCTCGGTGACACCGATTTGATGATGAAGGATTCTGAAGCTTGGCAACTCAAGTTTCGTGAGACCGAGTTCGAATCGGAAAATCCGAGTTTGCTAGGGTTTGGCTTATGGCTGAGGTGGTTCATCTCGGTGTGGTGAGTTTGGAATATCGGTGGGACCGAGACTACTTATGAGTGTATATGGCGGTGAAAGTTGCGATAGTTTAGGAGATGTATCACTAAGCACTTGAGCAACCGGATCATCATCATAACCTCATCCCTTTTAATAGTATTGGCTTTTCCTATGGACTCAATGTGATCTTGGATCACTAAATCAAAAATGGAGTCTTGAGCTTTTGCCAATGCTTGCCTTAGCATTTTGAGGGTCCACTTCTTGATCCTTGCCATACCCATATCACTGAACTTTCTGAAATGATTCTCAAGTAACTATTAGTTCAATGATATATATGTTGTTATTAATTACCAAAACCACCCGGGGATTAGTTGCACTTTCAATATCATCCAACAAGTCACTGATCCAATGCCTATGAATTTATCTTATATTGTTTCTGCTAAGTTACTACTGCTGCTGCTACTGTTACACTTGCTACAAAATACTGCTATCACTGTTACTGTTAACGTTGCTACTGTTACTGTTATCAAAACTATCATACTACTGCTACTAATCACTTTGCTGTAGATAATTAATATCCAAGTGTGGTTGAATTGACAACTCAGCTGCTAATACCTTCAAACATTCTTTGGCTCCCCTTGTGCCGAATCTATAAATTTGGGTTAAATACCTACCCTCGAAAACTGTTGTGATGCCCTATACTTGTGGGTTATCAAGACCTTTTTCTGGCGCCGTTGCCGGGGAGCATAGCTATATTTGTTGAGTCAATTGGGATTATTATCAATTTATCACTATGAAGAATCTGAAGGATTCTAAGACTAAGATATTTCCGTCAAGTACGAGGGGAGGTAAGAAACTGCCATCCAGTTCTGCTTTAGGTTCACCTTCTGTTATGAGTAAACTTGCAACACCACCACCACATGCTATTAATTCTGATATGTCGCAAGTTATTGATGATGCTACTTCTACTATGAATGATGCTTATGATGATGCTAGTACCATGCTTGATAATGATGATGTGCCACTTGGTGTATTTCTTGATGAACAAATTGCTAGAGTAATACAACATGATGTTGTTGAATCTAATGATGAGCTTGAAACTGAAACTCCTGAAACACTTGCTACAGCTAGACCTCCTAGATATGAATTGCCTAAGGTACCGGAAGGCTATGTTATGAGTGAAGAGGCAACTAGAGATATTCTTGCTTGTAAGGATAGATATGATCTAGAGAAATTATTACACAAGTATAAAGAAAAATCTCTGAATGCTAGAATGAAATGCGATCCTAAGTTTGCTACTTCACCTATTGTTATTGCTTATAAGGATTATGTATTCTCTGTCAACCCAGAGTTAATTACTTTGGTTGAATCCGATCCTTTCCATGGTTATGAAACTAAAACTGTTGTGGCACATCTTACTAAGTTGAATGATATAGCCACCCTTTTTACTCATGATGAGAAGACTCGATACTACTTTATTCTTAAATTATTTCCTTTCTCATTAAAGGGTGATGCTAAACCTTGCTACAATACTCTTGCTCCTGGTTGTGTGCATAGTCCCCAGGATATGATTTACTACTTCTCTGAAAAATATTTTCCTGCTCATAAGAAACAAGCTGCCTTACAGGAAATATTCAACTTTGTTCAAACTAAAGAAGAGAGTCTCCCACAAGCTCGGTGGAGGCTTTGCCAGTTACTTAATGCTTTGCCTGATCATCCTCTTAAGAAAAATTAAATACTTGATATCTCCTATAATGGACTAACCGATGCTTCTAGGGACTTCCTACATAGTTGTGCTGGTTGTGTTTTCAGGGAACAAACAATTGCTCAAGCTAAGGAACTATTGAATAACATATTGAAAAATTATGATGATTGGACTATTCCTGAACCACCGCCTAAACCCACTCCAAAGAAGAGGGGTATATTATATCTCAGTCCTGAAGATATGCAAGAGGTAAAGAAATCTATGAAGGAAAAAGGTATTAAATCTGAGGATGTTAAAAATTTACCACTTATCGAAGAAATACATGGGCTTGAAGCACCACCAACACCCAAGGTGGTAGAGGTAAAATCTGTAATGAAATTCAATGATAGTGATGATCCTCATAATATGCATCCTAGCCAATGCCTTTACGAGTTTGATAATTATATTAGAAAGCAAGATCACTTCAATGCAAATGTGATGAAACAATTGAAATATAATTATGATATGACTAGCACATATGCCCGTGCGTTGCAACAGGAGAGATGTTTCTTTGGAGAAGCAATGGGAGAGATAATTGATGTGTCCACCAAAAATAATCTCCATAGCGGTGCAATAGAGAGAGGAGTTGTGGCCTTCTCGTGGGTCATGTTTGTTCCGCGAGATCTTGATAGTGATGGCGTTAGTTGGCGTGGGGGAACCATCCAACTCGTGCCTTTTTTCCTTGGGATCCGCCTCTGTCTAGGGGTTGTGTCTGCCTCCTCATTTGATAGCTATGCGGTGACCTTCGGGGCACAGTTGCTTCAACCATTCTTTCTTACGATGGCACAACCGGATGGATTACTAATTGTAGCACATAAATCCCATTTCATTAGCTTATTTAGCGCATAACCAGACACCAATGTCCCTTCTCTATTAGGGTTTATTCTCTTTGATTATTTGAGCGCTCGTGTGCCCATAATTTTTTTTATTCGAGCCAAACCAATATATTCTCTTTTATTGGCCCAAGGAAAAAAATTGCTCCCTCAAACGACCTAGTAGGGGAGCGCGGCTGAGGCATAATACAACTTATGCGACAGAGCAATTTGTTTCGCCAACTGCTTGGGGGCTACTATATGATGCTAGTTGCGTAAAATAGCACATGGGACGCACACTCGTTGGAGCCAAGACGACCTATGTTAGTAAGGCACGAAAAAATTCAAAAAAAGATGAGTTGAGGGATCAAAATCATGCCCTCAAAGACCCGACTACGTGCTGCTAGCCACTCAAAGAAACGAGTCCTACCAAACAATGGCCAGCTCAAACCTTTAAGATCATACACTAAGGTCAGATTGGAAACATTGTTTTTGAACTGTTTAAAAAATATAAATTGTTGAACATTCCTGAAAACATGAATAATTTTGAAATTCCCAAACATTTTTTGAAATTCTTTACATTTTCATAAATACACAACAAAATATGAAACACTCAACATTCACAATTTTATTTGAAAACATAAACCTTTTAGAATAACATGAACATGTTTTGATTTTGTGATTTTTTTTTGAAAAATGAAACATATTTTGAACATTCAAAACAACTTTTGAAAATGTGTTTCTTGACATTATTCTGTGTTTGCGAACATTTCACTAAAACAAGAATATTTTTCGTATTTAGAACATTTTATAAATCCTTTTTTTTTAAATCTCGAAAAACTTTGGAAAACACAAAGAAAAATGGACCATTGTTTTAAAAATCTAAACCAATTTTTGAATGAGAACAAAGATTTAACATTCTGAACATTTTTCAAAATGGTATATATTTTAAAATCCTGAACATTTTTAAAAAATACAATTTTTTGATATTATGAACTTTTATGAAACTTTTGAATTTACGAAAAGAAGGGGGAAAGAAAAATAAACTTGAAAAAAGATAAAAGAATAGGAAAGAAAAATAGACAGAAATGGAAAAATAAAAATAGAAACATGACATAGAACAAAAAAACAAAATGGTTCAGCCCACCTCGGACGCCCTATGCAAATTTGTGACTATTTTGGAATGGGAACAAATATTTAATGTTCTGAACATTTTTCAAAATGGAATAAATTTTGTAATTATGAATTTTTTAAAAAAAGTCAAATTTTTATCATATTACGAATTTTTTTGAAAATTTTGAATTTACGAAAAAAGGGAAAAAACTTGAAAGGAAAAAAGACCAAAGAGGAAGAGAAAGAAACGAAAAGAAAAATAGAAACATCACACAAAACAAAAAAAGGGCCAACCCAGCTTGCCCCCCCCCTACGAATTTGCGACTATCTTACGCTCGTGGTGACAAATAGCTTTTCCCCACCTACATGGACACAAAAATAACTGGGCCGGCTTTCCTATGCCACAGTTCGAGCGGCCCATGTACATAATCTGGCGTTTTCCTTTTGTAATAGACGAACGGACAAAACTTTAGTACCACCTCAATTAGAAAAAAATCTTTTTGGTGGTGAAAGGATGAAAAAATTGGAGAAACGCACCTTGCTTTATTAGTAGGTATAGATTGCTCGCTTGAGTGACTTCTTATTTAGAATCTCAAATGATGTTAGAGGTGTTGGAAAACATGCTTCTATGGTTCAAACCCAGTTAGAACAAGTTGCTAAATCACAAAGAGAATTACTTGATGAATGAATCATAATATACATGACTTTGATGTTAGAGTTGCAACTAGAGGAGGTAAAATGACCCAGGAACCACTTTATCCTGAGGGACACCCAAGAAGAATTGAAAAAGATTCTCGAAGGAACAACACCACTACACCTAGTTCTTTTAAAAAGAAAAAGAAAAAGAAAAATGATAGGACTTTCCATGTTTCTAGTGAACCTGAAATAGACAAACCTCCTGGAATGAAATGAAACTTCTATCTCTGATGCTGAAACTCAATCTAGTAATGAACATCCACCTAGTGATAATGAAAAAGACAATGATGAGGTTCATGAAGACACTCAACCAAATAATGATAAAGAACCAGATAATGATGTTGAGATAGAACCACCTGTTGATCTTGATAACCCACAACCTAACAATAAAAGATATGATAAAAGAGACTTTGTTGCTAGAAAACACGGTAAAGAAAGAGAACCGTGGGTTCAAAAACCTATGCCCTTTCCACCTAAGTCAACTAAAAAGAAAGATGATGAAGAATTTGAACGCTTTGCTGAAATGCTGAGGCCAGCCTTTTTGCGTACTCGCTTGACTGATATCCTTAAAATGTCTCCTTATGCAAAGTATATGAAAGACATCATCACAAATAAGAGAAAAATACCGGAAGCTGAAATCTCCACTATGCTTGCTAACTATACTTTTAAAGATGGAGTACCTAAAAACTTGGAGATCCGGGTATACCCACTATACCTTGCTCTATCAAAAATAATTATGTGAAAACTGCTTTGTATGATTTAGGAGCTGGTGTGAGTGTTATGCCTTTCTCTCTATACAAAAGACTTGAATTGAATAAACTCACACCTACTGAAATATCTTGGCAAATGGCTGACAAATCAACTGCCATACCTATCGGTATCTATGAGGATGTGCCCATTATTGTTGCTAATGTTACTATTTTGACTGACTTTGTTATACTTGAGATGCTCGAGGACGACAACATGTCGATTATCCTTGGTAGACCCTTCTTGAATACTGAAGGGGCTGTTATTGATTGCAATAAAAAGCAAGGTCACTTTTCATATTAATGGTAATGAGCATACGGTGCACTTTCAGAAGAAACAATTCCAAGTGAATTTTATTAAAGTTATTGAAAAAAATCTGACAATCACTATTGGAAGTTTTCAAATACCTCTACCCACTATCAAAAAGAAATATGAAATGCTTATTGTTGGGGAAATGCATATCCCCATTGAGGTAACTTAGTGATTTACGAAAGTTCTTCGGTTTCATGCTAATCGAAAGTGGTTGTTAATAAGACCTGATCAACCTTATTAATGAATCATTTTTGAACGGTATGAAGTTGATGAATTTAGTAAGCACTACCTTTTGCCCTTACCTTTTTTTTTCCTATTTTTACTAGTTAAATAAAATAAAAGGCCATGTTTTGTCCGTTTTCTGAATTTCCCGTGCAATGAAAAATGACCCAAAAATAAAAGTTCCCAGAATGCTCTGGAAACCTGATACCATTTTTTCCTGAATATTTATGAATTTTTGGTGCAAATAATACCAGAGGGAGGTGCACCAAATGGGCACAACCCACCTGGGCACGGGAGGACCCCCAGGCGCGCCCTGGTGGGTTGTGGTCCCCACGTGGGCCCCCTCACTTATATCTTTAGCCCACATCATCACTTACCTTCAGAAAAAAATCCCCACTACTCTCTTAGCTCGAAGCTCCGTTTCCGATCTCTTAGCTCGAAGCTCCGTTTCCGAAACTACTTCGGGGATTGTTGCTTGGTATGTGACTCCACCATTTGTCCAATTAGTTTTTGTTTTAGTGGTTTATACTTTGAATAATTAGCTACTCTTGGTGTTGCTGTAGATGAGCTTGCATGTTGAATTCTTAGTGTTCTAAGTAGTTTGTATGCTTGCTATGGCCTCTATGTATCCCTAGGAGTAGTTGCTATCAATCTTGTGAAGTTTTGTTGACAAAATTTTGTCACCTCAAAAATTTTATTTTCAGAAAGTTGTATGCGAACATGAATATCTTCAGGAAGTTTGGCTCGAAGAAGAACTCCAAGGGTGTTATTGGGGAGTCTTCTGACAGTGATCTCCACCCTCGGAGGTTGGCGGAAGTACGACTGTGCGCATGGCCGCACACCCCATTCCTACAAGAGGCTGGAATTTTTGAGGAGTTCATGCAAGATATTGCTAATGTCGGCCTCACCGACTTCATCACAGATGTGTGTGACCAGCACCAAATCCTCACAAACATCTTTGTTCAAAGTTTTACTTTCCTGTCTAGGAATAATCCTCCTGAAGTGAGCTTTGATTTATATGTTGAAAACCATCAGATACCACTTACTGAATTTTGTGACCCCTTCTGATGGGAGCTTGGCTAAGCCTAGGCCTGCCGGGTTTGAGGCCTTTTGTCGCACCTTGATGGTGTGTGATGAGAGAGGAGTGTCAACCATCACTGCCACTGACCTACATTTTCCTGTTGTTCGTTACTTTGCACTCTTCATTACTAAATGCTTGCTTGCTAGGGAGAAGGAGGGTGCACTTAGTTCACTAGACCTTGTTGTTTTACGTCGTGCACTTGAGGGTGACAACACGCATAGTTTGGGAGCTATCATGGCTCGTCGCCTGCATCTTAATAAATCTCAGGGCAAGATACATGGTGGGATTTATGCTACTTGTTTGGCGGCTCACTTCGAGGTGGAGATACGCCCTCATGATTACCCTCTGACTAATGTTTACCTAGACTGTGCAGCCATGGAGCACCATCACTTTCTTGCACATGATCGTCCTGACATCGCCATCCCTACTACCCTCCAGACTACTGATCTACTACCAAGTTAGGCCAAAATCCTAAGCTTGGGGGAGTATGTGTTTCCACCGACATTACATTCATGTGCACATGTTTCATTAGTCGGTGTTCACACTTTTTCATTGTATCATCCATGCTTAGATTTATTTTCTTGCTTTCCTCTTGTGTGTTTGAAAAACTTTAGAAAAACCAAAAAAATAGTTGTAGTAATTTACTTTCTATGCATGCTTAGTAGTAGTATTAAAAAGAAAATCCAAAAAGATTTCCTTGTTCTTCTTTTGCTTGTTCGGAGCTTTCCCGTGTAAATATTTTTTCTCTTTTTGCTTTTCCCTTTTATTTGCCCATTCTAGAAAACCAAAACCTTCAAAAATATTTCAATGTGTTTCTCTGAACTTCTTTTCTTTTTATTCGAGTCTTTCCAAGGAGAAGACCATGATGAAAATGTTGAGTGGCTCGCATATGACTAATTGTTGAACTAATAAGAGCACATTTTACCCTCTCTTCTCCTGTTGAATAAAATGTTTGCAGATTCCAGCTTAGTCCACGACATTCTTGCACTATTATTATTTTCATATCGTTCAGCCGTGCAAGTGAAAGGCAATAATGACGACATCCGATGAACTGGCCGTGGCAAGGAGAAACTGGTATGAAATCGACTTGTTCTGTTTTTGTAAATATGTTTAACCTAGTATCCATGATTCAGCTCATTATGATTAAACATGTTTGCAATGACAATTAGAGATTATAGTTTCTCATGCCATGCATAAGTAGCTGGGAGTTGATAATGATTTATCTCGGATATCAACATAGCGTTAAAATGATTGTGATGTAGTATGATGATATGGTATCCTCCTCTGAATGTTCGAGTGGCTTGACTTGGCACATGTTCATGCATGTAGTTGAATCAAAACCAACATAGCCTCTATGATATTTATGTTCATGGTGTTCATATCCTACTCATGCTAGTGTCCAATATTACTTATGCATAATGCATGGTTATGATCGTTGTTTCTCTCTAGCTGGCCGCTTCTCAATCTTAATTGCTAGCCTTCGCCTGTACTAAGTGGGAACTCTGCTTGTACATGAAAAACCTTGAACCCCAAGTTATTCCATATGAGTCCACCATACCTACCTATATGCGGTATTACCCTGCCGTCCCAAGTAAATTTTCATGTGCCACCTCTAAAAACTTCTAAAAATTATCATTTTTGTGTGCCTGGATCGTTCATGGAACGACAGGAGGTGGTCGGTATCTTCCATGCTAAGCGGGTTATTCTCAGGTCGAGTGTTTATTCACTCGCCATCGCACGAGAAAATGGCCGGTAATAGGGATTCGAACTCCCGAACTCAAAAATGCAAATAATTAAAAAAACTCCCCTGGGACTTATGTTGATATGGATGGCACCCATTGTTTCTGACAAGCCGTGGAGTGTGATTGATGGTGGAGGGGGAGTAAACCTTTACTTTTATCGCTTGGGAACCGCCACTAGCGTGCTTAACATGGAAGATGTTGATAACTGATGGTCGTGAAGTGAATAAGAAGGATGCATGTCTCAAAATATCATTTACCTCTGTTTTAAAAATTGAGCTCTAGCACCTCTGCAAATCACTACTTCCCTCTGCGAAGGGACTATCTATTTACTTTTATGTTGTGTCACCACCTTCTAAAACAAGCGCCAAAAACTGAGTAGAGCACAGCTGTCATGATTTATGCATTATGTGTAGCTAATGTTGGGTGCATCATGATTGGATCTTTTCTACCATGAATTACAATGTTTAGTCGCTGCTTGAACTTTGGAGGTGCTCTGCGTTTATGTTTTGCGGTCTTAGAAAGGGCTAGCGAGATACCACTATTGTCATATTATATCATGGTTGTTTTGACAACGTGTTGCTGTTTGAGATAATTTATTATTGCCCTTTGTCATTGATATGAGTCATTATAATCTTTAAATGTTATTGTTTATATGGTTAGTTATAATGTTCGTTGAAAACCTGGGTGCTGTTTATGCTTATTTATGCAAACAAGAGCAAAAGAGTTCATAAAAGTTTTTCTTTCTCACTTTCAGTTTATCAACTGAATTGCTTGAGGACAAGCAAAGGTTTAAGATTGGGGGAGTTGATATGTCTCAAACGTATCTACTTTTCTCACGCTTTTCCACTTGTTTTGGACTCTAATTTGTATGATTTGAATGAAACTAACCCCAGACTGACGTTGTTTTCAGCAAAACTACCATGGTGTTGTCTTTATGCAGAAATAAAAGTTCTCGGAATGGAATGAAACTTTGCGAGGATTTTTTATCAATATCAGTGTTCAAAATCTTCCGATTCACCGATTAATCTTCCGATTTATCGATAATCGGGAGGGTGACCGATAAGATTATGCCTTATCTTTGTCGTTTATCTTTTGGACCAACTTATCACTCTGACAAGCGATTTATCAAGAATCTACTGATAAATCAGACCTATTCGTAGCATTATGTTTGCAAAAACTATGTTTATTTATGTTTTGTGGTACTTGTTACTGAATATGTACTATTGTCCTATTTTGTTTATCATTACACGAGGATTCAAAGGCTAGAAATCAAGGTAACACTTCTGTCAAATATTGTTTTGGTGTTGAATATAGCGTATTTTAGTGTTGGGAACCTGAGATTTGCAAAAAAAATCCGATTAATAGTCGACCGATAAAATCAATTAGTCAACCGATTTCTGATTAATCTTTAATCCCTAGTCGACCAAGACGATAGTGATAAGCGATATCCTCAACATTAATAAGAATTTTTGGAGCCAAGACCTGCAGGAGAGGGGCACCTAGGTGGGTATAACCCACCAGGGCGCGCCCCCCTCTCATAGCATGCCCAGGTGGGTTGTACCACCCGGTAGCCTTGCAGACGACCCCCTGATACTATAAAATCACATATTTCCAGAAAAAAATCAGGGAGAAAGAATTATTGCGATCCACGAGACGGAACCGCCGCCAAGACCTGTTCTTCCTCGAGAGGGCAGATCTGGAGTCCGTTTGGGGCTCCGGAGAGGGGGATCTTCGTTCTTTGTCATCACCAACCCATCTCCATCACCAATTCCATGATGCTCCCCACTGGGAGTGAGTAATTCCTTCGTAGGCTCGCTGGTCGGTGAGGATTTGGAGTGGATGAGATTCATCATGTAATCGAGTTAGTTTTGTTAGGGCCTGATCCCTAGTATCCACTATGTTCTTAGATTGATGTTGCTATGACTTTGCTGTGCTTAATGCTTGTCACTTTTGGCCCGGGTGCCATGAACTCAGATTTGAACCGTTTATGAATTCATCATTATATCCATGTTTTAGATCCGATCTTGCAAGTTATAGTCACCTACTACGGTTATGATCCGACAACCCCGGAGTGACAACAACCGGGCCCACTCTTGGTGATGACCGTAGTTTGAGGAGTTTGAGGAGGCCTTACTATCCCTTAGTTTCCAATATGGACCCTGTTGCCACCGGAGGGTAGGACAAAAGATGTCATGCAAGTTCTTTTAATAAAGCACGTATGACTATTTATGGAATACATGCCTACATTATATTGATGAACCAGAGCTAGTGCCGTATCGCCCTAGGTTATAACTGTCACATGATGAATATCATCCAACAAGTCACCGATCCAATGCCTATGAATTTATCTTATATTGTTTTTGCTAAGTTACTACTGCTGCTGCTACTATTACACTAGCTAAAAAACTGCTATCACTGTTACTATTACTGTTTCTACTGTTACTGTTATTGTAAGTGCATCTAGTGCCCCTTAGTGATTTTGGTGTATTGAAGACCTTTAGGTTAAGTAACTGATGCGTTTGTGAGTGTACACAGGTCTATAAGTCTATGAGGAGTTTGATATTTACAGAGAAAGTCGACCCCTAAAAATGAAGTTCTTCGACTGAAGACTTTGATATTCTGAAGACTTTCTGAAGACTTTGAAAGTGAAGAAATTGGTGTGACCACGAAGACTTGATATTCATTCGAGGAATATGAAGCGTGAAGACTTTTGTTTTCGTAGTTTCATTTTCTCTATCTTGAGTCATAGGAAACACCGTACTGTTAAAGGGGGTCGAGGAAATACTAAGGAAAAATTTCCATGTGATGCTCAACTCAAAATCCTACACCTACCAATCCCTTGAGTGAAGCCATTGGAAATCTCATACAGATTCAGTCAAATTCTTGATGTGAGAGACGCAGTTCTTACAGTCATCGATGACTTTGTTCGACCGAGGAGTTAGGAATTCGCCGATGTGAATTGCCTACAGTGAGGAACATGATAGCCACGAGGATCGAGAGTCAAATTTCCGACCGTTCTTTGTCTTCTGGCGGCGGACCAAAATATCTTATCCACCTAACGGTCATATCATTGAAGGGCATTTATGTCTTATCATGTCGGGCTACTCAGCCGCTCCAACCAGACGTACAACTGAGACAGCAGTTGGAACTGGTTTACCAAATCATTGTCTTCACCAACTGACTGGTTCTGTTTCCTCAACTCATCCATTTCCTCATTCTGTGTTGCATGTTGTTCATATCTGTGCTTGAAGACTTTGACTGAAGACTTTCACAAATTCCTTAGTTCAATTTCTTCAGTCTGTTTGTCTTCATCCTGTTATCCTGTGTTTACGCTTCCTGTACTCTGTTCTAGTCTTCATTTCATCATCTTGACTATGTGTGTAATCTGTTATGTTTACCTCGAGTACTTATTCGCTGCAAACAGTTCTTCGCTAAGGAATTTCCTCACCGCAAATTCCTCGATGAAGAATTTGATAAAATCGCCTATTCACCCCCTCTAGTCGATATAACGCACTTTCAATTGGTATCAAAGCAAGGTACTCCTTGTTACGTGTGATTTTGGTTTAACCACCGAGTTCTAGTTATGTCGACCGCAGTATGATCAAGGTCTCGGCTGGGTGTCCTACCTTTGATGGAATGGACTACCCCTCTTTGGAAGAACAAGATGCGGATGCATCTTGAGGCAATTGATAATGATCTCTGGTATGTTGTGGAAAATGGTGTTCCCGCTGTCACTGAAACACTGACCGCTACTGATGTGAAGAGATTCAAACAACTCGACTCTCAAGCGAAGAATATCATCTGTGGCCATCTGAGCAAAGGACAGTATGGAAGAGTGAGTGCTTTGGAAACTGCCAAGCTTATCTGGGATAGGCTGTCCAAAGTAAATGAAGGAGTCTCAACTCAGCATGACTCTCGAGTCGATGTTCTTCGGAATCTCTTCAACCGCTTCAAAAGACTCGACAACGAAAATGTCCAACAAACCTTCGATCGCCTCACTGACATCTCAAATGAGCTTCAAGCCCTCGGTGCCACTGACATCACTGACCATGAAGTAGTGAAGAAACTGCTAAGATCGCTTGATTCCTCATTTGATACTCTGGGACTGATGATACAAGAGCGTGCTGACTACAAGTCACTTGATCCTGCTGATATCCTCGAAAGGCTTAACACTCACGAGTTCGACTTCTTGTCAAAAGAGAGATCTCTATGGCTCAAACTATGGCAAACCTCGTGCCTCGAAGGCTAAGGTTGTGTCGACTCGAATGTGAGGATTACGGTAGTAGCCTTGGTGATCTCAAGAAGCGAGCAGGATCTAGCTCTCCTTGTGAAGAAATTCCAAAAATTCACAACACGTGGTCGCTTTGGAAAACCCTCAAGGGGAAGTGATTCTTCATCCAGTGACTACAAGAGAAGACTTTGCCACAAATGCAAGAAGCCTGGTCACTATATTCAAGATTGTCCTCAGTGGGAAAAGGAAATGAAGAAGAAGAAATACAAGGACTACAGTTCTGATGAAATGAAGAAGAAGAAGAAATCATCAAAATCTTCGTCTTCAAAACCATCAAGGTCTTCATCTCACAAGAAGGGCAGCTCCAAGAAAGCTCGGGCATTCATTGGCAAGGAAATGGACTCTGAAGCTGAATCTGAGGAAAATGATGAAGAGGAGGAGTCTGAAGAATCTGAGTCTGGTGTGGCGAGTCTGACCGTTGCTACTGCTTTTGTCAGCAAGTCCATCTTCAACACTGAAGAAACTGACTTCACCGACAAGCCTGATGAAAACAATGATGGCTATGCTCCCACCTATTGCTTCATGGAAAAAGCAGCTAAGGTACTCAAATACAACTCCTCTGATTCTAGTGAAAATGAATCTGATGAGGATCTTAAGCCTAGCTACTCTAAACTTGCTAAAATTGCTGTGAAACAACAACGGGCTCTTGAAAAGGTTCAAAACATGCTAGATAAAAGTGATGATATGTTGGGTGAAGAAATGGATCGCACTAAAGCCCCATTGAAAATCTTCAGAGACTTGGTCTAAGTATGATAACCTTCAAGGTCATCATAACTCTCTCTTGTCTGATCATGAGAAACTTTCTTATGAATTTCTTCAAGAAAAGCAGGACAATGGGAAGCTTTCTTTTGAAGCTATTCAAAGAAAGGCAGATCTTGAAAAGCTAAGAGGATGTTATGAAGATCTTGAAGGGCGCGATTCATTACTAGCTCAACAAATCAGCGCTTCTCGAGAAGAATTTGTTCCTCCATGCTTAAAGTGCATTGAGCGTGAATCGCTAATTCTTCACCGAATGTTCAAATGCTTCAAATATTACAAATTCTTCATCTGCCTCTGCTATCACTAATTCCTCATCGAGGACTTTGCTAGTATCACCGACAATGCAAGGTCTTTGAAGGAATTGTATATGACAGCATGTACAAAAGCCTCAAAGGGCATCAGACACTTTGTGATGTGCTCAAAAGCAGATCCTCAACGAAACCCTAGGAAATAGGGTATTGCCTTTGAGAGGAAGCGAATGCCGATGGAACATATTGGAAGCTTTGGCGGTATCCCAAAACCTCATGGGTTGCTGCAAAGGGACCTCCAGTTGATCCATCTAACTTATCCGCTTTACATGTGAATCTCCTCATTCTTCGATGAGTCATTTGACTCCAACTATAAACTGTTCAAAAATCGAGTGGTGAAGTATTTGCTAGATATGTTGGCACTAATCTGCAGAACGGTTCCCCTATGAAGAAAATCTGGGTTCCCAAAAGCTGTGTTAAAAGTCTTCAGGTGAATGTCCTCATGACACCACCAGTGAAGAACAGGAACCCCAGATCAAATTCTTCATATGGACCAAATTCTTCACGAGGATCAAATTCCTCAACTGGATCAAAGTCCTCATATGATTATCATCGTGCTAACAAATCTGTCTCGCAGGGTAAAGCTAAGGGCTATGAATATGTGCATTATTCTTCAAACCATTATGTTCATAAGTCCTCGAAGAATTATTCTGCTTATTCATATGCTTACCCTAACCCCTCCTATGCTAAGCGAAATGGTTTGGCATCTTTGCCACCTTTCTCACATGGTGCTCGCAGGATGATGAACTCTTTGCCACCCCTCCAGATGTGGGTGGTGAAGAAAAAGAACTAATCTCTTCTGCGAGGTCAGTCTCGGGCGTGCTCAAGCGTCCAAGAATTTCTTTGGGACGACAAATTGCTTGAAAGGGCCTTGAGCGAATCATGATGAAATGAACTTTCATTTCACACGTCCTCATACTGCTATATCTATTTACTGCTTGATGAAATTCATCTGATGAACTTGATATCATATTCTTCACTGATGAAGCATATGAGATTGTAAGTTACACTAATTCATCTGCAGGATGATCA
Source organism: Aegilops speltoides (assembly GCA_021437245.1). Lineage (NCBI taxonomy): Eukaryota > Viridiplantae > Streptophyta > Magnoliopsida > Poales > Poaceae > Aegilops > Aegilops speltoides. The sequence goes on from CM038146.1 coordinate 97,895,032, forward strand.
ACCCAAAACTACTGAATGGGTCCTCGATAGTGGATGTACAAATCACATGACTGGTGACAAGAATCTATTGATGGATGCTCCTTTATCACCGTCACCTCTGAAGCATATCATATTTGCTGACAAAGGCAAAAGTCGTATTGGGTCTTGGTAAGGTTGCTATCTCTAAGGATAAACACATGGACAAAGTCATGCTTGTTGAGTCCTTAGGATACAATCTCATGTCGATCTCAATGCTTTGTGATCTTGATATGGTTGTTGTCTTTGGTAAATATCATTTGTGTTGTGATTATGGAAGTGACAATTCCAAAGTCTTGAAGTCTTTAGGAGAGGAGATCAGTATATTGTTGATTTCTCTCTGGGACCACAACCAGCCATGTGTCTACTTGCAAAAGCTTCGAAGGCTGGCTATGGCATCGACGACTTGGTCATGCAGGCATGAGGAATTTGAACACGCTTGCGAAGAAGAAGCATGTCATTGGCATTGAGAATGTCAAATTCCTCAAGGATCACCTATGCGGAGCATGTGAAGCTGGAAAAATGACCAAGGCCAAGCATCCAGCAAAGACTATCATGACCACTACCGTCCATTGAATTGCTTCACATGGACCTCTTGGACCTAATCATTATTCAGCGGTCACTAATGATGCATCTCTATATGGTTTTGTCATTGTTGATGATTATTCTCGATATACATGGGTACACATTGTTACTTATAAACATGAAGTGCAGGAAGTCTTCAAACAATTTTCCTCGAGGGCTTCAACCAACTTTGGTGTGAAGATCAAGCATATCGAAGTGACAATGGGCCGAGTTCAAGAATTCTAGTCTTGATGCCTATCTTGATGAACTTGGTATTACTCATGAATTATCTGCTCCTTATACTCCTCGTGAGAATGGCGTCGTGGAGCGCAAGAACGAGAACTCTTGTTGAGATGGCTCGCACTATGCTTGATGAATACAAAACGCCTCGGCGTTTTTGGATTGATGCAATTGATCCGCTGCCACATCATCAGCAGAGTATATCTTCACAAATTCTTCAAGAAGACGCCTATGAACTCCTCAGCGACAAGAAACCCAATGTGAGTTATTTCAAAGTCTTGATTGCTAAATGTTGGATTAGAGATCCTCACCATAACTCTAAATTTGCACGAAAGCACATGAAGGTTTTATGCTTGGTTACGGAAAGGACTCGCACACCTCTGAGTCTTCAACATTGTTCTCACAAGATTGTTGACCTTTGTAGATGTGCGGATTCGATGAAACTAATGGCTGCAAAGAGAGCACCTACCTTCTGTGTTAGATGAACCAGCACCTGAGGATGCTATCAAGCTCAAGGCAACTGAGGATGTCATTCCTACTGAAGAATCTACTGAAGAATTCATTCCTGTTCGTGAAGAACATCGAGCTGATGCACCTGAAGAACATGATGAGGAAAATGGCGCTAAAGAAAATGCTGATCAAAATCCTCAGCGACAACCCACTCATCCACGTGTTGCAAAAGAAGTGCAAGTGGAGAAGATCATCAATGACATCAGCGCACCAGGTCCTCTCACCCGCTCAAAAGCCTCACACTTATCTAACTTTTGTGGGCACTATGCTTTTGTCTCTATCTCAGAGCCCACTAAGGTAGATGAAGCATTTCGGGCCGGAGTGGATTAGGGCTATGCAAGAAGAATTACATCGATTCGAGCTGAACAATGTCAGGAATTGGTCAATCGCCTGGATCCTCGCAAGCATAATATCATTGGCACAAAGTGGATCTACCGCAACAAGCAAGATGAAAATGGCCTTGTTGTGAGGAATAAAACACGACTAGTAGCTCAAGGCTACACACGAGTTGAAGGAATTGATTTCGATGAAACTTTTGCACTGTTGCTAGACTTGAGGCTATTCGCATTTACTTGCCTATGCTAACCATCATGATATCATCTTATATCAAATGGATGTGAAAAGTGCATTCCTCAATGGTAAGCTTGAGGAAGAAGTATATGTTGCTCAACCCCCAGGTTTTGAAGATCCCAAGAATCCTGACAAAGTCTTCAGACTAAATAAGGCCCTCTATGGCCTCAAGCAAGCCCCTCGGGCGTGGTATGACACACTGAAGGAATTCTTCGTGAAGAATGGCTTCACACCCGGTTCACTCGACCCTACTCTATTTACTAAATCATATGATGGTGAACTGTTTGTGTGCCAAATATATGTTGATGATATTATCTTTGGCTGTACTAACCAACGATATAGTGATGAATTTGCCTATATGATGAGTGAAGAATATCAAATGTCTATGATGGGAGAGTTGAAATTCTTCTTAGGTCTTCAAATTAAATCGGTGAGACAATGGCATATTCATATCTCAGAGAAATACCTCAAAGATGTCTTGAGGAAATTGGCATGCAAGATTGCAAAGCGTCAAAATTCCTATGCCCACAAATGGCCATCTATGCCTTGATGAAAATGGTATCGACTTGATCACAAGGTATACCGCTCCATGATTGGTTCTTTATTGTACCTATGTGCATCTAGGCGGATATAATGCTTAGTGTTTGCATGTGTGCCCGATTTCAAGCTGCACCAAGGAATCACACCATAAGGCTGTGAAGCATATTCTTGATATCTAGCTCACACACCAACACTAGGATTATGGTACCCCAAGGGCTCTGCTTTTGATCTCATTGGATATTCGACTCGACTATCTTTGGTGATCGTGTGGACCGCAAGTCAACATCTAGCACTTGTCATTTCCTCGGACGATCTTTGGTCCGTTGGTCCTCGAAGAAAGCAGAAGCTGCGTATCACCGTCTCTGCTGAAGCTGAATACATTGCTCTTTGGGTCATGTTGTGCTCAACTGCTTTGGATGAAGCAAACCCTCAAGGACTATGGCGTCAACGTGAAGAATGTGCCTCTCCTCTGCGACAATGAGAGTGCCATCAAGATTGCTCACAACCCAGTTCAGCACTCGAAGACTAAGCACATCCAGATTCGTCATCATTTTCTTCGTGATCATGTGTTGAAGGGCGATATCTCCATCGAGCATGTGAAGACTGAAGAACAGCTGGCTGATATCTTCACCAAGCCCTTGGATGAGAAGAGATTTAGCAAGTTGTGGTGTGAGCTAAATATCTTAGAATCTTCTAATGTTCTTTGAAAAGGACACACATCCTAACACTTATGTATAATTGATGACTTAGATATGCAACACATGAAGAAACGTTGTTCCTCAATCAATGAAGAATAACACTCTAAGTGTGAAGAAATCAATGAAGAATTTGATTATCAGAACCCTACGACAATTGTACGCGGTGTCTGAAATCATCATTCTTATGATGGACTACGCCACCACAAAAGTTGAAAATCTTCAATTTGAGTTTTTCCTCATTTTGAAATTCCTCAGTTTTCAAATTCTTCAACTTTGCAAAATCTTGATATTTCGTCGTCTTTCTCCATTGGCTATATATATATATGAGTTTATGTCCTCTACTGACATTCACTTATTGCTATTTCTTCAAGTTGCGATTTACGCTAAGTGAATGTGATCGGACCCTTCCCTCTATGCTATACTCAATCCAATCTATTCACAAATTCTTCATATGCGTTCGATTGAAACTCGTTCAAAGTCTTCTTTGGTCCTTGACAGGTGAAGAAATTGCGAACGAAACTTTTAAACAAATCTTATCCAAGTTTTCGGTTTTACCGCTCAAACCGTTCGCATCCCACGATGTATTAGTTTAATCACCCACGATCTTACGATCTAATCTGCACGATGCGTGGGTGACACACGTCGCGTGAAGGAGAAAGGGCAGGGGCATGTTCGTCCAAAATCTTCGGGCGAACAGTTTTTCACCGTGGCTATAAATACCCCTTTACCCTCCTCACTTCATTTACTCCGCTCGATCGCTGTCTCTCGCTCGAGCTCCCCTCAAACCCTAGCGCCGCCGCTACTCCATCGTCGCCGGTGAGGAAAAGATTCACTACCTCGACCTCATTGCCGTCGTACTCGCGCCGGTCGCGGAAATCCTCACTCCGCCACCGCCGTAGCTGTCTCCCTCTGCCAAGTTAGGGCGTGGGAGATCTAACGTGATGAACTTCTCTACAGTTCATCTCTGTTCGTCGTGTTCTTCAGTTCGGGTAATTAAAAGTCACTTTTATTACTCGCGTTGATTCTCAAATCTTTCTGAAAATCTTCAAAGGTGTTTTTGCTCTTCAAAATCTTCACATATGAACACCTCACACACTGTATGTTCTTGATTTATCTCCCTAAGCATTCATTTCTTCAAGATTCCTCAATTGTGCGGATTTTCAATCTGTACAACTCTGGAACCTGAGACGAAACGCTTAGTGAAATTCCTCAAGGCTCAATTGGTCAAATTCCTCAAAACTTGCTTCTTTTGAAAAATCTTCTGAGAACGAATATGACCTCTCCAAATTCCTCGCACCTACACTCTGTGCACGGTACTCATGTCCATTCGCTGAATCACTAGGTTCTCATCAACTTAACTCATTTGCAGCGTTCATGAAGAAAAACTGCATACTTCTTGAGTGCTCTATTGTTCAAATTCCTCACCGAAGAAAATGGCGAAGGCAAGAGACCTCGAAGGGAGGAAAGAAACCGGAAGTCATGACTGCTTTTGAAATTCTGAGGAAATATACAAAGACTATTTTTGATGAATCCAAGTTTGGCAAGGAGACCAAGAACCAGTATAAAGTCGATACAGAGAATAGAAAGGAGATGGGCACGAGAATGGCGAGAATACCGCTATGTCACTCCCAAATACATGAGGAAATTCGCACTAAATCCTCCATGCCCAAGAGCTCCTCCGCACTGGCAAGTCGTGATCCCACCAACATCAAGCATGGTGAGGACTTTCTGAAGAATGGTCCAGCGCCAAGCCAAATTGGCAAGACAGGCCAAGGAGGCGGTGAGGAAATTCAATGAGGATCTGCTGCTGCTTTGTTCTTTGAGCCCTCGGTCAAGCCGAGGAAATCAATGCCAAAGAATCCTGCACGCAAGCCAAGTGCTTCACCATCAGCGCCCTCACGGCCCAGTTCCTCAGTCGCGCCCTCACGGCAAATTCCTCAGACTACTGCTGCTTATGCAAAATCCTCCGCAGCTCCCTCCAAGTCCTCAACACCTGTGCATCTTGCTACTTGTCAAAGGACTCAAGGTTTCTCCATTGCTTCTGGTGTTTCAGCAAGTTCCTCAGCTGCACCAATGTCCTCAACAGGCCCCACTCTGCTGAAGACAAAAGCAACAGCTGGACGCGGTCCTCGGCCAAGTCCAAAGAAGAAACAGGTTGCATTCAACGTTCCCTCTAATGATGAAGCCTCTGATGAAGAACTTGAAGAAATCATCAGGGACAGACTGACCAAGGCCGCTAGAACCAAAAGAACAAGTGTGCCTCTGCTTTTGGATCCGAAGAAGATCCTTGACTTCATTTACCTATGGCATCAGGATCCACACACTCCTCTTCCGGATCTCGCCATCGACTCTGGTCAAAGTCATATCTGAACCATTTCATCTCTGAAGAGAAATGGAAATTTGAAAAGGCTCGTGAATTGAAGAGAGCAAAAGCCGAAAGGAGAAGCTTCGAGGAAAAACATCATCAACTTGTCTCTGAAGAACTTCTTAAAGCTCAATCGAAATCAAGCACTCAGCAAGGATTTTGATGCTTACAATCTTGTTGTCAAGGAGCCAAGGTGAGATTCGTCACTCGACGAAGAAAATGTCAGCTGTTGCAGCTCCATCGCAACAAGAAAATCCTCAGTGAAGAAACCGCTCACCTGCTGAAGAACATGCCAACCTCGCTGATGACTTTCAGCGTCTTGATGAAAACACAAGTTCCAGGCTGATGACTCCATTCCATTTGCTGAAGAAATTCCTGTGGCATCCACGAGTAGTGCGCTGAAGAATCTGAAGGAAGCAGGCAATCGCAGATGCCGCTGAAGAAATTGTACCACACTCTTCAGCTCCTCCTGCGCCAACACCAACTCCAATTCTTCCTTCTGCCTATGAAGTGAAGAAGACAAAGGCTGCAGAACGAGCTGCAGTAAAGAAAAGGAAAGCATCAGCTGCGTCAAATTCTTCGGCTGCGAAGAAAATGAAGCCAATGACCAGCTCGATTGAGAATCCTATCGATGCCATTCCCATTTCCTCCATGTCATCCAAAGAAATTGTTCCCTTTGGAGAAGAATACACGATCCCAAGCGGATCAGATGAAGAAAATCAATCTGTTGCTACTTCAGAACAGCTTGATGAAGAAATTGAAGTGGAAGCTTTCCTTCAACTCCTGTTGCTTCCTCACCGTGCCTCGGTTCACGGTGAAGAGGCGGTGTTGAGAAATTGAAAAAGAAGATGAAGATGTGGATATTGGGTGCACTACACCTGTGATGAACGATGACTTTTGGGAAAGTCAGCATCCCAATACTCCTCTCTTCACTCCGCTTCAACAAGTCCCTCAGTCCCCGGCTACAACTGTTCAAATGGGCTCTGAAGAAACTCATCCCACATCATCTTTAAACGAAGAGATTCCAGTCACTAGCGCTGAAGAACCCCAAATTGCACAAGGAGAGGAAACTGAAATTCCTCAGCCCGAAGAACCTGAAATTGTGATTCCTGAAGTTGTGCTGCAAATCACAGATATTCCTCTGCCCAAGCCAACGAATCCATTTTCGAGCAAGCAAAAGTTCAAGGCTGAAGATTTCTTTTCTGAACATGTGTTCTTCACTGCTTACAATCCTTATGACTCTGCTCGAATGAGGAAAAGACGCTTCTGGACTCCAACACAAGCAAATTTCTATTCCTCAGTGCTATTTGACAAGGACAAGATCTTCGACCATGAGCATATTCCTCATGTGGATATGGAATCACTACCATGCTTCGAGCCAGTACTCCGTGTTCTTCACGATGCGAGGCTGTTGAATTTCTGACCGACATATGTGGTGGAATGAAGAGCTCATTCTTGATTCTATGCCACCTGCACATCACGGAGATGCTAAAGACATCAACTCATGGGTTCGGATTGGATGGTGAGAATACTCACTACAAGGCACCAAAGAATTGAATTGCTTCGTGTCCTTCCTCTTGATCCTCCCCATGAATCTGCTCGTTGCCTTTACAATGACCGTGAACTGTCTGATCACTTTATGCAAGTGCTTATGAAGCCATTGAAGCCTGGCCAAGCTCCTCAAACCAAATTCCTTGTCAAGGATTTGTTTGTATGTGCCTCGGTGTGTATAGAATCTTGGCGAAGACAATGAGTCAATCAAAGGCCACGACTCAAATGAAGAAGATGTCGTTGGCATCATGAAGAACATGCTTTTCAATATCATACATGGCATTCTGTCAACTTCCATGATTTCTTCATGAGGACTCGCCAACGTTGCAATGTCACCTTTTGAGCTGAAGCCATATGCACCTTGGATCATGAGATTCATAAGAGCAAGATCTTCCTTTGAACTACAAGGTCGACACTCTCGAACCATGGCAGCTTTCGCCGCCCATTGAAGTCCTCAGCGACCAATTTCATCATCGATGACAAGGGCAAGCAGCAGCTGTAATTGATGAAGGCACTCGTCCATTGGATGGCCGGTTTAGCAAGGCTGCATCTTACTCCACCAATGACGATTCTCGCAGAACGCATGATACTGCCGCAAATACCTCAACCAAGAAACAGCCTCAAGCAACTGCACCCAGGGTGATGACTGATCGTGAGTTACTCCTCAGTCTTCATCAGAAGGTTGATCGCAATCAGAAATGGGTGAAGCGCCAATTTGCTACAATTGATCCGAAATTTGAGTCGATCCTTTTGGTCATCTGATGACAAAGGGGGAGAAATCTGAGTTAGTCTTCAAGCGGGTTTATACTATGGGCGTTTTTATTAAGTTACAACTCTCGTTCTTCCGAAAAAAAAAATTGGATCGAGTTGTAATCTTAAATCCGATGGTGCCCTGATACTTTTGAACGGTGCATTGTGCTGACTTTGCACTGTGCTCTGATACTCTTGATCGTGCTTCTGATGCTCTGATTTTGATACGCGTTATGCTCTGATGCTTTTGAAGCACTAAGCTCTGAATGTGATATTTGAGCTCTGATACTTTTGATGTGCTATTTTGCATGCTTATTCCTTGTTAAATATCATTGCACGCATGCTGAATCTCATCAGGCACCATATTTCATCATGCATTTCAAATTCTTCATAGTATATATATCAAATCGTGTATGAATTACAAGATATAGGGGAGTTCTCCATGATTCAATTCTTCAAATGTGCATTGCCTCAAAAGCAAATTCCTCATTATGCACATATTAGGGGAGTTCTTCTATATCTTGCAATCAAATTCCTCAATATCAGTATTTACACTTCATATGTTTATCCCGTTGAAAACTTAACCTATGTTGTCATCAATCACCAAAAGGGGAGATTGTAAGTGCATCTAGTGCCCTTAGTGATTTTGGTGTATTGAAGACTTATAGGTTAAATAACTGATCTTGCTTTTTGAGTGTACACAGGTCTATAAGTCTATGAGGAGTTTGATATTTACAGAGAAAGTCGACCCTAAAAATGAAGTTCTTATTGAAGACTTTGATATTCTGAAGACTTTCTGAAGACTTTGAAAGTGAAGAAATTGGTGTGACCACGAAGACTTGATACTCATTCGAGGAATATGAAGCGTGAAGACTTTTGTTTTCGTAGTTTCATTTTCTCTATCTTGAGTCATAGGAAACACCGTACTGTTAAAGGGGGTCGAGGAAATACTAAGGAAAAATTTCCATGTGATGCTCAACTCAAAATCCTACACCTACCAATCCCTTGAGTGAAGCCATTGGAAATCTCATACAGATTCAGTCAAATTCTTGATGTGAGACGCAGTTCTTACAGTCCTTGATGACTTCTTGATGATCGAGGAGTTAGGAATTCGCCAGTACGAATTGCCTACACAGTGAGGAACATGATAGCCCTGAGGACTTAGAGTCAAATTTCCGACCGTTGCTGTGTTGCGCACCGGCGGACCAAAATATCTTATCCACCTAACGGTCATATCATTGAAGGGCATTTATGTCTTATCATGTCGGGCTGCTCCTAGGCTATAAATAGCCGCCCCTACAACCACTAGCTGGTTGGCTGCTCGAAGAACTTGACACTTGTCATTTGAGAGCAACCCATCCTCCGAGGACTTTGGCGAAAATCATCAAGTGAGGAAAATCCCAAAACCAAACCCACAAAACCCCAAGTGATTGAGCATCATGAAGAAATTGATCTGCGTGGATCCGACGCTTATTACCTTTGAAGCGTGCTTCTTCCAGACGGTTAGGCGTCAAGGTCTAGAGCATCAAGAGGAATTGTGGATCGCCGAGTGACCAAGTCTGTGAAGGTTTGGAAGTCACTGAAGACTTACCACGAGTGATTGGGACGAGGCCTGTGTGGTCTTAGTTCAAGGACAATACGGTGAGGACTGGGTGTCTGAGTTGCGGCTCGAGATCGGGTGTCGGGGACTGTGTGTCCTTGAGTTTAAATACTCGGCCGCTCCAACCAGACGTATAACCGAGACAGCAGTTGGAACTGGTTTACCAAATCATTGTCTTCACCAACTGGTGGTTCTATTTCCTCAACTCATCCATTTCCTCATTACATGTTGCATGTTGTTCATATCGTGCTTGAAGACTTTGGTGAAGACTTTCACAAATTCCTCAGTTCAATTTCTTGATCTCATTTGTCTTCATCTTGTTATCCTGTGTTTACGCTTCTCGTACTCTGTTCTAGTCTTCATTTCATCATGCTGACTATGTGTGTAATCTGTTATGTTTACCTCTGAGTACTTATTCCGCTGCAAACAGTTCTTCGCTAAGGAATTTCCTCACCAGCAAATTCCTTAGTGAAGAATTTCATAAAAATCGCCTATTCACCCCCCCCCCCTCTAGTCGATATAACGCACTTTCAGTTATCAAAACAATCATACTACTGTGCTACTAATCACTTTGCTGCAGATAATTAATCTCCAGGTGTGGTTGAATTGACAACTCAGTTGCTGATACCTTCAAATATTCTTTGGCTCCCCTTGTGTCGAATCTATAAATTTGGGTTAAATACTTACCCTCGAAAACTGTTGCGATCCCCTATACTTGTGGGTTATCACACGTCGGGGAGGTCGGTGTCCCTCTTTATGATGTTTTTGTTGCGCTTTTGTAGCATCGTCACCTTGTCCGCTAACCCCCTGTCCAAGCCCTTGTTGATCCACGACGCCAGCCGCATTGGGGGGTCTGAATTCAGGAGTGGCCGCCTAGTTGGCGCCACGAGGTTCGATGATGTAGAACCACTCCTGCTGCCATATTTTCACAGTCTCCACAAAAGCCCCTTTGGGCTAGGTGACATTGGGAAGCTTGCTCACCATCACGCCTCTGGAGTCTGCGTGCTCCCTGTCCACCACCTTTGGTTTCACGTTGAAGACTTTGAGCCAGAGGCCGAAGTGGGGGGATGCGGAGAAGCACCTCACACACGATGATAAACGCCGAGATGTGGATGAATGAGTTTGGGGCTAGATCATGGAAATCTAGCCCGTAATAGAATATGAGGCCGCGAACAAAAGGGTGAAGCAGAAACCCTAGTCCGCGGAGGAAGCGGGGGATAAATACCACCCTTTCACCGGGCTCCGGGGTGGGGATGACTTGCTTCTTAGCAGGGATCCTGTACGCGATGTCCGCACTCAGGTTCCCCGCATCTTGGAGCTCCGTGATGTGCTTCTCCCTCACGGAGGAGGCTGCCCACTTGCCTTGAAGGCCAGATCCGGACATGACTAGGGAGGCTGGTGGCGGTGGAAGTTTCGAGGCTCGGGCACTGGAGCTCGGAGATGGGGAGGCGAAGAATGGAAGAAGGCGTAGGATGGAAAAGATAACTCTTACCTCATTTATGTAAGCCACGAATACCAAGCGCCCGCCTCCCTAGCCTTAAACCCTCGTCTTTTCCCGATGTGGGTACGCGCCGCGGTCGGTTGGATTACCTAGATATCGTTGATATGCACTCCCATATTAAGTGGGCACGATCTCTGTTTTTGGCTAGACATGCCAATGAGGTGTGGCCTCGAAACACGGAACGCGGGGTGTGAAAACGGTTCGAAATGCCGAAAGGTCAAGTCTGACGCTTCACCAGAAAAGTTGTCAGTAAAAGACATTGTTCTCCTTTTTTATTACACACACACACAGATATATATATATATATATATATATATATATATATATATATATCCTGCCTTCGCGGCTAAGGGTTGTTTTATTGCGAAAAGCCGGATACACTTCTTTTTATAGAGGAAAAACGATGTGTATTCTTCGAGGAACCCACCTTGCGATGCTGAAGACAATCTGAGCGCCGAACATATCAACATTGAAGACTGGTTCAGGGGCTACTATGGGAGTCCTGGATTAGGGGGTCCTCGAGCGTCCGGTATACTGATGTGGGCCGGACTGATGGGCAGTCAAGATACAAGACCGAAGATCCTCTCCCGTATCCGGTGGGGACTCTCACATGCGTGGATGGCAAGTATATGTGTCCGGATATATTATTCCTTTCTGTAAAAACCGACTTTGTACAAACCCTAAGCCCCTCCGATGTCTATATAAACCGGAGGATAGAGCGGGGGCAGGATCACAACATTGCTAGGCTAGCTATCTAGGGTTAGCGAAACCGATCTCGTGGTAGATCAACTCTTGTAACCTCTATACCCTCGAATATAATGAAGCAGGAGTAGGGTTTTACCTCCATTAAGAGGGCCCGAACCTGGGTAAACATTGTGTCCCTTCTCCATTGTTACTATTGATCCTCAGACGCACAGCTTGGGCCCCCCTACCTGAGATATGCCGGTTTTGACACCGACACCAGTCACTTCTGGCATGAACTATTCCGGTATGCGGGGACAGAGCTGAGGACGAGCATAGTCAATCACCCCTAGACGGACGGCTAGACAGAGCGGGTAAATCAGTGCTTGGAAACCTTCCTCCACTGTTTTACGCACGCTTGTCCTCGTCGCTGGAGCCTCTAGATCACCCTGGCGCAATTCTGGTACAATTCATCCCCACATACGGCGATGGGCATGTCAGCCTTCAAGGCGTTGTATGGTCACGAGCCTCGGCATTGAGGCATCACCACGCCTCCCAGTGCTTCAGTGCCCTCTCTTCAGGCATGGCTGGAAGAACACCGGGTGGTGCAAGATCTGGTAAAACAACATCTCAATAGGGTGCGATAGTGCATGAAGTCCCAAGCAAACAAGAAGAGATCTTTCCGAGCATTCCAAGTGGGCGATCACATCTTCCTCAAGCTGCAACCATACATTCAAACATCCGTAGCATCCCGAGCAAATCATAAGCTCTCTTTCAAGTTCTTTGGGCCTTTTCCTATCATCAAGAAGGTCAACAAGGTGGCGTACGAACTCCAGTTACCAGATGCAGCCATGGTGCACCCAATGTTTCATGTCTCACAACTCTGGCGAGCTCTACATTCAGGTACATCGGTCGAACCAACTCTGCCAATCTGTATTGACGACCTTGTTGTTCCGGTGGAAGTGCTTCAGCCCCGCTGGCGAGCGCGTTGGGGCTCCATCATCGAGCAAGTTCGAGTATGCTGGTCAGGCACTGCAGCTACCAGCATCACCTGGGAAGACAAGGAGGCACTTCGCGCTCGTTTCCCCATGCGACGGCTTGGGGGGCAAGCTGCACGTCAAGAAGAGGGGGATGTCAGCGCCCCTGACAAGGCGGGTCCATCCACGTGCATGGGCCGAGCGTGCACGCATTGCCAACCGATGAGTCAGTGGGCCGGACTAGGTGACGGTGGCCAAACTCCTTCCTCCAGCTACTTAACCTGCATCGCTCCAGAGAGAAGCCATCCAGAGGATCAGGCACCCGGCGGCTCAACTACCTACCATCGTTCCCCATTTAACATCTCTTATGAACCCTAACCATAGTCCTTGCAATTAAGTTGTAATCTCCACCTAAATCACACTTTTGTGGGAAATTGTTGCCAAGTAATTGAGAGACCAATTCGTTCCTATCAAGCCAGGGGCCCCGCTCCTCGCGCCTCCTCTCCTCTTTATCTTCACCGTGGCGACCGCATCTTGGCGCCTCTAGCCATGGAGCTGCCCACACTTGAACCACACACCGGTGAGCCAAGGACCCCGCTCCTCTTGCATGCTCTCTACTTTTTCTTCACTTCAGCGGCCGCGCCTGCCTCGGAACTCGCTGCCTAAAGCCATGGTGTTGTCGCCTTGCTTTCATTTGATGTCTCCACGTCCGCCGTCCACACGGTCGAGCCCTTCAGCCAATCAACCACCACTTTGTAGGACCTTGAAGTATGTCTAGAGGGGGGGTGATTAGACTACTTGACCAATTAAAAACTTAACCTTTTCCCAATTTTAGAGTTTGGCAGATTTTAGCTATCTTAGGACAAGTCAAGCAATCACACACAATTCAAGCAAGCATGCAAAGAGTATATAGGCAGCGGAAATTAAAGCATGCAACTTGCAAGAAAGTAAAGGGAAGGGTTTGGAGGATTCAAACGCAATTGGAGACACGGATGTTTTTGGCGTGGTTCCGATAGGTGGTGCTATCGTACATCCACGTTGATGGAGACTTCAACCCACGAAGGGTAACGGTTGCGCAAGTCCACGGAGGGCTCCACCCACGAAGGGTCCACGAAGAAGCAACCTTGTCTATCCCACCATGGCCGTCGCCCACGAAGGACTTGCCTCACTAGCAATAGATCTTCATGAAGTAGGCGATCTCCTTGCCCTTACAAACTCCTTGGTTCAACTCCACAATCTTGTCGGAGGCTCCCAAGTGACACCTAGCCAATCTAGGAGACACCACTCTCCAAGAAGTAACAAATGGTGCGTTGATGATGAAATCCTTGCTCTTGTGCTTCAAATGATAGTCTCCCCAACACTCAACTCTCTCTCATAGGATTTGGATCTGGTGGAAAGAGGATTTGAGTGTAAAGAAACTTGGGGAAGGCTAGAGATCAAGATTCATATGGTAGGAATGGAATATCTTGGCCTCAACACATGAGTAGGTAGTTCTCTCTCAGAAATGGTAAGTTGGAAGTGTAGGTTTGTTCTGATGGCTCTCTCCACGAATGAAGAGGAGGTGGAGGGGTATATATAGCCTCCACACAAAATCTAACCATTACACACAATTTACCAAACTCGGTGGGACCGATTCAACAGACTCGGTCGGACCGATTTAGTAAACCTAGTGATCGTTAGGATTTTCGGTGGGACCGACATGCAACTCGGTAAGACCGATTCGGTTAGGGTTAGGGCATAATGTAATCTCGGTAAGACCAATCACTCAAACTCGGTGAGACCGATTTTGGTAATAAGCTTTCCAGAGAGTTGGTCAGGTAAACTCGGTGGGACCGATTTGCTCTTTTCGGTGAGACCGAAATGTTACAAAAGGGAAACAAAGAGTTTACATTGCAATCTCAGTGGGACCGATCGCTCACTTCGGTTAGACTGAAACGTTACAAAGGGAAACAGAGATATTACAATCCCATCTCGGTGAGACCGAGATCCCTATCGGTAGGACCGATTTGCCTAGGGTTTGTGGCAGTGGCTATGACATTAGAACTCGGTGGCGCCGGATAGAAAGAATCGGTGTGACCAATTTTGGCTTTAGGTTTAGGTCATTTGTGGATGTGAGAAAGTAGCTGAGGGTTTTTGGAGCATATCACCAAGCACATGAAGCAAGAGGCTCATTAAGCAACACCTCGTCCCTCCTTGATAGTATTGGCTTTTCCTATAGACTCAATGTGATCTTGGATCACTAAAATGTAAAATGAAGAGTCTTGAGCTTTTGAGCTTGAGCCAATCCTTTGTCATTAGTATTTTGAGGGATCCACTTTCATCATCCATGCCATGCCATTCATTGAGGTTTCCTGAAATAATAGTCTTAGAATAGCATTAGCTCAATGAGCTATATGTTGTTATGAATTACCAAAACCACCTAGGGATAGTTGCACTTTCAATCTCCCCCTTTTTGGTAATTGATGACAACATATAGATCAAAGCTTCGACAAATGATAATAAGATTGAAAAACATCGTCGCTTTGAGAAGTATGTGATAAGCAAGAGCTCCCCCTAAATTTGTGCATAGTTTAGGATTTGCTTTGGACTGCAAATGCACAAGGAATTAGGCTCATGGGTTACTCTTCCATGTCACATACATCTTGGTGGAGCGCTCAAATGATAAAGATTGAATACATGTACTCATCACCAAGCAAAGTGAATGATCACATATGGATAGGTAAGATAATATCATCAAACATGCATAAGTGTAGCTTATGATCAAACACATGATCATCAATGTCTCACAAAAACAGCATAGTATCTCAAGCAATCGAAAAGCAAACAAAGTTTAACCACCAAAGCAAGAGAGACAAAAAGCAACACACACACACTCTCTCTCTCTCGAAGCCTATGATCTATACATTTTTCTCCCCCTTTGGCGACAAGTTACCAAAAAGTTCATAGAAAATGCATAGTGCTAGATCGACTCTCAGGCTTGATCTTCAGGTGGTGGTGTCCGAAGGACTCCAAGAACGAAGGCTTCAATTGAAGTGGATGGAACTGGAGGAGTTGGTGCTGGAGCTAGTTGCACTGGAGCTGTAGGAGTTGTAGCTGGTGCAGATGATGTGGCTCTGGTGTGCATCACGCACCTGCAGTGACCTCTGAGCTCTAGGCACTCTGGCAAATACATTAGTGGTAGTCTTGCCCTTCCTCTCTGCATGTCATCCTGTAGCTGCTCCACAACCGATGAATCTCGTTACTTTGACATCTAGATCATGGAATTTTTGTTCCATGATTCTTTCCAAGCTCTCCTGATTTTGAGTTAGGGTGGCCAATCCCTTCTCAATCCTCAGAGTTGATGCTATCAAGTAACCAAGATGCTCCTGCTTGTTCTTCAAAAAGTACTCAGATGCCTCCTCTTGAGTTGGCATCTTGGCAGCCTTCTCTTTCCTTGCCTTCTCCTTCTTCTCTTGAGCTTGTACTGATGATGGTTCATTCTCATTCATGACAACCTGATTATCCTCAAAGTCTAGATAGAGAGGAAAATGTTCCTTATCCAATTGATATTTTCCTATGCCCATCTTTGAGTTAATCAACTCCTGAATCTGAGGGGCATATCCACAACTTCTCTTTTGGTCTGCTGCAGTACTCTTAATGGTCTCTACCATAAGGCTCATTACTTTGAATTTCTGTGGCACATCAAACAAATGCAACATGTTGATTGTATGCCCTCTAATCATGTTGTGGTCACCAGACATAGGCAACAGAGTGTGCCTTAGGATCCAGTATATTGTTGGCAGCCCTGACAGAAGAAAGTGGACTGATCCAAAATTATGTGTCTCAATGGCTTTGTCTGGGATCTCCTTGTGCATGTGTGCCATGGAATTGTGGTCCATCTTCTTCTTGGCATAGACATCCAAGTCATCTTCACTCTCCTTTGGGGCATTGATCAGTTTTGCCCATTCCTCAACAGTTGACTGGTACCTTGTACCTTTAGACATCCAAACTATCCTCCCATCTGGATAGAAGTGTGTTGTGGAGTAGAATTGCATAATGAGTTCATCACTCCAGTTGGTGAGCTTTTGCCCAACAAAATCTGCAACTCCACAAGCAACAAAACTGTCTTGCACTCCGGGATAGTGTTCTTCATTTTCTTTCATGTAGGTCCAGTCGACCCACCTCATATCACACACTATGGGCTTCTTGTCCAACAAGATTGTCTCATAGAAGTCCTGTTGTTCCTTTGTATGGAACCTATAATCAACAACAGTTCTTCTCCTTGTGGCATATGGATCTGTCATCCTCCATAGCCTCAACCCTGAGTCTCTTCTGATCTTCATGTCCTCAGCCACAGGATGGGCATCATTATGGTCTGGTATCTTGGGCTTGAGCTTCCTCAGGACTTGTCCTTCTTCATCTTCCTCATCAGCAACTTCAGGCATTGGGGCCTTGTTCTTCTCAGCAGCTGGAATACTCCTGGTATTCCTCTTTGGTGCAAGCTTGAGCTTGGGGGCAACTTTGGGTGCTTCCTTGGGCTTTGATGTTGTAGCCCCTGACTTAATAGCATCACCCATAAGCTTTTGTGCCTTGGGTGTTGGTGCAGCAACCTCTTCTTCCTCTTCAGAGTCTCTCCTCATTGAGGGATTTCCAAGAACCTGGGCAGTAGTGGTTCTGGCTCTCTTCTTCTTCTTATCCTGAGCAGCAGCTTCATCTTCTGATTCAATGGTAAACTTCATAGTTTCTCCAGTGGGAACTTTCTTGGGTTTGGAAATTGTGACTCTCTTTGCAAGTGCCTCTTTGGGTTCAGTCTTTTCAGACACTTGAGTATATCCTCTGACCTTCAGCATAGGTGTCCTCTTGGCAGGAACCTTCCTATTGAGTCCGGGTTTAGTGCTCTGTGCTGAGGCATACTCCTTTTTGAGCACTACCTTCTTGGAGGTAGCCTCATCCTCTTCTGCTCTATAATCCTCATCCTCGGAATCTAAGGTTCTCTTCTTCCTTGTCCTGGTGGCAGCTTTAGGCAGATTGCTTGGGGTGCTCCTGTTGCCTTCATCTGAAGTGCTAGAGGGACTAGTGTCCTCACTCATGTGATTTTGCTCTTCTGACCTGTTCTGACTATCACTTTGGTCTGACATGCTGCAAATCACTGACTGCTGACCCTGTGAAGAGTTATAGATGAGATAGAGTGGATGAGCATCACAAAATGCGAGATTTTTGCAAAAGAATGATTCAAAAAATTCAGTTTTAGTTTTCCACAGAAAGCATTTCGGATCAACCGATTTTCAAACTCGGTGATACCGAAGCAGTTTTGGAACCTAAACTAATGAACTCGGCTGGACCGAGTCACAGTTCGGTGGCACCGAGACTGCTAGGGTTTCACAAAGTCCTAAAATCGGTCTCACCGATTAGCAATTCTCGGTCAGACCGAGAGTTACTAGTGCAATGGCGTTAGCCAAATCGGTGGGACCGAGTTTTTCAACTCGGTGGGTCCGAGATGGTTTCGGCGGAAACCTAACCCTAAATTTTCGAATCTCATCTAGTCTAAGGATTGCATTGACTGGATAGGAGTGTTTCAATCATGGCAAGAATCATTAAGAACACAATGTGCTAGGAATCGGACGAGGATAGCACTGTGATCGAGTCCATACCCTAGCTTGGAAATGAACTCGCTACGGCGGCAACGGTGGGGGTGAAATCCGTTGACGGTGGCAGAGACCAGCGACAGGAGGCGGCTGGCGACGAGGAGACGATCCGGAGACCCTGATGGCAGAGCAAGCTATTGCGCGGGCGAAGAGGTTCGGAGAAATTTCCAAATTTTTGCCCGTGAGTATATATAGCCCGACCCTGTCGGTGTGACCGAGTGGAACAACTCGGTGGCATCGAGATGCATAACTGTGTATAGTTACAGCAACTCGGTGTGACCGAACAGTTCAAATCGGTTGCACCGAGATTGAAAACCTAGATTGACTTAGTAATCTCGGTAGGACCGAAATGGAGGAATCGGTCAGACCGAGAATCACAAAGAAGTTTTGGAAGTTTAAGTCTATGACGAATCGGGGACTCCAAGTGCTCCTCACACAGAGTGGTTCGAATCTGACTTGATCAAATTTTGTGATGTAGCATGAATAGAGTTTGAGACGAGAAAAGCATAGATAGCTAGAGAAGGTTCTTAGGAATTCTTGTCCATCCACTTGGCAAAAAGAAAAAAGAAGCCAATCACTCAAAACAACAAGTGGATGTCCTTGAATGAGTAAAATATGCACCAACATGCTCACACAATAAGATGGCAAATGAAATATGTGGCAAAACATGCACAACCAATTCTAGCATCTATCAAACAATTGGCGATGACTAGGTCATCTATATATGAGTATATTGACTTAGGAGTCAAATGAAAACATTTGATCATAGGTCATACTCATCGTTTAAGCTCAAGTGGGGTCACCACTTTTACATAATGCATTGATGTGTTCACACCATTAGAGTTGCTTTGACTCAATTCTTAGAGTTAAGCTCCCCCTAGATGTGAGATCCCCTTTTAGAGGGATGAACTAACCTTGGGTTTTGTCGATCATGACTTCATGTAGGTGTTGAAGATGTGGATGCTCAATGTTGATGTAGATCATTTGGAGCAATCCTTTGGAGTGAGTTGCACTTTCAACTTACCTACATGGGTTAGTCCCACAAGGAACAAACAAGAATATCCATAGACATAGAGTGATGCACACACAAGATGATGTCCATGAAATCATTTACCTTGTCCCTTGCCTTACCAACATGAGGGTTTGTGACTCCTTGAACTAGTGCACGATGTGAAAGTTGATTGCACTTGTCGTTGCCAAAAAGATATGAGTGAAGAATGTTGGCGGAGTCACCCTCAAGAACTCTCTAGTTCTTCTTCTTCGGGATCCACATCATCTTGATGGGAATCCTTGGAGTTGTAGTTATACTTGATGAAGTAGAACTTGACGTAGTCTTGGGAACCCACTTGACCGAGGCCTTAGGTGCTTCTTCAAATGCATCAATCTCTTCTTGAAGCTTGTCCTTGCCTTTGTTCTTATGGTCTTGTGGTGGAAGATCATCTTGTGCTTGTGTTCCTTTGAAGGAAGTAGGATCATACTTCTCTTGTTGAGGAACAAACTTCGTCTTGGGGTATTGATCTTCTTCCCACTCAACTCCATTGGCATTGAACTTTCGTTCAAAACCAACACCTTGATTCTTCCGGTGCCTTCCTTGCTTGCGTACAATTTCCTCGAATTGCTTACTCCTGGCAAGGCTCTTGTAAACACCTTTCTCTATAATTCCCTTCAATAAGCTATTTTCTTGCTCAAGTGTAACTTGGCTAAGAGAATCATTAGTGGAATCAAGAGAACTACTAGAAGCAACAATATTAGATTTGACATTATTATTGTTACTACTAGAGGAAGGATCTTTCTTGTACTTGTTACTAGACTTGACTTGAGGCATGTAAGTAGATAAGAGTAAACGCTTGGCAATGTAAGAAGAACTTTTCTTACGGAGATCATCATTGATTGCTTTTAGGAACTCATGCTCTTGCTCAAGATTGAGCTTTTCAAAGCGTAACTTCTCATGAGCCCTTAAAAGTTCTCGATGATCTTCAAAGATAGTTTCATGAGCTAACTTAAGAGTGTTTAGTTCTTTAGTTAGAAGCTCAATCTTCTCCTTATCATTGTCAATCGTTTTATATTGATTAGCATGATTAATTGACGTTTCATCATAGTATTCATCACTAGAGTTGTCAACAAGTAAATCATCATCCACAAGTAAGTCATCTTCATCACTATTGAAATCTACATACTCAGGATGTGTTACCTTTGGACCTTTGGCCATGAAGCATCTTCCAATTCCTTCATTTGGTGAATCAAATATGTCGTAGGAGTTGGTTGACACAAGTGCTAGACCGGCAACACCTTCATCTTGAGTATATTCGGAGTCGGAGTGATAGCTTCTCTCGGAGTGATTGTCGGAGTCGGAGCCGGATACCCATTCACCAACATGAGCTTGATTTCTTCGTTTTGTGTAGCTCCTTGATGACTTGTCCTTGCTTCTCTGTGAAGGTCTTCGTTCATAACGATCATCTCTACTCCTCCTCTCTCTCGGTGGTGATTCTTCTCTTTTGCTTCTTCTTTTTGGAGAAACTTCTCTTCTTTTGTAGGGTGTCGTACACTCATTGGAATAGTGTCCGGGTCTCCCACAATTGTACCAATTTCGCTCTCGGCTAGAAGATCTTTTGTCATTGTAAGACCTTGACTTGGAGCTTCTTTCTTTGCTTCTACTCTTGTAGAATTTGTTGAAGTTCTTCACCATTAAGCTCAATTCTTCATTGAAGGTTTGTTTCTCACTTGATGATGTGGGGGCTTCACATGAGGCTTTGTAAGCACCACTTGACTTGTTGTGAAGTTCCTCCTTATCCTTGAGTGACATCTCATGAGCAACAATTCTTCCAATGACTTCCGTTGGCTTGAGATCTTTGTAGTTTGGCATCATTTGGATCAATGTGCACACGGTATCATACTTTCCATCCAATGCTCTTAGGATCTTCTTGATGATGAATCATCGGTCATCTCTTCACTCCCTAAGCCGGCAATCTCATTTGTGATAAGTGCAAGCCTAGAGTACATTTCAGCGACACCTTCACCATCCTTCATTTTGAACTTGTCAAGCTGACTTTGGAGCACATCCAACTTGGATTCCTTGACGGACTCGGTACCTTCATGCATATCAATCAAAGTATCCCAATTTTCCTTTGCATTCTCAAGACGGCTGATTTTGTTGAATTCTTCGGGGCACAATCCGTTGAAGATGATATCACAAGCTTGAGCGTTGTATTGCAGCATCTTCAATTCTTCCGCATTAGCTTCACGGTTCAGCTCTCTCCCATCAAAGAATTCACCTTGCAAGCCAATACAAATAATTGCCCAAACGACGGGGTTATGTCCGAGAATATGCATTTTCATCTTATGCTTCCAACTAGCAAAATTAGTACCATCAAACTAAGGACCTCTATGGTGATAATTTCCCTCACTAGATGCCATACTCTCCTAGGTCGTGAAACCAAGGCTATGACCACCAAAAGCTATGGAAATCAAAGCAAATGGAGACCAAAGCTCTGATACCACTTGTAGGACCTTGAAGTATGTCTAGAGGGGGGGGTGATTAGACTACTTGTCCAATTAAAAACTTAACCTTTTCCCAATTTTAGAGTTTGGCGGATTTTAGCTATCTTAAGACAAGTCAAGCAATCATCACACAATTCAAGCAAGCATGCAAAGAGTATATAGGCAGCGGAAATTAAAGCATGCAACTTGTAAGAAAGTAATGGGAAGGGTTTGGAGGATTCAAACGCAATTGGAGACACGGATGTTTTTGGCGTGGTTCCGATAGGTGGTGCTATCGTGCATCCACGTTGATGGAGACTTCAACCCACGAAGGGTAATGGTTGCGCAAGTCCACGGAGGGCTCCACCCACGAAGGGTCTACGAAGAAGCAACCTTGTCTATCCCACCATGGCCGTCGTCCACGAAGGAGTTGCCTCACTAGCGGTAGATCTTCACGAAGTAGGCGATCTCCTTGCCCTTACAAACTCCTTCGTTCAACTCCACAATCTTGTCGGAGGCTCCCAAGTGACACCTAGCCAATCTAGGAGACACCACTCTCCAAGAAGTAACAAATGGTGCATTGATGATGAACTCCTTGCTCTTGTGCTTCAAATGATAGTCTTCCCAACACTCAACTCTCTCTCATAGGGTTTGTATCTGGTGGAAAGAGGATTTGAGTGGAAAGCAACTTGGGGAAGGCTAGAGATCAAGATTCATATGGTAGGAATGGAATATCTTGGCCTCAACACATGAGTAGGTAGTTCTCTCTCAGAAATGGTAAGTTGGAAGTGTAGGTTTGTTCTGATGGTTCTCTCCACGAGTGAAGAGGAGGTGGAGGGGTATATATAGCCTCCACACAAAATCTAACCGTTACACACAATTTGCCAAACTCGGTGGGACCGATTCAAAAGACTCGGTCGGACCGATTTAGTAAACCTAGTGACCGTTAGGATTTTCGGTGGGACCGACATGCAACTCGGTGAGACCGATTCGGTTAGGGTTAGGGCATAACGTAATCTCGGTAAGACCAATCACTCAAACTCGGTGAGACCGATTTTGGTAATAAGCTTTCCAGAGAGTTGGTCAGGTAAACTCGGTGGGACCGATTTGCTCTTTTTGGTGAGACCGAAATATTATAAAAGGGAAACAGAGAGTTTACATTGCAATCTCGATGGGACCGATCGCTCACTTCGATTAGACCGAAACGTTACAAAGGGAAACAGAGAGATTACAATCCCATCTCGGTGAGACCGAGATCCCTATCGGTAGGACCGATTTGCCTAGGGTTTGTGGAAGTGGCTATGACATTAGAACTCGGTGGCGCCGGATAGAAAGAATCGGTGTGACCGATTTTGGCTTTAGGTTTAGGTCATTTGTGGATGTGAGAAAGTAGCTGAGGGTTTTTGGAGCATATCACCAAGCACATGAAGCAAGAGGCTCATTAAGCAACACCTCATCCCTCCTTGATAGTATTGGCTTCTCCTATAGACTCAATGTGATCTTGGATCACTAAAATGTAAAATGAAGAGTCTTGAGCTTTTGAGCTGGAGCCAATCCTTTGTCATTAGTATTTTGAGGGATCCACTTTCATCATCCATGCCATGCCATTCATTGAGATTTCCTGAAATAATAGTCTTGGAATAGCATTAGCTCAATGAGCTATATGTTGTTATGAATTACCAAAACCACCTAGGGATAGTTGCACTTTCACACTTGAGTCATCTCACCATGTCGGTCAGTTCGTTATTTGGAACCGCCACACCTCTTGAGTCATCTCACCATGTCGGTCAGTTCGTTATTTGGAACGTGGCTTCTTGGGATAGAGTCCGAAACAGCTAGACACATTCGCGTAGGAGTATGTGCGTTGTTATGGGCAATTTGGAACTGCAGAAATGATTTGGCTTTTAACAGAACAACAACTATTCATTTTTTGCAGCTTTTATTCCGGACTACTGCGTTGATCCGTATGTGGTCCTTACTCACTCCGATGGAGGCCAGGGAGCGTTTGGTTACTGGATCTGTCCGGTGGGAGATGGTAGCGCAGGATATCTTCAACCGGTTTGGATGGCGGTCATGTAATAGGATAGACATTAGTTTACCTATCTTTCTTATGCCAGCCGGTTGTGGCTTTTGAGCCTTTTGTTATTGGTGTTGTGGCTCTGTGTGAGCTTGCCGTTCTTTTGTTTTCAGACTTTAAGACCTTGTTGAACCTTTTTATTTATATATAATTGTGACCGTATGCATGGCTCAGATGCAGAGGCCGGGGAGTCCCCCTTTTCAAAAAAAAAACGTGCGGCTCCTCCTGTTCTCCAGTTGTGCCATCTCTATTGCCACAACTGCACGTCCTCTTCTTCGACCACGAGGAGCCCAAAGAGAAGAGGAGCACCATCTCGCCTTGAAGCCGACTACATGTTAGAAGGCCCGAGCCCTGGCGCCCCCGCAGGAGAAAGAGCGCATGCCAGAGGAGGAGATAACAGTGCGAGAGAAGTGCTCGTGGAGGATGAGGCGGAGCTCGCGACGGGGATGTTGCGCCAGATTTAGGGATGAATCCATTGGGAGAGAGAGAGAGAGAGAGAGATTTGCCCGAAGGGAAGAACCCAGAGAAGTTACCACGAGGAACAAAATCGTCCGTGCGGGGCATCGTCTGTGTTTGAAGTGAAAAGGTAAAGGAGAAAGAGATGAATAAATAATCTGTTAGTCTTTATTGATGGTACAAATGGGGTACTTATACGAAAGAGGAAGTACACATGTTGTTTAAGAGTCAAGTCAACACAAATATTACTCAAAGGCAAGGAGTAAGAGTATCTACAACTGGACCTCTCAAAACAGTCTCATACGCCTGGGCGGGCCGCTCGGTCACTGCCCAGTCACGATTTTTTGACACAGACGGGTCTCTCAAACGACCCTCAAACGCCCGGGCTGACCGGCAGTCCGGCACCCCCATATCCAACCCAAATATGAGGCAGATATGGGGGCGTCCGGGCACGCTGGCCACACCGGCCTGACAACGTGGCTCCATATGAAAACACCCGGAAACCCGCCGGTCTGACCGAATCCGTGTCCGTCGCTGAGGTGTGAACGCCGCGTGGCGCCGCTCCGGCTTGCCGCCCAAGACGAAATCCGGCTATTTAAGGCGGTCGGCGTCCTGCAAGCCTAACCCATCCCCCTTCCCCCTCCCCGAGCTGCTAGTCCAAGCCCATCCACCGCCTCCATTTCCCGCTCCGGCGCTCTGTCCACGCTCTAGCACTACGCCATGGTCCGGAGCAAGATCACCTACTATGCCATGCTGACGCCGGAGCGCCGGTATGAGATCCTGCAGGAGATCCAGGCGAGGGAAGCCGTGCGCGTCGCCCACATCGTTGCCGGGCTACCTCCGGACTCGTTGGAGCCGAAGGAGGAGGAGCCGTGGGAAGAGGAGGAGGAGATAGCTTCGATGGAGGTGGAGGAGGCGAAGGAGCCAGACCAGCAGGTGCTGCCCTTCAACATGGAGCAGGTGGAGGCGGAGTTCGCCGTCACCTAGTCCGAAGAGATGGCCGAGCAACATGACATCCTGGAGTCCATTCAGGATGAGGCCTATCTGGAGGCCAATCGGGCGTTCCTCCGACGAGATCAGGCGGAGTCCGATGCGCTCTTCGCCGAGCTCGACGCGAAGATAGAGGCAGAGGAGGCCGGAGCGGAGAAGCCGGAGCTGCAGCTGCCGCCCATGCCGCCGGAGCCGGGCACGGAGATCGTCGTGATCTCCGACGAGGAGTAGCTAGGATCGACATAGTACATATGTTCTATTTCCTTTTGCATGTATTTGTATGGATATAAGAATCGAGTATGACATGTCCGGATGAAACCCGTGAAATTTGAGGTGTGCTCGATCACTGCCTGCGGACGCGCCGGCGTGTCCGCGGGCGTTTGATGGGCCGGATTTGCCATATATGGCTGTAGATACTCTAACATAGTTGCCTTGAGAGCCAAGGAAGTACATGGTTGCTTGAGAACTAGGCAACCTATCTAACGACTAATTTAATCCTAATTAGCTTAACTAATAAGAAACTAATCTATTCTTAGCCATATGAGCGAACCGTTGGTTCCAGCCGACTCATCTAGTTTCTTAACCCAACTCAACCTCTCAATTTTGGCCAATAAGCTTGTGTAATGTAATCTATAAAATTGCTTCCAAAATTATGTCAAACAGGCTGAAAGTTATCCTCCCAGAAATTATATCTGACAAATAGTCCGCGTTTGTTCCGGGCAGATTGATAACTGACAACATTATATGTGCCTACGAATGTCTGCATTTTATGAAGAGGGGCAGGGCAAAATCTAACAGTTTTTGTGCTTTGAAGCTTGATATGATGAAAGCATATGATAGATTGGAGTGGCCTTACCTCCGTGCTATGATGGAGAAACTTGGTTTTGCACAAACTTGGGTGCAGACAGTTATGGGAATGGTCCAGTCAGTCTCGTTCTTAGTCCTCTTTAACAGGGAGAAGCTAGAAGAATTTTCACCAAGCAGAGGTATAGGACAGGGAGATCCTATTTCTCCTTACCTTTTCTTGATTGGAACAGAGGGCCTCTCGTGCCTTTTAAAGACAAGTTCTCAGTCGTTGGGCTTTGAAGGGATTAAGGTGGCAGCATCAACACCGCCTATTAATCATCTTCTGTTTGCTGACGATAGCCTGTTGCTTTTCAAGTTAAGTGATCAAGGAGTGACAAGGGTTTCAAACCTTTTGGACACTTACTGTAATGCTTTCGGACAAAGAATTAACCATGCAAAATTGTCTATATTCTTTACAAGGGATGTCCTCAAGCTCTACGAGATACAATCAAGCAAAACCTGAATGTCCACAATGAATCCTTAAGTGATCAATATTTGGGTATGCCCACTGATGTTGGCCAGTCCAAGATGGGCCCTTTTAAGTATATAAGAGATAGAGTGTGGGAAAAAGTAAGAGGGTGGACGGAAAAGCTATTATCTGCAACAGGGAAGGAGGTGCTTATCAAATCGGTGTCCCAAGCCATTCCGGTTTACTCCATGGTGTGCTTCAGATTACCCCGAGGTTTGTGCGAAAACATCACATCCATTATTCGGCAATTTTGGTGGGGCATCAAACGAGGAAGGAGAAAGCCAGCTTGGATCTCATGGGATGTGATGGCAAAGTCGAAATATCTGAGGGGAATGGGCTTCAGAGACATCAAGATTTTTAACCTAGCTTTGTTGGCTCGTCAGGCGTGGAGGCTGCTCGATGATCCACATTCCCTCAGTGCAAGAATACTGAAAGCGGCTTATTATCCAAACAGTACTTTCTTGGAAGCAGAGTTGGGTAGCCAATCGTCGCAGATTTGGCGAGTTGTGATGGACGGAAGAGAAATCTTGAAACATGGCATTATCAGGAGAATTGGGAATGGGCAACCACAAATATATGGAACACCAATTAGCTACCCAAGATTGGCCCTTTGGGGCCGATCACCTCGTTGACGTCTAACCCGCCTACTATGGTGTCGGAGCTCATTAACAACACTACCACCTCTTGGAGGGAGGAAGTAATCCGGGCGACTTTCTTACCTTTTGATGCGGGTGCTATTTTGGCGCTGCCTCTATGTACGAGGGCAGTTGATGATTTATGGTCTTGGTCTGGATAGCGCAATGGTAGGTTCTCAGTCAAGTCGGCATACCTTTAGTACAGAACAAAAAGGAACATCGGGAGAATTGGATGGATGAGAATGCAGGTGCGTCTGATCTACGTGATAGCAGAAGTGCCTAGACAGAACTATGGCATACCAAGGTTCCTTCCAAACTGAAAGTATTCCTTTGGCGCCTGGCAAGGCACTCGATGCCTATGGCGGATCTTCTTTAGCACCGCAACATGTCGACTACTTGCTCATGTGCCCTGTCTAGATGGGAGGATTCATGGAGACATGCCCTCCTTGAATGTACAATGTCACGATGCGTCTGAGCTCTTTCTGACCTATCTCTGGTGGAGCATGTAAGCCTAAATGAGGATGCCAACGCAAAGAACTGGTTATATGTTATGCACGATTCACTAAGCCAGGAGGAGTACACTATACTAGTGGTTACTCTATGGGCCATCTGGAGAACAAGATGCAAGGTGGTCTACGAGGACGTGTTTCAGAGCTCTCAAGCTACAAACCAGTTCATAAAATCATACCTGATGGATCTTCACACCGTTGCAGAACCAGGGGTGGGGCGGAGGCAGCAAACCATCAGTCGGTCGGCCCAATGGATTCAGCCTCCCTATGGTTGTGCGAAGATTAACGTGGATGCAACTGTCGCTCGGGGACGAGGGGTAGCTGCTGCTATTTGCCGCGACCAAAATGGCCGCTTTCAGGGAGCATCAACGATCGTATTCAGGAGTTTGAGTGACCCTCCAACTCTGGAATCCCTAGCTATACGGGAGGCTCTGGCACTTGCAGATGATCTCAACATACGACACGTCCACATTGCTTCAGACTGTAAAGTTGTAGTGGATGACATCAAGCAAAGGAATCCAACAACCTATGGAGCCATTGTACATGAAATGATGGAGCATAGTGTTTCTTTTACCATTTGTAACATCGTTCATGAGTATAGGAGCTTGAATTTCGAGACTCACAATCTAGCGAAGCATGTTTTGAGTTTAGGGGTGGGTCGCCATGTTCGGTTAGGGCACCCCGGCAATCTAATTTTCATTCCTGTAAACATTGTTTCAGTTTAAATAAAGCTTCGCGAGATTGTCTCAAAAAAAAAAAGCTGACTCATCTAGTCACCGCGCACCAAGATTCACGCGTCCCACATTTGCTCCAAATCATAATATTTTTGACATCAACTCTATAAGCTTTCGAAAACACTAAAAATCTTTTTTTTTTAAGATTGAAACACTTAAAAAGCTGATGTCGAATATTTAGGCATGACCAATCTGACGTTTTTCATGACAAATTATATTGACGCAACGATGGCAGATTTAGTTTGCAAGCACAATAATTTTCTGACAAAATAAATAACTTATGATGAACTTTCATGCTCGCCAACTAAATTTGCCATCCTCGAAAAACATAATTTGTCAAGACAAAGATAAGTTTTGCCATGATAAAAAATATGGCGTCCGATTTGTAGTGGAGTTCTAAGCTTAGTTCATGAATGTAAAAAACTCTCACTTAGTATAATTTTGTACTAAAGTTGACCGACGAGCAGTACATATTATTAGGAAAGTCTGAATTATATGAAACCTGGAAACTATCCTGTCATTCATGTTTGATATGTCTCATCCAATTTTCACACATCCATCAAACAAAATCAAAGGTTCCATGACGCACGGCAGAAGTTAATTTCCCGATCGAAAAACCAGCTTTATGATGGGCATGCATGATGCATGTGCTGAGGTAGCTATTGGCGAGAAGTCAGGACCGATCTATCGGACGACGCAAAGAGCGCCTCGCGGTCCATCTCGTACCCGCACAAATATTTCCACGCGTGGCACTCGACGCCGTCGGCAAGCTTCTCGAGGCATCCTGTCGTGATGTTCAATATGAAGACGCCCTGACTGGTGCACCCTCCTCCTTCTCCGACGGTGAATATCACCGTGCCGCTCTTCTCGCCGAACCACCGCAGCTTAAACGCCGTTGTCATGGTAATCCCGAGCTCGGGTAGGCTGATGAGTTTGAGTCGGGCCTGTTCATGCCCCTCCCACTCCCCGCCGGCAGCCGTCTGGGTCTCGATGTTGATGCAGAAGTCCGTGCATCCCAGGAAGCCCACGTCGAGGAGGCTCAGGCGCTTCCCGTCCGGGGAGGTGCCCAGCAGGCGCTCGCCGGCGTAATAGTGCGACTGCCTGTAGGGCACCGGACACATATCCATGGGCTCCGACGGCGGGCCGTCGAGCCGCACGCCGAACGCCTCGTGGTGCATGGGCCAGTAGGCCGCACCGCCGACCACGACGGCGTGGCCAAGACCGCGCAGCATGTTGGCGCTGATCTTGGCGCCGGGTTTCCTTTCTTCCGGCCCCCAGCGGCATGCGACGCCGGCGTCGGCGTCGGCAGAGGAGCAGGAGCGCAGCGCCGTGAAGCTACGGCGGTTGTAGACGAGGAGCACGCGGAAGAAGCCCGACGGCGCGGGCACGTCTAGGTCGTCGCCGGTGAGTATCGCACACACGTAGTCCCCGGGGCAGTGGTCGCCGGAGAGCGGAGGGAGCATGGAGATTTCCCCCGTCATGGGGTTGCACACGCTGAGCGTAAGGCCGTCGGCGCGCGCCTCGCGCCGGAGCTCCAGGACAACACGGCCGTTGCGGGATGCGACAGGGCGGGCGTGGTCGAACAGCCCGGCGGCGACGTGTTCGAGCTGGGGGCGAGGGGCCAGGAGGCGCGAGGCGGCTTCCGTCGGGACGAAGCGCGGCGGCAGCGCGGGGGATTCGCGGGGGGCGCGGGCTTCCTGGTGGAAGAAGCCGAGGGCGAGGTGGGGGAGGAATTGCGCGGGCGGCGGCAGAGAGCGGGAGATGGCGTCGGCGTGCGTGGCCACGGCGTTTACCGAGTGACTGCACGTCGCCCCGCAGCGGACGATGTCAGTGGCGGACGAGGACAAGCCAGGCAGAGCCTTTTTTCCCACGGCGCCGGCGCGCCTGGTCCGGTGTCGTTGCTGGTGCCGCCACAGCCACCCGTTGGTGTACGGTGGTGGCGTCGCCGAGGGACGGGCGCGGTCCCGTCGAAACGGCGGCATCGGATGCGCGTATTTTTAGGTTAGGTTTCCAATCTGTTGCAACGACTTCTGAGCCCACGAGTCCATCACCTAGGTGCCTCCATATTTATGCACCCACCCCCTAAAAAAAATTATGCAACCCATGGGATCGATCCGAGTCTTTTTTTTGGTTTTTTTGGTGCGGTTTTTACCGATCCGAATCTGATCGTGCATTGATCATCCAGGCCCTGGGCCGTTATTAGCCCAGCCTATTTAGGCCTAAGCCCATTTCCCCGAACTAAATCGCCCTATGACCATTATCATTAATTCGTATTTTCTCATCATCAACTAGCTAAAATTGATTAACCCTAGGATTAGGATCCTTTTTTCCTTTTTCCTCTCTGCGTATTTTACCTGCCACCCTAATTTGCTATAGAGAATTTCTATTTTTTATCAAATAAAAATAAGATAATATCTATATCTATATCTATATCTATATCTATACCTACTAATAAAAGAAGGAAAAAACTTACCTTCAACCGGCTGAAAACAGTGTCCGCGTCCGCCGCCTTCTCCGTGCTACACGTGGCGCTGAGGGTATGCAAAGCCTATCTCCTTCCCTTTCTCAACCTTATCTTCTCGGCCTCGCACAGCCATCCATGGCCGTGCTAATTTTGCAACATGGGTCCTGTTGCAGAAAATTAGATGCGGCAGAGATGTTGTTTTAATTTTTGCAACAAGGGTCTTGTTGTAGAAAATTAGATGCAACGAAAATTGTTGTTGCAATTTTTGCAACAAGGATCTTGTTGCAGAAAATTAGACGCGTGAAAGATGTGCAGAAAATTAGACGCTTGTTTCTGCAACTCGACCGTTGTTTCAGAAAAATTGTAGAAGATGAGGTTTCGCAACAAGGTCTTGTTACAGGTAATCAGAGAAGACCCGATCTCGCAACAAGAGCATCGTTGCAGGAAATTAGAGAGGAGGATTGAATGGCTAGCGTCACGCATCGAATGGCTCGCGAGATGCTTGTTTCTGCAACTCGACCGTTGTTTCAAGAATCAATGGGTCGGGGGAGGAGACTGAGCCGCGCGCCAAAAGCAGATCGGACGGCTACGCGTGCGTACATCGAACGGCCGTCAAGGTGGCGGATATTTCATACGGATCACCCGGCGGACGTGTAGCGTCTCCCATAAAAGAAGGTGCTTTTCGTTAATTTTTTCATCCGTTCAACAAGGAAAATATTATTTTTTTCCTATTCGAGGTGGTACTAAATTCGTATCCGTTCGTCTGCTAGAAAAAAAAGGTTTTCTCAGAATTTTGTATGTGGCCCAGGCGCTGTGGCCCAGTAAAGCCAGTCCACTTATTTTTCTACCCACGTAGCTGGGAAAATTTTATTTTCCGCACTGGGCGAACAATAGTCGGAGCTTCACACAGGACAACCAATAATGGGTTGGCCCATTTTGCTCTGTCTCTCTGTTTTAATTATATTTTGAATCTACTTTTCGTATATCTTTTTTCCCTTCCATGTTTACTTTTCTTTTAGAATTTTTTTCTTAAATTTACAATTGTCAAAAGCATTCAGAATTAAAAATATTAAAAATCAAATTTTAAAACGTTCAGAATTCCAAAATTTTGTTTCTATTTTCAAAAATATTTGGAACTTGGAAAAATTTCCCATTTTTCAAAAAAAGTTATTGTTTTTCAAAATTGTTTGAGATTTCAAAAAAGAAATGGAATTTAAAATGCACCAAATTCTAAAAATATTCTTGTTTTAGTGAAATTTTCATAATTCAAAATAATTTTTGCCTATTAAAGATTTACATTTTCTAAAAATCTTATTAATTTTCAGCACATGTTTCCATTGAAGAATTTTTTTTTCAAATAATGATCATGTTTTTATATAAAAAATGGTGTTTCGAGAAAATGTTTTCAAATTTTAAAAGATTTTCCCGTTTCAAATTTTGCTCGTGTTTTTCCAAAAGTGTACATAATTTTCAAAAAACTGTTAAGAATTTTAAAAATGGTTCATGTTTGATCGAATATTCGAAAACTTCATACCTTAAAGTCCCCTCGATTGAATGGAAAAGTAGATTGAATAATTAATGGGCCGTCTCTGGCATACGATGATGTAACAAAACTTCTAGATGTCCTCTACAATGAAGGGAAAAATAACGGATTGATAACTTCACAAGCAGCGAAACTGAGAAGCTAAATGTTCCTTTATCGCATGCACATAGGGTTTTGCTTGCACATATAATTTTCACTGACTTTAAGTCCATACTATATTTTCTCCCGTTGTAACGCACGAGCATATGTGCTAGTAAGATATTATTGTAGGTAGTGGGCGGGGGGGGGGGGGGAGCAACCGGCAAATCCTATTTAGCGTTGAAGGCGCCAGATGCAGTTCATGCTGCAAACCGGCGCGCACACAACCTTAGCTCTGGGCCGGCCCATTTCACGTTTTGTTCGCTGTTTAAATAAATGCACTAAGCAATTCAACAACTTATCTCTTGTGCGTAACTACTTCTTTTTACATTTCTATGTATAGGAAATGCCTTCTAACTTAGCTTCTGCGAACCTCTCAAAAAAACAAAATTTAGCTCATGTGAGTATTTTTTTTATCGTATCTTTTTTTCCAGTTTTCTTTTTGTCTTTTCTTAAAGGAAAATGATTGGGATCACCCCGCGAAAAACGACGCACGCATTCTCCGCCTCTGTGGCCGTTGGATCTGATTTTAATATGGCTAGAAGCAACATATTACGTAGACTAGGTTTCGCAACCGAGTCGTTGTTGCAACTTCCCCCACCGCAACAACTCGTGTGTTGCGGGATCTAGACCCATACTCATCCCAAGCTCCCCATCAAGACGATGCCTCCTCGTGCTGCTTTGACCGCCACCACCAACGCTCGCCACCGGCAGCACGCCAACGAAGTTGTCAGCATGGGCGTCGCCGCTACCACCCACCTCCACCATGAACTCAGCCGTTGTGGTGCGCCTGAATCAAGCTGCATCCGCCGTCCTGGGGAAGCATCGGCGATCGCGTCTATCACTAGGAGCTACGCTGCAAAATTTTCTGTAAAATAACCCGTGTTGCGGAAATTTTCTGCAACACGACATGTGTTGTAGTGGTAGAAGGTGACCCTCAACTGTTCAATCCGTCAGATCTGACGGCTCTCGAGGCGTTAGTCGAACGATGCGTAGCAGCGCTCTTTCTTAAATGTGTCAACTTTTTTCAGATACATTATATTTTTTTAAATTGATGATACCTTTTCAAAATCTATGATTTTTTTAAAAAAATTGATGAACTTCTTTCCAAATCCCATGAAGGTTTTTCACTTTGATGAATTTTTTCAATTTCGGTGAACTTTTTCCAAATTTGATGAACTTTTTCAAAATCAATTAACCATTTTCATTTTAGGTGAACTTTCTTTAAAATCGATGATTTTTTTTCAAATCCGATGAACTTTTTTTTCAAATTTGATGATTTTTTTTTAAATTTCATGTTTTTTTTTAATTTGATGAATGCATTTCCGAAATCAATTAACTTCTTTTTTAAAATTTGATAAACTTTCTTTTTAATGCTGATGGACCTTTTTCAAATTTCTGAACATTTTTCAAAATCAATGAACTTTTCTTCAAACTTGATGAACCTTTTTCATTTTTCCATTAAACTTTTTTCAAAATCGATGAACTTTTTCAAGTTTGTCAACTTTTCTTCTAATACTACGAACTTTTTAAACTGGATGAACCTTTTGAAATTCATTGTTTTTCAAAATAATTTGAAATTCTAAGTGTACAAGTAGACGGTGTTGTGCAAGAAATATCGCGGCCACGATCGTTCTTATATCATTGGTGCTATTATTAGTCAATAGAGTCGAGTGGTTGTAGTGGTTGGCTGCTTGTATTTGAATCCTATGGTGTAGGTTCGAACTCTAGAGAGCTCAACTTTTTGAATGGTTTTTTCGTGCTTAGGATTGCTGCGTTGTGCGTTCGTGGGCCGGGCCAACTAGGTGCTGTAGTGAGCGCCAGTTGGCCTCCTCGGCGCTAAAGGCGCGTAATAGGAGCTCGCACAGTGACTCACTGACTCGGTGAAATCACTGATTAAGAGGACTTTTTTGCAAAGGCCATTCCCAACCCCCCCACATTGCGATAGATTCATTTGTTCAAAACATTTTATCTTTTAAATCGTATGTTCAAATCTTGAACCGTTGGATTCCTAGCATCGACATTTTTAAAACTAGATATCGGGTTGATTGGTTTCAATGGACTTTTTTTCACGAAAAAACAGGACGAAGAAAATCAAACCGGAAGCACTTTTTTCACTTTTGTTTCCTTTTCCGAAACAGCCATAGCTGCGCCTCTCGCGTAAGCAAATATGTGCCTCTTACGGAAGAAAAGAGAGAAAACATGTTTTTTTTCTTTTTCCAAGAGGGACAGTTCTGTCTTTCGCGAAAACAAATCTGTTCCTCCATGAGAGGAAAATTTGTGCCTACCGTGGAAAAAACACACGTTTTTTTTCTTTTCTAAGAGGCACGCAGAAGTAAATCAGTGTCTCCACGAGAAGCAAATCCGTGCCTCTATGGAAGAAACAAAAACGTGTTTTTCCTTTTTCGAGAGGCAGTGTTGTGCCTCTCGTGGAAGCAAATCTGTACCTCCAGGAAAAGCAATTCTATGCCTCTCGCGAAAGAAAAAAATTATTTTCTTTTCCGTCAGGCATGGAAGCAAATCTGTACCTCCAGGAAAAGCAATTCTATGCCTCTCGCAAAAGAAAAAAAAGTTTCGTGAGGCATGGAAGCAAATTTGCGCCTTCACGAGAAGTAAATTAGTGCCTCTAGCGGAAGAAAAAAAGACACATTTGTGGCTCCACCCTTGGGACAACCAACCCTAGATGGGACGCAACCCCTCGTCCAAGTTAGCCACCTCTCCTCGCTATTATAAATAGAGGGGAGGGTAGCCCCTAAGGACACATTTACCGGTGCCTCGTGGTTGCGCCCTCCCCCCCCCCTCTCTCTCCCTCCCTCCCTCCTCTATCTCTCCGATTTGTTATAGAGTGAACGATGTAACTATGTTTACCAATCAATAAAGTTAGCATAATAGAGTTCATGGATGCTCCGTGAACATTACTTGTCTTTGTTTATTTTTTGTTATATTTTTCTTTTCATGTACAACTTTCATTAGATTTCTCTTTTATTTTCAAAAAAATTGAATCAATTTTAAGATAGTACATTTTGTAATACATGAAGACATTTTGTCTATAACAAGAACAATCTTGTGTAAAATTTTGTTATTTGTTTTGCAGGGGAAATATTTTTTTAGTTACATGAACATTTAAAAAAATGTGCGAACCCTTTTAAAATTACAAAAATAATTGTTTCATTTATTTGTGTTTGGCTAGGTTTCATTCAAGAGGGAATCACAAACTTTAGCACAAGTATTTATACCAATCCACAATTAATCACTAGCATGACTCTAATATCACCAGCTTTATATCTCCAAACAATCATAAGGAATCAAACTTCTCATAATATTCAACGCTCTTTATATGAAAGTTTTTATTATATCCCTCTTGGATACCCATCATATTAGGACTAAATTCATAACCGAAGCAAATTACCATGTTGTTTAGAGAGACTCTCAAAATAATATAAGTGAAGCATTAGAGTTCAATAATTTCTATAAAATAAAGCCACTACCGTGCTCTAAAAAGATATAAGTGAAGCACTAGAGCAAATTACCTAGCTCAAAAGATATAAGTGAAGCACATAGAGTATTCTAATAAATTCATGATTTAGGCGTGTCCCTATGAGAATGTGCGTACAACAAGTATGCTTGTGGCAAACTAAAAGCAAAGACTCATATCATACAAGACACTCCAAGCAAAACACATATCATGTGGTGAATAAAAATATAGCCTCAAGTAAATTTACCGATAGACGAAGACGAAAGAGGGGATGCCATCCGGGGCATCCCCAAGCTGAGATGCTTGGTTGTCTTTTAATATTATCTTGGGGTACCTTGGGCATCCTCGAGCTTAGGCTCTTGCCACTCCTTATTCCATAGTCCATCAAATCTGTACCCAAAACTTGAAAAGTTCACAACACAAAACTCAACAGAAAACTCATGAGATCCGTTAGTATAAGAAAATAAATCACCAATTTTTGTTACTGTTGTGAACTCATTACTTGCTTATATTGGTGTAATATCTACTGTATTCCGACTTTTCCATGGTTCATACCCCCGATACTACCCATAGATTCATCAAAATAAGCAAACAACACATAGAAAAACAGAATCTGTCAAAAATAGAACAAATCAGTAGCAATCTGAAAACTTCATATACTTCTGTAACTCAAAAAATTCTGAAAAATTAGGAAAACCCGGGCAGTTTATATATCAATCTTGTGTAAAAAATTCAGATCAAAATCACGCTTCTATGGATTTTAAAAATTGATTTACCGATCCCAAAAGTTTCTGTTTTTCAGCAAGATCAAATCAACTATCACCGTAATCCATCCCAAAGGTCTTACTTAGCTCAAACACTAACTAAAACACCAAAACACAATTACTACAGAGGTAACAATGTGTTTTTATTGAAAAACAGAACCAAAAACAAAGAAACATAAAAATAAAATTGGGTTGCCTCCCAACAAGCGCTATTGTTTAATGCCCTAGCTAGGCATAAAACATAGATCTAGGTATTGTCATCTTTGGTATGCAATCCATAAGTAGCCCTCATAATAGATTCATATGGCAACTTAATTTTCTTAAAGTGTTCCATGCCCTGCCTTAACAGAAATTGAAATCTAATGTTTCCTTCTTTCATATTAATAATTGCACCAATCGTTCTAAGGAAAGGTCTACCTAGAATAATAGGGCATGTAGGATTGCAATCTATATCAAGCACAATGAAATCTACGGGCACATAATTCCTATTTGCAACAATAAGAACATCATTAATTCTTCCCATAGGTTTCTTAATAGTGGAATCTGCAAGATGCAAATTTAAAGAACAATCATCAAATTCACGAAAACCTAGCAAATCACAAAAAGTCTTTGGAATCGTGGAAATGCTAGCACCCAAATCACACAAAGCATGGCCCTCATAATCTTTAATTTTAATCTTAGTAGAAGGTTCCCACTGATACGTCTCCGTCGTATCTATTATTTTTTATTGTTCCATGCCAATATTCTTTGACTTTCATATACTTTTGGCAACTTTTTATACTATTTTTGGGACTAACATATTGATCCAGTGCCCAGTGCCAGTTCCTGTTTGTTGCATGTTTTATGTTTCGCAGAAACCCAATATCAAATGGAATCCAAGCGGGATAAAACAGACGGACAATTATTTTGGAATATTTTGGATTTTCTGGAGGAAGAATCAACGTGAAACGGTGCCCGAGGTGGCCAGGAGATAGGGGGCGCGCCCATTCCCCCTGGGCGTGCCTGGCACTCTCCTGGGCCACCCGTAAGGCGGTTGACGCTCTTCTTTTGCCGCAAGAAAGCTAATTTTATGAGAAAAATCTGGGCGAAAGATTCACCCCAATCAGAGTTACGGATCTCCGGATATAAAAGAAACGGTGAAGGGCGAGAATCGAGAACGCGAAAACAGAGAGATAGATCCAATCTCGGAGGGCTCTCGCCCTCCCAAGCCATGGGAGCCAAGGACCGGAGGAAACCCTTCTCCCATCTAGGGAGAAGGTCAAGGAAGAAGAAGAAGAAGGGGTATCTCTCCCCTTGCTTCCGTGGCGCGGAGCACGCCGGGGCCATCATCATCACCGCGATCTTCACCAACACCTCCGTCATCTTCACCAACATCTCCATCACCTTCGCCCTCTATCTACAGCGGTCCACTCTCCTGCAACCCGTTGTACCCTCTACTTGAACATGGTGCTTTATGCTTCATATTATTTTCCAGTGATGTGTTGCCAGCCTATGATGTCTCAGTAGATTTTCGTTGTCCTATTAGTGATTGATGAATTGCTATGATTGATTTAATTTGCTTGTGGTTATGTTTCTGTCCTTTGGTGCCCATCATATGAGCGCGCGCGTGGATCACACCATAGGGTTAGTTGTATGTTGATAGGACTATGTATTGGAGGGCTAGAGTGACAGAAGCTTCAACCTAGCATAGAAATTGATGCATACGGGATTGAAGGGGGGCCAATATATCTTAATGCTATGGTTGGGTTTTACCTTAATGAACGTTAGTAGTTGCGGAGCTTGCTAATAGTTCCAATCATAAGTGCATAGAATTCCAAGTCAGGGATGACATGCTAGCAGTGGCCTCTCCCACATAAAAACTTGCTATCGGTCTAGTAAAGTAGTCAATTGCTTAGGGACAATTCCACAACTCCTACCACCACTTTTCCACACTCGCTATATTTACTTTATTGCATCTTTATGTAAATAGCCCCTGCTTTTTATTTACGCGTTCTTTACTTTCTTGCAAAACTATCAACAACACCTACAAAGTACTTCTAGTTTCATACTTCTTCTAGGTAAAGCGAACGCCTAGCGTGCGTAGAGTCATATCAGTGGCAGATAGGACTTGAGAGAGTATTTGTTCTACCTTTAGTTCCTTGTTGGGTTCGACACTCTTACTTATCAAAAGAGGCTACAACTATCCCATATACTTGCGGGTTATCAAGACCTTTTTTTGGCGTCGTTGCGGGGAGTCATAGCGTGGGGTGAATATTCTCGTGTGTGCTTGTTTGCTTTATCACTAAGTAATTTTTATTTTCTGTTCTAAGCTGTTCTCTATCTTTAGTTATGGATATGGAACACGAAATACCAAAAAAAATAGGTGTACTTGCTACTCATGGAGATGGGGTAACTCCTAAAACCCTCGATTCTCATTATGTGAAAGATATGATGTACTACTTTGATAATCCTGAGAAAACCCCATTCAACTTTATAATGGGAGACAGTGTGTATCAACGTGAATACTTTAGGGATTATCGCTTTAAACAAAAAGGAAACTATTATGGGATCAAATTAATATGTTGCGTTGGTATGCTCGGGATCTATGCTTGAGATATGATATTACTTGTTACTCTAGGATGAAGGCTCCACACCTTCCCTTTTCATGCAAATTTAATGATAATGAAACCTTAGCTTCTTATACTAATGGTATATATGATTACTATGATGTTGAACAAATTGAAGAATTTATTGCTTTTAAGGCTGCTTATGAAATTGAATCTTTTTTTGAAAAGTATGAAGCTTTTGATGATGATGTTTATAGGCCTGAAAATCTTGCTATACTTAGATATTGCTATGAAAATTATGAATACAATTACAATATTAATGAATTTATTGAGAAAGTCTCCACTGTCCAAGAAGAGACTAATATTTTGTAGGAAGCTATGGAAGAAGAAATTGATGAAACCGTGAGCTCATTGGATGAAAAAGATGATGAGGAGAGCGAAGAACAAAAGGAGGAAGAGCGGATTGATCACCTGTGCCCACCTTCTAATGAGAGTAACTCTTCAACTCATACATTGTTTAATTCCCCTTCATTCTTACCGAAGGATGATTGCTATGATCCCTTGAATTTGTTTGAAATATCCCTTTTTGATGATGCTTGCTATGCTTGTGGCCAAGATGCCAATATGAATTATGCTTATGGAGATGAACTTGCTATAGTTCCTTATGTTAAACATGAAATTGTTGCTATTGCACCCACGCATGATAGTCCTATTATCTTTTTGAATTCTCCCAACTACACTATATCGGAGAAGTTTGTGCTTAGTAAGGATTATATTGATGGGTTGCCTTTTACTGTTGCACATGATGATTTTGATAGATATAATATGCATGTGCTTGCTGCTCCTACTTGCAATTATTATGAGAGAGGAACTACATCTCCGCCTCTTTATGTTTCCAACACGATAGAATTGCAAGAAACTGCTTATACTATGCATTGGCCTTTACTTGGTGTGCATGAATTGTTCTTTTATGACATGCCGATGCATAGGAAAAGAGTAAGACTTTGTTTTTGCATGATATATGTTACTTTGTGCTCACTACTAAATTACAAATCATTGTTAATTAAAATTGGCTTTGATATACCTTGGGATCTGGGTGGATCCATTACTTGAGCACTATATGCCTATCTTAATGGCTTTAAAGAAAGCGCTGCCAGGGAGACAACCCGGAAGTTTTAGAGAGTCATTTATTTCTGTTGAGTGCTGTTATATTGTTTAAAAACAAAAAAAATAAAGGGGGGAACCCAAAGCTTTTCAAAAAGGGAAGTGAAAGTGAGAAAGACAAGCATTGTTGAAGTGGGAGAGCTCCTTGAACTTTGTTCATGCTCACGGTCTTGATTACAGAAACTTTTCATCAAAAATAATTATCCCCTGGTACAATTCCATTGTATTATAAAAATAATGTGCCAAGGTTTGCCTTTAGGAATGTTTACAATGCTTGTTGGTTTGTATGGTGCAGGACAGAAACTTTGGCTGTAGTGTGCGATTTTACATTTTTAACTGAAACATCAATTGGTTCTGATTCCTTTTTCACTGTCTTGCTATAAAACTTTTTTATTGTTTCCTAATTTTGGTAGAAGTTTTGGGGTACCAGAAGTATGGTGGATGTTCAGATTGCTACAGTCTGTTCTGTTTTTGACAAATTCTGTTTTTGATGCATAGTTTGCTTGTTTTGATGAATCTATCAATTTATATTAGTGGATTAAGCCATGGAAAAGTTATATTACAGTAGACACAATGCAAAAACAAAATATGAATTGGTTTGCAACAGTACTTCGAGTGGTGATTTGCTTTATTATACTAACGGATCTTACCGAAGTTTTACATTGAAGTTTTGTGTGGATGAAGTGTCTAAACGAGGAGGTCTCGATATGAGGAAAAGGAAGAGAGGCAAGAGCTCAAGCTTGGGGATGCCCGAGGCACCCCAAGTAAATATTCGAGGAGACTCAAGCGTCTAAGCTTGGGGATGCCCCGGAAGGCATCCCCTCTTTCTTCAAAAAGTATCGGTATGTTTTCATATTCGTTTTGTTCGTGCGATATGTGCAAGTCTTGGAGCGTCTTTTGCATTTAGTTTTCACTTTTCTTTTATGCACCATGCTGGTATGAGATAGTCCTTGGTTGATTTATAGAATGCTCATTGCTCCTAACTTAAATCTTTTGAGTATGGCTTTATAGAATGCTTCATGTGCTTCACTTATATCATTTGAAGTTTGGATTGCCTGTTTCTCTTCATATAGACAACCGCCATTTGTTGAATGCTCTTTTGCTTCACTTATATTTGTTAGAGCTTGGGAATATCTTTTGTAGAAAGAATTAAACTCTCTTGCTTCACTTATATCTATTTAGAGAGATGACAGGAATTGGTCATTCACATGGTTAGTCATAAAATCCTACATAAAACTTGTAGATCACTGAATATGATATGTTTGATTCCTTGCAATAGTTTTGCGATATAAAGGTGGTGATATTAGAGTCGTGCTAGTTGAGTAATTGTGAAATTGATAAATACTTGTGTTCAGGTTTGCAAGTCCCATAGCATGCATGTATGGTGAACCGCTATGTAACGAAGTTGGAACATGAGGTGTTCTTTGATTGCTTTCCTTATGAGTGGAGGTCGGGATCGCGCGATGGTTAAATCCTACCAACCCTTCCCCTAGGAGCATGCGTAGTGGTACTTTGCTTCAAGGGCAAGTAGACTTTTCCAATAAGTATATGAGTTCTTTATGACTAATTTGAGTCCATGGATATACACACACTCATCCTTCCACTTTGCTAGCCTCTATTGTGCCGCACAACTTTTGCAGGTATCATGAACCCATTATTTACCTTCCTCAAAACAGCCACCATACCTACCTATTATGGCATTTCCATAGCCATTCCGAGATGTATTGCCATGCAACTTCCATCATCATCATATACATGATGTGAGCATTCATTGTCATATTGCTTTGCATGATCGTAAGATAGCTAGCATGATGTTTTCATGGCTTGTCCGTTTTTTTTGATGTCATTGCTATGCTAGATCATTGCACATCCCGGTACACCGCCGGAAGCATTCATATAGAGTCATATCTTTGTTCGAGATATCGAGTTGTAATATTGAGTTGTAAGTAAATAAAAGTGTGATGATCATCATTATTAGAGCATTGCCCCAGTGAGGAAAGGATGAAGGAGACTATGATTCCCCCACAAGTCGGGATGAGACTCCGGACTTTATGAAAAATAAAAGAGGCCAAAGAAGCCCAAATAAAAAAAGAGGCCAAAGAAGCCCACCAAAAAGAAAGAAAAAAATGAAAAAATGAAAAAGAAAAAGAAAAAAAAATGAGAGAAAAAGAGAAGGGGCAATGTTACTATCCTTTTACCACACTTGTGCTTCAGAGCAGCACCATGTTCTTCATATAGAGAGTCTCTTGAGTTATCACTTTCATATACTAGTGGGAATTTTCATTATAGAACTTAGCTTGTATATTCTGATGATGGGCTTCCTCAAACGCCCGAGGTCTTCATGAGCAAGCAAGTTGGATGCACACCCACTTAGTTTCCAGTTTGAGCTTTCATACACTTACAGCTCTTAGTGCATCCGTTGCATGGCAATCCCTACTCACTCACATTGATATCTATTGATGGGCATCTCCATGGCCTGTTGATACGCCTAGTTGATGTGAGACTATCTTCTCCCTTTTTGTCCTCACAACCACCACCATATACCACCATAGTGCTATGTCCATGGCTTGCGCTCATGTATTGCGTAAGAGTTGAAAAAGCTGAAGCGCGTTAAAAAGTATGAACCAATTGCTTGGCTGAAACCGGGGTTGTGCATGATGGGAGTATTTTGTGTAATGAAGATGGAGCATAGCCAGACTATATGATTTTGTAGGGATGAGCTTTCTTTGGCTATGTTATTTCGATAAGACATAATTGCTTGGTTGGTATGCTTGAAGTATTATTGTTTTTATGTCAAATGATATACTATTGCCTTGAATCACTCATGTCTTAATATTCATGCCATGATTAGACATATGATCAAGATTATGCTAGGTAGCATTCCACATCAAAAATTATCTTTTTTATCATTTACCTACTCGAGGACGAGCAGAAATTAAGCTTGGGGATGCTGATATGTCTCCGTCATATCTATAATTTTTGATTGTTCCATGCCAATATTCTTCAACTTTCATATACTTTTGGCAACTTTTTATACTATTTTTGGGACTAACATATTGATGCAGTGCCCAGTGCCAGTTCCTGTTTGTTGCATGTTTTATGTTTCGCAGAAACCCAATATCAAATGGAATCCAAACGGGATAAAAAACGGACGGATAATTATTTTGGAATATTTGGGATTTTCCGGAGGAAGAATCAACAAGGAACGGTGCCGAAGGTGGCCAGGAGATAGGGGGCGTGCCCACCCCCTGGGCGTGCCTGGCACTCTCCTGGGCCACCCGTAAGGCGGTTGATGCACTTTTTTGCCGCAAGAAAGCTAATTTTATGAGAAAAATATAGGCGAAAGATTCACCCCAATCGGAGTTACGGATCTCCGGATATAAAAGAAACGGTGAAGGGGATAAATCTGAGAACACAGAAACAGAGAGATAGATCCAATCTCGGAGGGGCCCTCGCCCCTCCCAAGACATGGGAGCCAAGGACCAGAGGGGAAACCCTTCTCCCATCTAGGGAGAAGGTCAAGGAAGAAGAATAAGAAGGGGGGCTCTCCCCCTTGCTTCCGGTGGCGCCGGAACGCCGCCGGGGGCCATCATCATCACCGCGATCTTCACCAACACCTCCGTCATCTTCACCAACATCTCCATCACCTTCGCCCCTCTATCTACAGTGGTCCACTCTCCCGCAACCCGATGTACCCTCTACTTGAACATGATGATTTATGCTTCATATTATTTTCCAATGATGTGTTGCCATCCTATGATGTCCGAGTAGGTTCTCCTATTGGTGATTGATGAATTGCTATGATTGATTTAATTTTCTTGTGGTTATGTTGCTGTCCTTTGGTGCCCATCATATGAGCGCATGCGTGGATCACACCATAGGGTTAGCTGTATGTTGATAGGATTATGTATTGGAGGGCTAGAGTGACAGAAGCTTCAACCTAGCATAGAAATTGATGCATACGGGATTGAAGGGGGACCAATATATCTTAATGCTATGGTTGGGTTTTACCTTAATGAACGTGAGTAGTTGCGGAGCTTGCTAATAGTTCCAATCATAAGTGCATAGAATTCCAAGTCAGGGATGCCATGCTAGCAGTGGCCTCTCCCACATAAAAACTTGTTATCGGTCTAGTAAAGTAGTCAATTACTTAGGGACAATTCCACAAATCCTACCACCACTTTTCCACACTCGCTATATTTACTTTATTGCATCTTTATCTAAACAGCCCCTGCTTTTTATTTACGCGTTCTTTACTTTCTTGGAAAACCATCAACAACACCTACAAAGTACTTCTAGTTTCATACTTCTTCTAGGTAAAGCGAACGCCTAGCGTGCATAGAGTCGTATCAGTGGCAGATAGGACTTGAGAGAGTATTTGTTCTACCTTTAGCTCCTCGTTGGGTTCGGC
Source organism: Aegilops speltoides (assembly GCA_021437245.1). NCBI lineage: Eukaryota > Viridiplantae > Streptophyta > Magnoliopsida > Poales > Poaceae > Aegilops > Aegilops speltoides. Next base: position 97,939,916 of record CM038146.1, read on the forward strand.
ACTCTTACTTATCGAAAGAGGCTACAACTATCCTGTATACTTGCGGGTTATCACCCACTCATCATAAAGCTTTCTAGGGATTGAAACTTCCAACTCAAGTTTTTCTTCAAATTACATTGGATAGATCTCCAAGAACAACAAGGAGAACATGGTATTGAGGATCAAAGAGAGAGAGAAGAAGCCATCTAGCTACTAGCTATGGACCCGTAGGTCTGAGGTAAACTACTCATGCTTCATCAGAAGGGCAATAGAGTTGACGTAGAAGCCCTCCGTGATCGAATCCGCCTCCGGTAGGATGCCGGAAAAGGCCCCAAGATGGGATCTCACGGGAATAGAAGGTTACAACAGCAGAAAAGTATTTTGGTGGACGCTTCTGGTCGTTTGAGAATATTTCTGAATTTATAGGCCAAAGATTAGGGTTGGAGGACTCCCATGGGGCTCACAAGTTAGGGTCCCCCTAGGGCGCGCCCTGAGGGCTTGTGGAGCCCTCGGGACTCTTTTTCCTTCCTCTCCAAGTCCTATGTGTGTCTTCTGGTCAAAAATCATCGTGCAAGTTTTATTCCGTTTGGACTCTGTTTGGTATTCCCTTTCTGTAAAACTCAAAAACAAGGGGAAAAACAGAAACTGGCACTGGGCTCTGGGTTAATAAGTTAGTCCCAAAAATAATATAAAATAACATATTAATGCATATAAAACATCCAAAACAGATAATATAATAGCATGGAACAATAAAAAATTATAGATACATTGGAGACATATCAAGCATCCCCAAGCTTAATTCTTGCTCGTCCTCGAGTAGGTAATGATAAAAACAGAATTTTTGATGTGGAATACTACCTAACATATTTATCCATGTAATTCTCCTTATTGTGGCATGAATATTCAGATCCATAAGATTCAAAACAAAAGTTTAATATTGACTAGTAAGATAGTCTCACATCAACTAGGCGTATTAATGAGCTATGGAGATGTCCGGGGCCCTTGCCGGAAATCCGGCTCCCATCACAGTATGGAATAATTTGCTGATCCCTGGTTGCCGGATGTCTGGGCCGCCCCCATAGCTCCGGATGTCCAGGCAGCCATATGACGCCGGATGTCCGGGTGCTCTTCGAAAATCCAACCCATTGGTCCAGGAGCTTTGCTTCTCTAGGGTCTGCACGGGACGGATGTCTGGCCCTCATGCCGGATGTCCGGGGCCTCACTAATATGTCGGATGTCCAGCCCCTCTATTTTCCTCTGCTCTTTATGTTTCTTACTTGGCCGTCTCACTGTGCCAGACGTCCAGCCTCTCGCCCGGATGTTCGGCCGAACCCTGTCGCTTACACTACAACGGCCATATTTGCTCCACCACTATGTATAGCCTTCTTCCTCCACGAGATTAGGTTGACCATTCACTGTGAGCAAACCCTAGACCACATTCCATACTCTCTCTCTCTCTCTCTCTCTCTCTCTCTCTCTCTCTCTCTCTCTTAGTCATACACCAAATCTTAGATCTCAGAGGGATTTGAGAAGTCCATTCAAGTGATAGATCCACTCCTTCCCCTTCTTCTCACCAAAGGAATTCATGATTTGAGCAAGTCTTGAGCATTTCCCCATCGTTCTTGCTCCTCTTGGAGGTTGGAGACTCCAAGGCGGTAGGAGTTCTTTGGAGAGGAATCAGCCATTGTGATTACCCCCTAAAAGTTTGTGAGGGTTTGGAGACCACCCCAAGGTCTACCACTAGTGGTTGAGAATCGCCTTCGTGGTGATATCTCAAAGAGATAATAGGGTGAGCCTCGTGGCGTTGGTGTGCTTTTGTGGTAACATCCACCTCTCTAATAGGTGACGTAGCTTCCCTCCAAGGAAGTGAACATCGGCATACATCCTCGTCTCTCGGAGTTGCAGTTATTCCTAACCCTAGCTTCCTACTTGTGGTTACTTGTCTCTTAGCTTGTACTTACATTATATTGTGCTTGCTTGTTTAAATACTTGTTGTATTCACTCTCTTGCTTAGCACTAGTATCCCCTTTGCAATTGTTAGGCTCACTCTCATATTCCGCATTAGTGCCTAAAATTGCTAAGTAACAATTAAAATTTGGAATTGTACCTATTCGCCCCCCTCTAGGTCCATCTCGATCCTTTCATCCTGCATATCTTAGTTCCGTACGGCAAAGCTCTGCTGGAATGGTAGTTCCATATGCGTGGATACCTACGAAGGCATCGTATTTTCGGTGCTCGATCTACAAATCTATCTGAGGGACGAAATTCAGTTGGCTGGGAGGAATATAACCTAGCTGTGGGAATCTGCAACAACTCGCATCACCAACTATCCTCTCCGACGTGTTACGTTGGTAAACGATCTAATTAAGATCCATATGTACTTGCATATGCATAGTGATCCTTTTTTTTGCGGGTCATCTTCATAGTGATCCTGGACTACTCGTAAGCACGGATTTTTTCTACTATGTTTTCTAACACAATAAAATTTGGTAAATTTTGTGAGCTATAGAGTCTCATTTTATTGGGTTGACGAACCCCAAGCCTTTTGATTTGTCATACAGTGAACAACGTAACTATGTTTATGAATCAATAAAATTACCATAGCGGTGTTCCGGATGCCCCATGAATATTATTCGTCTTTGTTTATTTCTCTTTTTTAGTGGCATTTTTATTTTTCATGTACATATTTCAATATTTTTTCCCTTTTATTTTAAAAAGTTTATATCAAATTTAAAGAAAAGAACATGTTTTTTATACATGAACACATTTTTTCTAGAACATGAACAATGTTGTGTAAATATTTTGTTAGTCATATGCACATTTTACAAAAAATGTCTGGACCCTTTTAAAATTACAGAAATATTTTTTCATTTTTGGTGTGGTTTTATAAAACAAACCACTTTATTCTAAAAAATAAATTATGAAAAAGGGAGAAAAAAGAGAAAAGAAAAAAAGAAAGGAAGGAAAAGGCAGGCCCATGGGTGACCCAAGCGGTGTTCATAAATAGCCCGCCCGCACGCCGGGGTCGTTTTTCCTGTTCCCTTCCCCTCTGTCAGTCATTTGCCTTCGATGGGATGGAGGCGTACATGGAGAAGCTCTTGTTCTCCGACAAGCTCGACGCGGAGTGCTCCCTGTCGTGGTTCTGCGTTCTCTGTAGGAGGTCGGTTTGCCGGAGCTGCTGTACGGATCACGAAGAGTTCCATGCTGATCCTCCTATGCATGCGCACGTGGATGCAGAGCCGCCTCTTCGTCGGGTATGAAAGAAAACGAAGAAACCTCGAAACTGTATTTCTTGGCTCTTGCGGCTTAGTTAATCAACTACTCTTGTTGTTTAGACGTTCGTCGTAGGAGGGTCAGCTGCGCTCTCGTATCGTGATGTGAGAGCACACAGTCTGGGTTACGACTGGCTGGCATCCAGAGGGTGCCCGTCGACGGTGAGAGGGACAGGTTCGTTGTCCTCAGGAGGCAGCCTGACTTCAACCAAAGATTCAAGGCCCACTGTCACGTCTGCACTGACAAGATAGTGGCAAGGAAGGGTAATGAGTACTGCAGCCCCTTTTGCAAGGTGATTTCTTGGTTCTTGTTGTCATTGTTCTTTCTTCCTCCTGTTCTTTCTTTCCCCTGTTCTTTCTTAGTTTGGTGATTTGAAGTTCACTTTTTCTATTACCCAGCTTGATTAGGTTGACCATGGCAGAGGCAGAGCTGTAGTTCGTGCGATGGTCGACGCAGACTACCAGACGCTAGCGTAGAGAGACCAGCTATGCACCATTTGCGCACTGCCATATTCGTCCGACCATTGTCCCGACCACCGTCTCCATCATGATGGCGGCGACAATGGCATTCTTCATCTCACCCACCTCGACGGGCGTATCCTCGTCCCCGAGGATCAGCTACCGGGGTTTCTGACCTAGGGAGTTATGGTAGGCTGAATGTTGTTTGTTATTTAGTCCTTCGATTCAATCTTCTGAAAGAATTCTCAAATTCTCTGACTCTTGACGCTAACTGAACTTCGTGCAGCGTGTGAATGTACAGGGGGAGCTCTTCGTGCCCGCTCTGCCCCGCCAAGTACTTCTTCCCGGCCATGCACCACCGCAGGAGTGCATCTGACAGGGATGCTTCCAGCCTGTAGATGCCCAAGGCAGTCCTGCAGCCTTTTATGCCAGGTGAGTTCTAAGTCAGAATGCTGCTAGCTTGTTCCAGTTAACTGAATCACTGACCAATTTGATTCTGTCAACAGCATGCAAACTAAACTTCGAGGCAGGGGATGGGCTGGGCTGAGGAGCAACGATGAAAAAGCAGGAGATATAATTTGGATTCAAAGCTTCGAAGGCAGAGTTTTGGATGCGAGCTTAGATAGTAGAATTCCACATTCTGAATTTAGGGGCACAGTAGACATTTTGTTTCGTTAGAAAAATCGAAACTCTTGCTTAGTTAACTAAAAATTGTGAAAAAGGGAGAAGCTCTTGTTCTCCGACAAGCTCGACGCGGAGTGCTCCCCGTCGTGGTTCTGTGTGCTCTGTAGGAGGTCGGTTTGCCAGAGTTGCTGCAGCGATCACAAAGAGTTCCACGCTGATCCTGAGGTGCATGCGCACGCACACGCAGATGCAGAGGCGCTGCTGCTTCGGGTATGAAAAGAAACCAAGAAACCTCGAAACTGTATTTCTTGTGCCTTAGTTAATCAACTGCTCTAGTTGTTTGGACGTTCGTTGTAGGAGGGTCAGCTGCGCTCTCGTATCGTGATGTGAGAGCGCACAGTCTAGGTTACGACTGGCATGGCATCTAGAGGGTGCCCGTCGACAGCGACAGGGACATGTTCGTTGTCCTCAGGAGGTAGCCTGCCTTCAACCGAAGATTCAAGGCACACTATCGCGTCTGCACTGACAAGATTGTTGCGGGGAAGGGAAATGAGTATTGCAACCCCTTTTGCAAGGTGATTTCTTGGTTCTTCTTGCCGCTGTTCTTTCTTGCCACTGTTCTTTCTTCCCCATGTTCTTTCTTAGTTTGGCGATTTGAAGTTCAGTTTTTGTGTTACCCAGCTCGATTCCATTGACAATGGCGGTGGCAGAGCTGTAGTTCGCGCGAAGAGAGATTGGTTGTGCACCATCTGCGCACTGCCATATTCGTCCGACCATTGTCCCGACCACCGTCTCCATCACGGTGGTGGCGACAGTGGCATTCTTCATCTCACCCACCTTGATGGGCATATCCTCGTCCCCGAGGATCAGCTACCAGGGTTTCTGACCCAGGGTGTTGGGGATATTACCACTAGGTGTAAACCGGCCAGCTTGGGCCGGATTAGCTCCGTTAGTGGTGTAATCAGAGAAAGGCCCAAGGCCTATAGTCGGTTTAGAGTTTGTAGCCGTAAACCGGCCTGATGTATAACTTGTATTGTAAGTTAGGGATAGAGAGATACCAACCGGGATATGAGTATGAACCGGTTGGGACTCTATGAACCGACGGGCGTCACTCGTGTATATAAGGGGACGACCGGCGACGGTTCAAGGACGACAATCACAACTCGAGCCTAAGCGGCTTGTTTGCTCCTAGCCATCGAGACTACATCAATTCCATCACAACTAGACGTAGGCTTTTACCTTCATCGAAGGGGCCGAACTAGTATAAAACTCTTGTGTCTTTGTGTCCGCTTTAACCCCTGCAAGTAAACCCGTAGCGATGGCTCCACGACTAAGTCCTTATGTTAGGACATCCGCCGTGACAAATCCACGACGGTTGGCGCCACCGTGGGGCTATCGCACGATGGTTTGACGATCTTGGAGGGCAAGCTCAAAGGACTCGAAGGCTACGTCGTGGGCCGGATGACCAAGAGTCGTCGCGACCGGATCTACATCGACGACGCCGGATGGGGTCCCGAGGCCGATTCAATCGAGTATGGATACCGGGTCCCCTTCGGCGGCATACACGTTTTCATTGGCAAGATCGGGGAGCCTGGGCCTGAGACGGACATCTGCACCGACCTCATTGAGATGGCTCAGCGTGCGCGAACTGCCCAGGTTAAACCGGCCGTGAAGCATGTCTTCGTTGGAGTCACCCATGGAGGGGAGTACGACGCCGGTTCAGAACACGGTAGTGAGACCGTCGTTTATTCTGGCGATGAATCTTCAACAGGAGAGACCGAGTCATTGTACCAGTTGCAGGATGATATGATCAGGGGCTGTTCCGACGGTGAAAGTATTCCGGACCCCCCAAGCCAGTTAAACCGGGTTGGAGTATTCATGGCCGGTACACAGGCAGCGAAGCACTCTTCAACCGCGGCAGCAATGCTTTCCGGTTCAGCAGCGGCAGCAGGGGCAGGAGGCCCGGTGCGCCCGCCGGTTCAAGTTTTGTCAGATCAGTTTGATGCACTAGCAGCGCTTATGGCGGAGGACAATCCAGCAGATCAGGAGGCTCATAATGCAGAAATTGCAAAGGTGAAAGAGCAGATCACGCAAGCCAAAGAGGATCTAGCGGCAGAGAAGGAGCGTATGGCCGCAGAGCGGGCCGCTTTAGATGCACAAGCTTACAAACTCATGCTTGACCAGAGTGCGTCGCAGGAGGTGTTGAGGCGGAAGTATAGATCGCGCCTGCCGTCAGGATTTGATCCTAGAAATCTCTTTCAGACCCCGGGAGCCGGACCCGAGAACCCGCCCAAAGACAGGAGGTAAACCGGATTGAGGCACCAGAGCGGGAGCGACGGTCCAACCGCTACCGATGGAGCCTCCGCAGCGTAACACGGTGGTTCCTCCGCCGGCATGCATACCCCTGTGCCATTATTCTAACCCTATGGACAACCTTGTTGCGGCCGCCACACGATTGGAGGCGATCCCGGTCGAAGGAGATTCCCACAAGCGGTTGAGACACGCCGGGTTAAGGAGCTTCCCGGACTGCACCGATCCAGCAGAAGCGATTCATACAGCCGTGATCGGATTCACTCTACGCCCGCCCAAGCCGGAGCTACAAAGAAGCGATGGATGAACCGCCCTATCAAGCAACGCGGGACCGTGAAGCGCCCGAGGCAATCACCGAGATAGGGCGGCATTCGTGATGCTCGGAGGTGGTGGATCGGGCCCGAGCACGCAGGAGGCCGAAAGTTAGCAAAGACAGATGATGCGGATCAACACACACCGTTCGCCCTACCACCTTCGCCGGCCAGAGTCGATCCGCTTTGGGGTGCCTGTTTAATCCCCGCTTACGCAATGTGCGCCCGCCTAGGATTTAAGGGCCCACGCAAGGTGCCAAATTACACCGCGGATCTGTCCCCAAGCGTGGGTTGAAAGTTATGAGATGGCCATGGAGATGCTACATGTGGATGAGACCGCATGTGCAAAGTACTTCACCATGATGCCGAAGGCACAGCCGTGCATTTGGTTGAAGAGCTTACCGCCCAATTTATCAGTTCATGGGCCGATTCACGGGCCCGGTTTATACAGTAACTTCAAGGATACGTAAGCAGCCCAAATCCATCGAGACCGGGCGGCTTGCGCCCGTGAAGAAGGGAGTCAACAACCCGTTGGGTACGCCGTGTATCTGAGATTCTGCACTCTTCTGACCGGATCAACGCTGACTTGGCGATCTTAACATTAGAAGGCAACTGCCGGTTTGAGCCTTTGAAGTTAAAATTGGGACGCATGAAGCGGTTCTGCAATGATATGGGAACCCTCATGGCCGCTTTGGTAAAGTATGCCGATTCGACAAGTACCAAGGAACTGAAGTCGATGATGATGAAGCAGGAAGGGAAAGAAGAACGGCAACTCCAAGGGCAGCAGACAAACGGCGGGTCATGGAAACGGGGCAAGCGCAGGCCGATGGCAACCCGGATTTCAGAGCTAACACTAATGCGCAGGATGAGGTTCGCGCGCAGAGGCAAGCGAATCGGGTCCAAATCCTAATACAAGCCGCTTGAATTACTTGTTGAATCAGCCTTGTCCCAAGCACGGAACGAAGGAGTCCCCATCAAACCATCTCTCGAAAGATCTGTTATATTATGCAGAGTTCAAAACTCCAATGCTTTCGGTATGACCAGGGTCGTGGCGTTCAGATCCGGTTTCCATGGGCGGGTCAGACGGAGCTTCGTTGGTGGCCTAATCAAGGCAATCACAATAATCGAATAATCGGGGTGGCAGCAGCAGCAATAAATAAAGCTATCGAGCCAACCAAAGCAGTTGAATAGTGGGCGATCATGTTTTCACAACCAGTTTGGACAAGCGGGATCGAAGCTTCACAAACGGGCAAGAACTCGTTGAACCGCCTTACCACGGTATTTACACCGTCCGAGCAGCCTATCGTGTGGAGCAGAGAGGACCATCCCCGGTTGATAATCCGGTCACCGGCATTGGTGGTAGACCCTCGTGTGGGGGCTATAAGTTCACTAAGGTGCTTATGGATGGAGGAAGCAGATAATATATTATACTATGAAACTTTCCGTCGCATGGGTCTCACAGACAAGGATCTCGCATCGCCTAATACGGTGTTCCATGGCGTAGTACCGTGCAAATCTGCTTATCCTGTTGGTAAGATAGCTCGATGTGGCTTTTGGAGACGAGCACGATTCCCGGTCCGAAAAGCTAACTTTTGAAGTGGTGAAAACCGAGTCCATATCACGCCTTGTTTGGACGGCCGCTTATGCTAAATTCATGGCACGACCTTGTTATATTTACTTGCAGCTCAAAATGCCGGGTTACAAAGGAACGATAACGGTGCATGGAAGCCGCGCGTTGCTTTTGAATGCGAGGAAGGCGACGCAGCTTATGCAGAGGCGGTCGTGCACTAAGAGTTGAAGTTCTATAAAGACAATGTTGATCCGGCAGATATGACCCTTTGAAGAAGCCAACTACGGAGCATGAATCGGATCTGAAGTTTAAAACGGCACCGAGACCAAGCTTGTTGACTTCGTGCAAAGCGATTCGTCCAAGCAGTTCATCGTCGGTGCCAACTCGATCCCAAATAGGAAAGCGCGCCATCGAAGTTCATCCGTGAGAACCGGATATCTTTGCATGGAAGCCATCCGACATGCCGTGTCCCGAGGGAACTCGCCGAGCACACACTTAATGTGGATCCCAAGTATAAACCGTGAAACAGTTCCTCCGCCGGTTTAACGAAGAAAGGCGCAAGGCCATTGGAGAGGAAGTAGCCAGGCTGTTGGCGGCTGGTTTTATCATTGAGGTGTTTCATCCGAGTGGCTTGCTAATCCGGTGCTGGTCCTTAAGAAACACGGCACTGGCGATAAAAGCGGACTACACAGATCTCAACAAAGCTTGTCCGGCAGATCCTTTTGCCCTCCCCCGCATTGATTAGATTATTGATGCCACGGCAGGATGTGAGCGTTTAAGCTTTTTGGATGTGTACTCTGGATATCATCGATTAAAATGGCGGTTAAGGACCAGGAGAAGACAGCGCTTATAACTCCCTTTGGAGCCTTCGCTATGTATCTATGCCTTTTGGGCTCAAAAGTGCCTGTGCTACTTATCGGGTGTGTATGAATTGCTTGCATACACAGATCGGCCGCAATGTGCATGCTTATGTAGATGATATTTTGGTGAAATCAAGACAAAAGGAGACACTAGTTGAAGATTTGAAGGAAACCTTCGACAACTTTATGATTTATAAGATGATGCTTAATCCGCCAAGTGTGTTTTTGGTGTTCCGAGCAAGTTATTGGGGTTTCGTGTCTAACAGAGGAATTGAGGCTAATCCGGAGAAAATTAAAGCTATCACTTCCTTGGCTAAACCGGTGTATCAATGATGTTCAGCGTCTGGCGGCAGGATCGCCGCGTTGAGCCGGTTTATCACCGCCTCGAGAGAAGGCCATTCCTTATACCGATGCCGAGGAAGACGGATAATTTCGCTCGAGTCCATTCCGACGAAGCATTTGAGGATCTAAAGCGGCAATTGGCCAACTCGCTGTTTCTTGCGGCTCGGTTGACAAGGAACCGCTGTTGTTATATGTGGCAGCCAATGCTCGAGCAAGAAGCGTGGCCATTGTGGTAGAGCGCAAGGAGGCGAGCAAGGAGTATCCGGTTCAACGGTCGGTTTATTATATCGCTGAGGTGCTCATTGAGTCCAAACAAAGGTATCCGCATTGGCGTAAGCTCGCCTATGGTGTTTTTATGGCTACCGAAGTCAAGCAATATTTCCAAGGGCACCCTATCACGATGGTTAGTTCAGCTCCTTTGGGTGATATCATACAAAACCGGAGGCGATCGTCGGATTGCAAATGGGCCATCGAGCTTGGGCCGCATGGACTAAAGTATATACCACGCACGCAGTTGAAGTCACAAGCACTTGCTGATTTCATTAATGATCGGACGGAGTTACAAGCGCCAGAGGAGAAGCCGGATCACACGATCGACCATTCATTTTGACGGATCCGTGCAATTGAAGGCTCGGGGCGGAGTCGTTTAACTTCCCCACGAGGTGATAAGTTTTGTTACGTTCTCCGCTTAATGTTCCCTTGTACTAATAATGCAGCTGAGTACGAAGCCTTGCTCCATGGTCTCCGGATGGCTAAGGAGATGAACTTAAGCCGGTTAAGTGCTTTGGTGACTCGGACCGTGGCTCAGCAAGTATCCGCACTTGGGATTCTAAGGACCCACTCATGGCGCGATATCGTCGAGAAGTGGATAATATCGCAGGTTGCTTCAAGGGCTATCAAGTGGATCATGTGGATCGCCGAAGAACGGCGCCGACGCTTTAAGCCGGTTAGGTTCTCGCCGTAAACCGTCCCGCCTAATGTCTTTTGGACGCCTTACACAACCCATCACCCCGGCTCCCTGGTGAAGCGGATTTGGCTATTCCTGATCCGGAGGCTCAGTTGGTGGCAGCACTACATGCTATTCCGGATTGGACGATTCCTTTCCTTGCGTATATGACTCAAGGGCAGTTGCCAGAAGATGAGGTTCTGGCCAGACAGATAATCCGGCGCTCCAAATCTATGACGATTCTTAATGGTGAGTTGCATCATTGCAGCGTATTAGGGGCATTTCAACGTTGTGTTTCCCCTGAGGAAGGCTGTGAAATTTTAAGAGAAATCCATGAAGGGGATTGCGGACATCACGCCGGTTCAAAGTCCCTGGTGGCGAAGGCGTTCCGTCACGGATTTTACTGGTTAACTGCCCATGCTGATGCGGAGGACTTGGTCAAACGGTGTGATGGATGTCGAAATTCTCGAGCGTGCTCATGTACCGCACAAGAATTGAGGATGATCCCAATAACATGGCCGTTTGCAACTTGGGGGCTGGATATGGTTGGACCCTTTGCGATCCAAGGATAAGAAGACCCACCTGTTGGTGGCAGTGGACAAATTTACCAAGTGGGTCGATGCAATGCCTAGGATGAAGCGAAGTCGATGACGATGGCGGAGCTCCAAGGGCAGCGCGCGAGGAAGACGAAGAAGAGGAAGCGAAGGAGGAAAAGAATGACCCTTCGGTCCTATTTATAAGGCAGTAAAGCTAGGTCAAGCGCGTGGATCCAGGGACTACTATTAAAGAAGACGTTATAAAGGATCAAATTCCAAGATGACGTCATGCCGGTTTACTGATGACTGAAGCAATGACGCCATGCCGTTCTAAATGATCGGTTTACGACGACGTGGCGGTTTACCAAACAAAAAAGATGTCCAAGATACAAGCTTTGTGAAGGATTGACATGAACAGTTCAAATCAACTGGGCCTAATGTTAGATATTACCACTAGGTGTAAACCGCCAGCTTGGGCCGGATTAGCTCCGTTAGTGGTGTAATCGAGAAAGGCCCAAGGCCTATAGTCGGTTTAGAGTTTGTAGTCGTAAACCGCCTGATGTATAACTTGTATTGTAAGTTAGGGATAGAGAGATACCAACCGGGATACGAGTATGAACCGTTGGGACTCTATGAACCGACGGCGCCACTACGTGTATATAAGGGGACGACCGGCGACGTTCAAGGACAGACAATCACAACTCGAGCCTAGGCGAAGCTTGTTTGCTCCCTAGCCATCGAGACTACATCAATTCCATCACAACTAGACGTAGGCTTTTACCTTCATCGAAGGGGCCGAACTAGTATAAAACCCTTGTGTCTTTGTGTCCGCTTTAACCCCTGCAAGTAAACCCGTAGCGATGGCTCCACGACTAAGTCCTTATGCTAGGACATCTGCCGTGACAAATCCACGACACAGGGAGTTATGGTAGGTTGAATGTTGTTTGTTATTTAGTCCTTCGATTCAATCTTCTGATAGAATTATCAAATTGTCTGACTCTGACGCTAACTGAACTTCGTGCCGTGTGAATGTACAGAGGGAGCTCTTCGTGCCCGCTCGACCCCGACAAGTACTTCTTCCCGGCCCTGCACCACCGCAGAAGTGCACCCGACAAGGCTGCTTCCAGCCCATAGATTCCCAGGGCCAATCCTGCAGCCTTTCTTGTCAGGTGAGTTCTAAGTCAGAACGCTGCTAGATTGTTCCAGCTTAATCAATCACGACCAATTTGATTCTGCTCGCAGATGCGCATCAACTTCGAGGCAAGGGACGGGCCGGGCTAAGGAGCAACGACGAAAGAGCAGGAGATACAATTTGGATTCAGAGCTTTGGAGGCAGAGTTTTGGATGCGAGCTTAGATAGTAGAATTCCACATTCTGAATTCAGGGGCACAGTAGACATTTTGTTTCGTTAGAAAAATCAAAACTCTTGCTTAGTTAACTAAAAATTGTGAAAAGGGGAGAAGCTCTTGTTCTCCGACGAGCTCAACGCGGAGTGCTCCCCGTCGTGGTTTTGTGTGCTCTGTAGGAGGTCGGTTTGCCAGAGTTGCTGCACGGATCACAGAGAGTTCTACGCTAATCCTGAGGTGCATGCGCACGCGCACGCAAATGCAGAGGCGCTCCTGCTTGGGTATGAAAAGAAACCAAGAAACCTCGGAACTGTATTTCTTGTGCCTTAGCTAATCAACTGCTCTCGTTGTTTAGACGTTCGTTGTAGAAGGGTCAGGTGTGCTCTCGTATCGTGATGTGAGAGCGCACAGTCTGGGTTATGACTGGCATGGCATCCAGAGGGTGCCCATCGACAGCGACAGGGACAGGTTCATTGTCCTCAGGAGGCAGCCTGCCTACAACCGAAGATTCAAGGCCCACTATCGCGTCTGCACTAACAAGATTGTTGCGGGGAAGGGAAATGCGTATTGCAGCCCCTTTTGTAAGCTGATTTTTTGTTCTTATTGTCGCTGTTCTTTCTTGCCGCTATTCTTTCTTAGTTTGGCGATTTGAAATTCAGTTTTTGTGTTACCCAGCTCAATTCCGTTGACAATGTCGGTGGCAGAGCTGTAGTTCGCGTGATGGTCGACGCAGACTACCAGACGCAAGCGCAGAGAGACCGGTTGTGCACCATCTGCGCACTGCCATATTCGTCCGACCATTTTCCCAACCACCGTCTCCATCATGGTGGTGGCGACAATGGTATTCTTCATCTCACCCACCTCGACGGGCATATCCTCGTTGCCGAGGATCAGCTACCGGGGTTTCTCACCCAGGGAGTTATGGTAGGCTGAATGTTGTTTGTTATTTAGTCCTTCGATTCAATCTTCTGTAAGAATTCTCAAATTGTCTGACTCTGATGCTAACTAAAATTCGTGCAGCGTGTGAATGTACAGGGGGGAGCTCTGCGTGATCGCTCAACCCCGGCAAGTACTTCTTCCCGGCCCTGCACCACCGCAGGAGTGCATTCGACAGGGCTGCTTCCAGCCTGTAGATGCCAGAGCCAGTCGTGCAGCCTTTTCTTCCAGGGGAGTTCTAAGTCGAATGCTGCTAGCTTGTTCCAGCTTAATCAATCACGACCAATTTGATTCTCGCTCGCAGATGCATCAACTTCAAGGCAGGGGACGGGCCGTGCTGAGGAGCAACAACGAAAAAGCAGGAGATACAATTTGGATTCAGAGCTTCGGAGGCAGAGTTTTGGATGCGAGCTTAGATAGTAGAATTCCACATTCTGAATTCAGGGCACAATAGACATTTTGTTTTGTTAGAAAAATCGAAACTCTTGCTTAGTTAACTGAAAATTGTGAAAAAGGGAGAAGCTCTTGTTCTCCGACAAGCTCGATGCGGAGTGCTCCCCGTCGTGGTTCTCCGTGCTCTGTAGGAGGTCAGTTTGCCGGAGTAGATGCACGGATCATGGAGAGTTCCACGCTGATCCTAAGGGGCACGCGCATGCAGATGCAGAGGCACTGCTCCTTCGGGTATGAAAAGAAACCAAGAAACCTCGAAAGTGTATTCCTTGTGCCTTAGTTAATCAACTGCTCTCGTTGTTTAGACGTTCGTTGTAGGAGGGTCAGTTGCGCTCTCGTATCGTGATGTGAGAGCGCACAGTCCGGGTTACGACTAGCATGGCATCCAGAGGGTGCTTGTCAACAGCGACATGGACAGCTTCTTTGTCCTCAGGAGGCAGCCTGCCTTCATCCGAAGATTCAAGGCCCACTATCATTTCTGCACTGACAAGATTGTTGCGGGGAAGGGAAATGAGTATTGCAGCCCCTTTTGCAATATGATTTCTTGGTTCTTGTTGCCGCTATTCTTTCTTGCAGCAGTTCTTTCTTCCCCCTGTTATTTCCTATTTTGGCAATTTGAAGTTCCGTTTTTTGTTACCCAACTCGATTCCGTTGACAATGGCGGAGGCAGAGCTGTAGTTCGCGCTATGGTCGACACAGACTACCAGACGCTAGCGCAGAGAGACCGGCTGTGCACCATCTGAGCACTGCCATATTTGTCCGACCATTGTCTCGACCACCGTCTCCATCACGATGGCGGCGACAATGGCATTCTTCATCTCACCCACCTCGACGGGCGTATCCTCGTCTCCAAGGATCAGATACCGGGGTTTCTGACCCATGGAGTTATGGTAGGCTGAATGTTGTTTGTTATTTAGTCCTTCGATTCAATCTTCTGAAAGAATTCTCAAATTGTCTGACTCTGATACTAACTAAACTTTGTGCAGCGTGTGAATGTACAGGGGGAGATCTTCATGCCCGCTCAACCCCGGCAAGTACTTCTTCTCGGCCCTGCACCACCGCAGGAGTGCATCCGACAGGGTTGCTTCCAGCCCGTAGATGCCTGTGGCACCCCCGCAGCCTTTTCTTCTAGGTGAGTTCTAAGTCGTAATGCTGCTAGCTTGTTCCAGCTTAAATGAATTGTCGACCAATTTAATTACTCGCAGCATGCACTGAATTTTGAGGCAGGGACGGCCAGCCGAGGAGCAACGCATTAAAAAAAGGTGAGATATAATTTGGATTCAGAGCTTTGGAGGTAGAGTTTTGTATGCAAGCATAGATAGTAGAATTCCACATTCTGAAGTCAGCGGCATAGTAGACATTTTGTTTCATTAGAAAAATCGAAACTCTCGCTTAGTTAACTAAAAATTGTGAAAAAGGGAGAAGCTCTTGTTCTCCGACGAGCTCGACGCGGAGTGCTCTCCATCATGGTTCTGCATGCTCTGCAGGAGGTTGGTTTGCCGGAGTTGCTACACGGATCATGGAGAGTTCCACGCTGATCTTGAGGTGCACGCGCACGCAGATGTAGAGGCACTGCTGCTTCGTGTATGAAAAGAAACCAAGAAACCTCGAAACTATATTTCTTGTGCCTTAGTTAATCAACTGCTCTCGTTGTTTAGATGTTCGTCGTAGGAGGGTTAGCTGCGCTCCTGTATCGTGATGTGAGAGCGCACAGTCTGGGTTACGACTGGCGTGGCATCCAGAGGGTGCCTGTCAACGGCGATAGGGATAGGTTCATTGTCCTCAGGAGGCAGCCTGACTTCAACCAAAGATTCAAGGCCCACTATCGCGTCTGCGCCGACAAGATAGTGGCGGGGAAGGGTAATGAGTACTGCAGCCCCTTTTGCAAGGTGATTTCTTGGTTCTTGTTGACGTTGTTCTTTCTTCCTCCTGTTCTTTCTTCCTCCTGTTCTTTCTTCCCCCTGTTCTTTCTTAGTTTGGTGATTTGAAGTTCACTTTTTCTGTTACCCGGCTTTATTCGGTTGACCAGGCGGAGGCAGAGTTGTAGTTCGCGCGATGGTCGTAGCAGACTAACAAACGCTAGCGAAGAGAGACCGGTTGTGCACCATCTGCGCACTACCATATTCGTCCGACCATTGTCCCGACCACCGTCTCCATAACGGTGGCGGCGACAATGGCATTCTTCATCTCACCCACCTCGACGGGTGTATCCTCGTCCCTGAGGATCAGCTACTGGGGTTTCTGACCCAGGGAGTTATGGTAGGCTGAATGTAGTTTGTTATTTAGTCCTTCGATTCAATATTCTGAAAGAATTCTCAAATTGTCTGACTCTGACGCTAACTGAACTTCGTGCAGCGTGTGGATATATAGGGGGAGATCTTCATGCTCTCTCGACCCCGGAAAGTACTTCTTCCCGGCCGTGCACCATCGCAGGAGTGCATCCGACAGGGCTGCTTCCAGCCCGTAGATGCCTAGGGCCAGTCCTGCACAGGTGAGTTCTAAGTCAGAACGGTGCTAGATTGTTCCAGTTAACTAAATCGCTGACCAATTTGATTCTGCAGCAGGCAGACTGAACTTCGAGGCAGGGGCCGGGCCGGGCTGAGGCGCAACGACGAAAAAGCAGGAGATGCAATTTGGATTCAGTGCTTTGGAGGCAGAGTTTTGGATGCGATCTTAGATAGTAGAATTCCACATTCTAAATTCAGGGGCACAATAGACATTTTGTTTCCTTAGAAAAATCAAAACTCTTGCTTAGTTAACTGAAAATTGTGAAAAGGGGAGAAGCTCTTGTTCTCCGACGAGCTCGACGCGGAGTGCTCCCCGTCGTGGTTCTGCGTGCTTTGTAGGAGGTCGGTTTGCCAGAGTTGCTGCACGGATCACGGAGAGTTCCACGCTGATCCTGAGGTGCACGCGCAAGCGCACGCCGATGCAGAGGCGTTGTTGCTTCGGGTATGAAAAGAAACCAAGAAACCTCAAAACTGTATTTCTTGTGCCTTAGTTAATCAACTGCTCTCGTTGTTTAGACGTTCGCTGTAGGAGGGTCAGTTTCGCTCTCATATCGTGATGTGAGAGCGCACAGTCTGGGTTACGACTGGCATGGCATCCAGAGGGTGCCCGTCGACAGCGATACGGACATGTTCGTTGTCCTTAGGAGGTAGCCTGCCTTCAACTGAAGATTCAAAGCCCACTATCGCGTCTTCACTGATAAGATTGTTGCGGGCAAGCGAAATGAGTATTGCAGACCCTTTTGCAAGGTGATTTCTTGGTTCTTGTTGCCGCTGTTCTTTCTTGCCGCTTTTCTTTCTTCCCCCTGTTCTTTCTTAGTTTGGCGAGTTGAAGTTTAGTTTTTGTGTTACCTAGCTCGATTCCGTTGACAATGGCGGTGGCAAAGCTGTAGTTCGGGCGATGGTCGACGTAGACTACTAGACGCTAGCGCAGAGAGACCGGCTGTGCACCATGAGCGCACTGCCATATTCGTCCGACCATTGTCCCGACCACCGTCTCCATCACGGTGGCGGCGACAATGGCATTCTTCATCTCACCCACCTCGACGGGCGTATCCTTGTCCCTGAGGATCAGCTACGTGGTTTCGCACCTGTGGAGTTATTGGCAGGCTGAATGTTGTTTGTTATTTAGTCCTTCGATTCAATCTTCTCAAAGAATTCTCAAATTGTCTCACTCTGACGCTAACTGAACTTCGTGCAACGTGTGAATGTACATGGGGAGATCTTCGTGCCCGCTCGACCCCGGCAAGTACTTCTTCCCGCCTTGCACCACCGTAGGAGATCCGACTGGCTGCTTCGGCCGTAGATGCCTAGGGCCACCCCGCAGCCTTTTCTCGCTCGGGTGAGTTCTAAGTCGTAACGCCACTAGCTTATTCCAGCCATCAATTGGTGACCATTTGATTCTGTCTGCAGTATGCAGACTGAACTTTGAGGCAGGGGCCGGGCCGGGCTGAGGAGCAACGACGAAAAAGCAGGAGATACAATTTGGATTCAGAGCTTCAGATGCAGAGTTTTGTATGCGAGCTTAGATAGTAGAATTCCACATTCTGAATTGAGGGGCACAGTAGACATTTTGTTTCATTAGAAAAATCGAAACTCTTGATTAGTTAACTGAAAATTGTGAAAAAGGGAGAAGCTCTTGTTCTCCGACGATCTCGACATGGAGTGCTCCCCATCATAGTTCTGCGTGCTCTATAGGAGGTCGGTTTGCTGGAGTTGCTGCACGGATCATGGAGAGTTCCACGCTGATGCAGAGGTGCACGCGCACACGCACGCAGATGCAGAGGCACTGCTGCTTCGGGTAAGAAAAGAAACCAAGAAACCTCGAAACTGTATTTCTTGTGCCTTAGTTAATCAACTGCTCTCGTTGTTTAGATGTTCGTCGTAGGAGGGTCAGCTGCGCTCCTGTATCGTGATGTGAGAGCGCACAATCTGGGTTACGACTGGCATGGCATCCAGAGGGTGCCTGTCAACGGCGATAGGGATAGGTTCATTGTCCTCAGGAGGCAGCCTGACTTCAACCGAAGATTCAAGGCCCACTATCGCGTCTGCGCTGACAAGATAGTGGCGGGGAAGGGTAATGAGTACTGCAGCCCCATTTGCAAGGTGATTTCTTGGTTCTTGTTGACGTTGTTCTTTCTTCCTCCTGTTCTTTCTTCCCCCTGTTCTTTCTTTGTTTGGTGATTTGAAGTTCACTTTTTCTGTTACCCGGCTTGATTCGGTTGACCAGGCGGAGGCAGAGTTGTAGTTCGCGCGATGGTCGTAGCAGACTAACAAACGCTAGCGAAGAGAGACCGGTTGTGCACCATCTGCGCACTACCATATTCGTCCGACCATTGTCCCGACCACCGTCTCCATAACGGTGGCGGCGATAATGGCATTCTTCATCTCACCCACCTCGACGGTGTATCTCGCCCTCGAGGATCACCATCGGGTTTCACCCAGGAGTTATGGTAGGCTGAATGTAGTTTGTTATTTAGTCCTTCGATTCAATATTTCAAAGAATTCTCAAATTGTCGACTCGATGCTAATCGAACTTCGTGCAGCGTGTGGATATATAGGGGAGATCTTCATACCCGCCGATTTCGAAAGTACTTCTTCCCGCCTCGCACCATCGCAGAGTGCATCCGATGTGGCTGCTTCCAACCCAGATGCCTAGGGCCATCCCTGCATGTGAGTTCTAAGTCAGAACGGTGCTAGATTGTTCCAGTTAACTTAATCGCTGACCAATTTGATTCTGCAGCAGGCAGACTGAACTTCAAGGCAGCGGCCGGGCCGGGCTGAGGAGCAACGACGAAAAAGCAGGAGATGCAATTTGGATTCAGTGCTTCGGAGGCAGAGTTTTGGATGCGATCTTAGATAGTAGAATTCCACATTCTGAATTCAGGGGCACAATAGACATTTTGTTTCGTTAGAAAAATCAAAACTCTTGCTTAGTTAACTGAAAATTGTGAAAAGGGGAGAAGCTCTTGTTCTCCGACGAGCTCGACGCGGAGTGCTCCCCGTCGTGGTTCTGCGTGCTTTGTAGGAGGTCGGTTTGCCGGAGTTGCTACACGGATCATGGAGAGTTCCACGCTGATCTTGAGGTGCACGCGCAAGCGCACGCCGATGCAGAGGCGTTGTTGCTTCGGGTATGAAAAGAAACCAAGAAACCTCAAAACTGTATTTCTTGTGCCTTAGTTAATCAACTGCTCTCGTTGTTTAGACGTTCGCTGTAGGAGGGTCAGTTTCGCTCTCATATCGTGATGTGAGAGCGCACAGTCTGGGTTACGACTGGCATGGCATCCAGAGGGTGCCCGTCGACAGCGATAGGGACATGTTCGTTGTCCTCAGGAGGTAGCCTGCCTTCAACTGAAGATTCAAAGCCCACTATCGCGTCTTCACTGACAAGATTGTTGCGGGGAAGCGAAATGAGTATTGCAGCCCCTTTTGCAAGGTGATTTCTTGGTTCTTGTTGCCGCTGTTCTTTCTTGCCGCTTTTCTTTCTTCCCCCTGTTCTTTCTTAGTTTGGTGAGTTGAAGTTCAGTTTTTGTGTTACCTAGCTCGATTCCGTTGACAATGGCGGTGGCAAAGCTGTAGTTCGGGCGATGGTCGACGTAGACTACTAGACGCTAGCGCAGAGAGACCGGCTGTGCATGTGACGCCCCCGATTCAATCGTACACTAATCATACACGCAAATGTGTACGATCAAGATCAGGGACTCACGGGAAGATATCACAACACAACTCTAAAACATAAATAAGTCATACAAGCATCATAATACAAGCCAGGGGCCTCGAGGGCTCGAATACAAGTGCTCGATCATAGACGAAGTCAGCCGAAGCAACAATATCTGAGTACGCATATAAGTTAAACAAGTTTGCCTTAAGAAGGCTAGCACAAACCGGGATACAGATCGAAGAGGCGCAGCCTCCCGCCTCGATCCTCCTAACTACTCCCGGTCGCCGCCAAGCACCGCACGTAGTAGTAGGCACCTCCAGTAGTAGTAGTCGCCGACGCGGTGGCCTCGCCTCGATTTCCAAAGATCTGTTGCGCTACAACCGTAAAGAAAGGAAAGGGGAAAAGGGGAGAAAGCAACCGTGAGTACTCATCCAAAGTACTGCAAGCAAGGAACTACACTACATATGCATGGGTATATGTGTAAGGAGGCCATATCAAGGACCGAATCGCAAAATGCCGTAATAAGAGGGGATAGCTAATCCGTCAAGACTACGCGTCTGGCAGCCTCCGCCTTGCAGCAGGTAGAAGAGAGTAGATCAAGTCCTCCAAGTAGCATCGCCAAGCAAAGATCTCCAAGAGCATCGCATAGCATAATCCTACCCGGCGATCCTCTCCTCGCCGCCTGTTAGAGAGCGATCACCGGTTGTATCTCGCACTTGGAAGGGTGTGTTTTATTAAGTATCCAGTTCTAGTTGTCATAAGGTCAAGGTACAACTCCGGTCGCCCTTTACCGAGGGACACGGTTATTCAATAGATTAACTTCCCCGTAGGGGTGCACCACATAACCCAACACGCTTGATCCCATTTGGCCGACACACTTTTTCGGGTCATGCCCGCCTCTAAGATCAACACGCCGCAGCCCCACCTAGGCACAACAGAGAGGTCAGCCCGCCGGTCTAAGTCCTATGCGCCGTTAGGGTCCGGCCCATCGCCCATTGCACACTCGCGACGCTATGTAGGGCGGCCGAAATGCACCTAGCAACCTCCATTACAAAGGAAGTTGCGTTAACGCAGACCAATCCGGTAGCGCCCGCCCGTCAGCCGACGCCAAGAAGGCTTTACCGATACCACGACGCCGGATACCCATAACTACTCCCACGAGATGGTTAGTGCAGATAGACCAAATGGCCAAACTCTCGATCAAATACCCAGATCTCGTTAAGTGTGTTAAATATCCGCTGAACGCCGAACAGGCCAGCCCACCTGCCTCCTAGGTGGTCTCAACCTGCCCTGCCGCTCCGCCACAAAGTAACAATGGGGCCGTCGGAACCTGTGCCCACCTCTACCGGATGGAGCCACCGTCTTTCGGCCCCCTCATCGTAATCACTTATGGTACTCAATGAGTCAACCCGACTTTAGTCACCATCAGATAGTATGTATGTATAGTATATACCCGTGATCACCTCCCAAGTGGTCACGGCCCGATAGTAAAGCAAGGCGATCGACAAGAATGTAGGGCCAATGATGAATAACTAGCATCCTATACTAAGCATTGAGGATTGTAGTAAGGTACCAATGATTTGTAGCAACAATGTCGCTATGCATCGTAATAGGATTAATGGAAAGCAAGAATATGCTACACTACTCTAATGCAAGCAATATAGAGAAGAATAGGCGATATCTGGTGATCGGGGGGGCTTGCCTGGTTGCTCGATAAGAAGGAGGGTCACAACACCGTAGTCGAACCGGGCAAAGCAGCAGCTGCCGGTCTCGTAGTCTACCGAGAGAAGAGGGGGAGAAACAGTAAATACATAGCAAGCAAGTGCATAACAGACAACAAGCGAGCTAGGCGTGTTCTAACGCGGTATGAGGTGATACCGGTGAAGGGGAAACATCCGGAAAGTATCCCTGTTCCGTGTTTTCAGACAGATGAACCGGAGGTGAAATGTTGCAGGTTCACTATGCTAGGGACGTGTGGCGGATGAACGGGTTGCGATCCGGAATCGCCTCGCTGCTCGAGCAACTTTCATGTAGAAAGTATTTTCATCCGAAGTTACGGAATGAAAGATATGATTTTCTAAAGACTTAACTCATTTTTCGATATTTATTTAATTCATTTAAATCAACATTATCCAAAACAGTGTTTGCTGATGTCAAGATGACGCCAAGATCAATGAGGTGTCGATCGTCAACCGACGCGTGGGTCCCGTTCATCATAGATCGCTTAGACTAATTAAGGTCTAACTAATTTAATTATCGCTTAATTAAACTAACTAGTTAATTAGAGTAATTAAACATAATTAATTAAGTTAATTAATCTAGTTAATTAATTAATTAATATTTTTATTTATTATTGATTATTATTATTTTTTTTAACTTTTATTTTTTTAAAAAAACGTTTCGAAGCGGGTTTTGCCCAAAGGGCATGATGCCATCGAGCGGTGCGCTGTGAGCGGGTTAAGGGGCGATGGTGCTTAGGGCGCCGCCTGTGCTACTGTGGGCGCGACCAGGGCAGGCCGCCGAAGAAGACAATGAGGGGCGGGCACGCTAGCAAGCAGTAATGCAGCGCCAAGGCAAAGAAAGCGCGAGCGGAGGCCGCGGTGGTGCGTGACGCGTGGCTGGAGCGGGCGCTGGCAAGGCGGCGGCGAGGCAGGGCGCCGGGCGGGGGTGTGGCGCGTCACGCACCGGGCGCGACGGCGCGCATGGCGCGGGGGGCGTGGTGGCGAAGCAGGCATGGTGTGGCAGGCGTGGCAGGCTTGGCGGCGCTGGCGAGGAGGCGTCCGCGAGGCGGAGCGGACAGCGCGGGCATGGCGCGGTGAGCAAGCGAGGGAGGAGAGAGAGGTCGGGCTCACAAGGGGAGTAGGGACTAGGCAGCGTGCTCGGGAAGGCCGGAGAGGACGGCGGGACGAGCGACGGAGTGGAGGAGGACGGCGAGGTGGAGGCGCCCGTGAGGGAGGTCCTGGCGCCGGGTGGCGGCGTCGTGGCGGGGGTCGGGCCCTCGCCCGATCCAGCCGGGGAAGGGAGGAGACGAGGAGGCGGCGGATGGGAGCCGTGGAGGAGGAGGCGGAGGCGGGCTGGCGCGCCCGTGGCGGCGACCATCCTCGGGCGCGGGCACTCCGAGAGGAGGGGAGCGAGTAGCGAGGGGAGTGGGGGCTTCGCCCGATCCGCATTGATCTGGGGGAGAGGAGTGGCGACGGGGGAGTGGTTATGTAGTGGCTAGGGTTTGAGGCGGGGGTTATGGGGATCGCGGTGGGCGGCTGGTGGTCAGTTGGCAATGAACGCCCAGGAAGGGGATCTTCTATGTTTGTTTGTTTTTTTTGTATTTCTTTGTTTTCTGTTCTTATTTATTTTCTGTTTTACTTTAGTTACACTTTATCTTTAGTTTAGTAAAATAAGACAATAGCTTTAAAAATAGTGTCTCAAAATAACCCACTACCCTAAAAAGTTCTACCTCAAAATAAATAGTTTATCATTTTATAAAATATCAAAGGCACTTATTTAATCGTTTCAACTACTGTTTTAATCATTTTAGAGTATTAAAACATTTTATAAAAGTGGGGTTTCTTCACCATAATTACCTATGCATTATTTAGTTCACTCCGAACATTTTAGTTTTAAAGTTTGGAAACTTTTGTAGTTCGCCTATGTTTTAAATTTAAGATTGAATCGGGTTCAATCAACGCGAGTTTAATTACAGTAACCGAGGTGACATGGCATCATTAGTATGTGATTACCGTAGCTTAATTATCTCAAGGCCACAATTCTCCTCCACTACAAGAAATCTCGTCCCGAGATTTAAGAGGGGAAGTGCGGGGAAGGGATTAGGTTGCGAAATTCTAACGGGTCTTGTTGGTCTTGGTTACTCTTCTCGAAGAGGTCGATCCATTACATTGACGTCTTCATTTCTCTGCTTCAGGTCATCATGATGAAGTTGTCGTCCTTCCGTCGGTAACTCCATCGTACTTACGTAAAAATAAGGGGGTATTCCGGGAGAACGAACCTCTACAAGGTTGACTATCTGGTCGATATCATCGAGGAAGGTGGCAGAAAGTAACTCTCGAATTAAAACTTAAGGAAATATCGAGAGCAAAGTAAGGAGGTTCCATAAGATGTTTCAAGCAGCCAGGCAATCGTTCAATGCCTCGTCAGAAGGTGAGAGGGGTTTCAGGGCAACGAGAATAAGTACGGTGTCTGATAACAGAATTGATGATCTCCTGGAAAGTGGCTCGTGAATTATGTACGAGTCCCCGCGGGAGGAATAACTTTGGGAACAGGGGTGTACAGGAGAGTCAGGTTTCGATCCTGTGGAACTGTGGGTTATGGGCCCACCATGTGGTTGAAAGTAGAAAAGGGGCCGACATCTTGCATGGCCATGATAGCAAGGCGTGTCAGAGGGTAGTCTGTCGCTTATGTCGGCAACAACATCGATACCAAGGGCGAGGGACGAAGAGAACCATTTTCCTGCTCGTTGAACGGGGCGGACCAATAGGCAAAGTTCTCATCCATCGGTGGTTACCGAAATGTCACCAACAATAGTAACAGGGTCTTACTGGCAGAGTTGTACCACATGGTGCTTACCTAAGCAGGGAATTACCACTGCTCAGTTAAGTAGATTATAAGAAAGTTTGAACAAGACAACGGAAAGGAAAATGTGTTTAAACACATATTTCAAGGGTATATCCTTCCCAAGGACAAGCAGAGTATGATGTCCATGACAAGATATACTGTAGAAAACTCCTTAGGTACGGGAGAGAATTTTCATGATATTACCCATACAACGGTGTTTGGATAATTGAGCAAGAAACATTTAGCATTGGGCTTCAAATGTTCTTGTTGAAAATCGGAGTACCATAGACATGCTTCGAGATAGCATTGACAAGGTCTTTAAGTAAGATCAGCCTTGATACACAAAGGATCCATCAGATAAACTTATTAAACAAGGCATTCAATTTCCTCACGGAAAAATGGTTAACCTTGTTAAAAGGAAACTATAACAATAGGTCCTCCGGCCAGTGTGCTAGGCATGATATCACCCTCATTGGGTTATATAAAGACCAATGCTATGATTCTTGGAAATGCTCCAACCATCATATCCGCCGAGATTCAGATCTGATTGGTGTCACGATACCTCAGACTTTGGATGCCTGAGAAGAAAAGGTGTGACACAATTTGACGAGATGACATTGTAAGATTCTCGGGAAATGAACTATGGAAGCGAGTCCTCAAACAAGAGTTCATCTTTAAACCAAAGAGAGGGTGAGGGGTGGTGATGGACTCGGCGACAATTCATTGAGATTCCCAAAAGATGGATTTCCATACTTAAGTGAACAAGGAGATAACATTTGTCAGATCAAATGATATAAGGAAGTATGCTCGAAGGAAACATACTCAACTGAACAATGATAGAAGGGTGCACCCAGGAACCTGGACTAGGTATTACGATCAATGTTCGAATGATGATTCAATAAGCAATAGACTTATAATGAAACTGTAGACCTATAACTTCAAGCAATAGGGTTGCTAGAAGTTTAGAATTTACACACCATAGATCATAAGTCGGTATTCCGGTTAGAAACAACACGGAGACCAAGAAATGAACGCAAATGGCGAGAGATATTATTATATCAAGAATTCTCAAGGGGTGGTAGAATTACCACGACATTCTTGACATAAAAGGTGGTAATATTCCAAGGTAAAGAAGGACAAATGCTGGATAGTAAGGAACTCAACGTATAACACAAAACATGAACAAGTTCGTGTTGGAGGAAGGCAATAAAGATGACGATGATAGCACAAATCATCGAGAGGCAAGGATGGCATTTCTCATCAAGAGTTCAATAGATATCCCGAAAGAACCCAAAAGGTTGATGATGATCACGACAACTTTTGTCGAGAGGCTCCACGAAGAAGCAATCGAACGGGCATCGTGATCAAGCAGAGGGATTTTGCAGCGAAGATTATTGATCCACGGATACAACACCAACCCGGATAAAGCTTGTTGTTTGAAGTGGAACGATAAGACGAGGAACTCGACATAAGCTTAGCTCATCGTCGAAAGTTGTGCTCGGGAAGAAGGACCGTAACACCGTTAAAATTTAGGACGATAATGATATAGCCGATCGGGATAGGAACGACATGATCGGGTACAAACTCGTTAGTAAAGAATATCAAGAGGAGTTGTTGAACCGTAACGCGGACTCGTTCAGCTTATCGGGTCTTCGAGTATTTAATAACTCGGAGCCCGTGAAAAATTGGAATCAGTGAGAATGTAGCACTTGATGATGAACTCATAGGTAGTTATGCAGTTCCAAGATAATCTCGAGATACCAGGGGGTAATATTCGACGACAGATCAAAGTAGAGGTTGTACCGGGGTATTGATCCACAGAAGACAAGTGCTTACACTTGCATCGAAAATGGTATTTAAAGGAGAACCTGGTCGGAACCATAATTGCAGAATGCCAGATCCCAGATATAAGATAAACTTATACCAAGGAATATTTCATTGAAGAGAAGCTTTAATGATACGATCTACATCGTGTCCATGGGCATGAACGCAAGGTTCAAGGTCGACTCCCACTTCTCCAATGCATAACCTTTCATTCACTTCTCACTTTCGAGGAAGTTGTAGTGTTGAAATATTATCTGGTAGAATACCAGGAGTGTATGGCTCGTGAAAACATTCAAGTTCACACATATTAAGGAAGGCATAGGTTCAACCCATCAGGGTCTATTAGGAACATATACCACAAACTTCAATAGTAAATATCCCCACCGAAAGCAGAGCACGGTTGGTCAATCAAAGGATAGGATTTACCAATGGAGAAAGGACTTCCAAAGTGATTGAATATGGAGGACGTTATCGGATGAAACCCATCAAAGGATCCGGTGGTCCTCAAGGGATCTCATGTGAGCATCGGTACTCAACTAGAGGAAGAAACAATGCAAGGAGATCTGATTATAGAAACATCTGACTAATACAAAGTTCAATTGCAAAAGAATTATGATTTCCAAATCAGGGGATCAGAAGCAACGCTCTGATCAAGGATGGATAAGTTGAGTAGGCTTAGGGGTACAATCGATGGCAATTTGATTGGTCGAGATCCAGCTCATGTTTAAAATGACGTCTGAGCCGGAAAGATAATTTAGAAGGGTCAATTGATGATTTTGTGCATTCGCACACATCTTGAATCAATAGGATCAAAATGTTAGTGTCAAAAGATACTAATGAATATAGCTAGTGATATGGGAGCATCCATAATGTAAGCATACCAGTATTTGCAGAGCAATAGTTCAAAGAGGATGCTCAGAAGGTCGAATAGTATTTGGAAGACTTTTATGAAACACATGAACAACTGGGGATGAGCGGATACTCGACAAGTGCGAGGATTTATTTGAAGGGGTATTCATGTGGCAAAGAACTGCTAGGCAGTAGGCACAAAGTATTCTCGGAATAATAGAGAAAACTTTGGGGTATCTTGTAATACAAGATCAATGGGGGATGATCGTATGAATGGCAAGTGTAAGTAGTTATCCATAAGGATTTATCTGTGGTCGGAATAGCAAAAGTGATGGGCACAAAGTCTCGAGAGAATATCAAAGAGTATCTTCGAATCTTACGTGAAGGTGCCATCATCTCGAATGAGGCGCCTCGGGTGAAAGTGATAACGAGATCCTAATGTTAGATTTAGCAAAATTCATTTAACCCGAATAGAAGAGAGATAAGAGTCCCGAGTATAGGTCGAGGAATAAAAGATCCTAATACCACCCAATGGCGACGGGCCCGTAAGCCACACAACCATGTTAGTAAAAGTTTTTCAATGACTAGACTCGACTTCGCCAAGGAGTTGGAAAGGGATACCTACAGCAATCGGCTCGATACCAACTTGTGACGCCCCGATTCAATCAGACACTAATCATACACGCAAATGTATACGATCAAGATCGTGGACTCACGGAAGATATCACAACACAACTCTAAAACATAAATAAGTCATACAAGCATCATAATACAAGCCAGGGCCTCGAGGGCTCGAATACAAGTGCTCGATCATAGACGAAGTCAGCGGAAGCAACAATATCTGAGTACGGACATAAGTTAAACAAGTTTGCCTTAAGAAGGCTAGAACAAACGGGATACAGATCGAAGAGGCGCAGCCTCCCGCCTCGATCCTCCTAACTACTCCAGTCGTCGTCGCCTGACAGCCGCACGTAGTAGTAGGCATCTCCAGTAGTAGTAGTAGTCGCCGACGGTGGCGTCGCGCCTGGACTCAAAGATCTGGTTGCGACAACCGTAAAGAAAGGAAAGGGGAAAAGGGGAGAAAGCAACCGTGAGTACTCATCTAAAGTACTCGCAAGCAAGGAACTACACTACATATGCATGGGTATATGTGTAAGGAGGCCATATCGATTGGACCGAATCGCAGTAATGCCGTAATAAGAGGGGATAGCTAATCTCGTCAAGACTACGCTCGCAGCCTCCGCCTTTGCGCAGTAGAAGAGAGTAGATCAAGTCCTCCAAGTAGCATCGCCAAGCAGCATCTCCAAGAGCATCGCATAGCATAATCCTACCCGCGATCCTCTCCTCGTCGCCTGTTAGAGAGCGATCACCGGGTTGTATCCGCACTTGGAAGGGTGTGTTTTATTAAGTATCCAGTTCTAGTTGTCATAAGGTCAAGGTACAACTCCGGTCGCCCTTTACCGAGGGACACGGCTATTCAATAGATTAACTTCGCAGGGTGCACCACATAACCCAACACGCTTGATCCCACTTGGCCGACACACTTTTCTCGGTCATGCCCGCCTCGAAGATCAACACGCCGCAGCCCCACCTAGGCACAACAGAGAGGTCAGCCCGTCGGTCTAAGTCCTATGCGCGTAGGGTCCGCCCATCGCCCATTGCACACCAAGACGTGCAGGGCGGCCGAAGCAGCACCTAGCAACCTCCATTACAAAGGAAGTTGCGTTAACGTAGTCCAATCCGGCTAGCGCCGCCCCGCCGACGCCAAGAAGGTTTCGCCGATACCACGACGCGGGATACCCATAACTACTCCCACGTAGATGGTTAGTGCGATAGACCAAATGGCCGACTCGGATCAAATACCCAGATCTCGTTAAGCGTGTTAAATATCCGCGAACGCCGATCAGGCCAGCCCACTGCCTCCTAGGTGGTCTCAACCTGCCCATCGCTCCGCCACAAAGTAACAAATCGGGGCCATCGGGAACCCAGCCCACCTCACCGGGATGGAGCCACTGTCGTTTCAGCCCCTCATCGTAATCACTTGCGGGTACTCAATGAGCTGACCCGACTTTAGTCACCATCTGTATAGTATGTATGTATAGTATATACCCGTGATCACCACCCAAGTGGTCACGGCCCGATAGTAAAGCAAGGCAGACTGACAAGAATGTAGGGCCAATGATGAATAACTAGCATCCTATACTAAGCATTCAGGATTGCGAGTAAGGTACCAATGACTGTAGCAACAATGTCAGGCTATGCATCAGAATAGGATTAATGGAAAGCAGTAACATGCTACACTACTCTAATGCAAGCAATATAGAGAAGAATAGGCGATATCTGGTGATCAGGGGGGGCTTGCCTGGTTGCTCAGACAAGAAGGAGGGTCGTCAACACCGTAGTCGAACTGGGCAGCAGCAGCGTCGGTCTCGTAGTCTACCGGAGAGAAGAGGGGGGAGAAACAGTAAATACATAGCAAGCAAGTGCATAACAGGACAACAAGCAGAGCTAGGCGTGTTCTAACGCGGTATGAGGTGATACCGGTGAAGGGGGGAAACATCCGGGAAAGTATCCCCGGTGTTCCGTGTTTTCGGACAGATGAACCGGAGGTGAAATGTTGCAGGTTCACTATGCTAGGGACGCGTGGCGGATGAACGGGTTGCGTATCCGGAATCGTCTCGTCGTTCTGAGCAACTTTCATGTAGAAAGTATTTTCATCCGAGTTACGGAATGAAAGATATGATTTTCTAAAGACTTAACTCATTTTCTGATATTTATTTAATTCATTTAAATCAACATTATCCAAAACAGTGTTTGCTGATGTTAGCATGACGTCAGCAGTCAACAGAGGTGTTGACTGGTCAACTGACGCGTGGGTCCCGTTAAATCATAGATCTGTTTAGACTAATTAAGGTCTAACTAATTTAATTATTGCTTAATTAAACTAACTAGTTAATTAGAGTAATTAAACATAATTAATTGTTAATTAATCTAGTTAATTAATTAATTAATATTTTTATTTATTATTGATTATTATTATTTTTTTAACTTTTAGTTTTTTTTAAAAAACGTTTCGAAGGGTTTTGCCCGAAGGGCACGAATGCCATCGAGCGGTGCGCTGTAGTCGGCGATGGTGCTTAGGGCGGTGCCAGTTACCAGTGGGGCTACACCAGGCAGGCGCCGAAAGACACAATGAGGTGAGGCTGCAGCTCAAAAAGGCGTGCAAGGCAAAGAAAGCGCGAAGCGAGGGCTGCGGTGGTGCGTGACGTGGCCGGAGCGGCGTCTGGCGGGCGTCAGGCGGGCCGCCGGCGCGGCAGGGGCGGGCTTGTCACGCACCGGGCGCGGACGGGCGACATGTGGCGCAAGGACGGGCGAAGGGGCTGTTAGGGTTGTGGCAGGCGGTAAGGCGCTGGCGAGGCGCCAAGCGTCTTGAGCGCGGACGGCGCGGGCATGGCGCGTGAGCAAGCGAGGGAGAGAGGAGAGGTCGGGCTCACAAGGGGGAGTAGGGACTAGGCAGCGTGCTCGGGGAAGGCCGGAGAGGACGGCGGGGACGAGCGACGGAGTGGAGGAGGACGGCGAGGTGGCGGCATCCGTGAGGGAGGTCCCGAGGCGCCGGGTGGCGACGCGTCGTGGCGAGGGGGGGGGCCTCCGCCCGATCAGCCGGGGAAGGGAGGAGACGAGGAGGCGCAGATGGGAGCCGTGGAGGAGGAGGCCGAGGCGGCGTTTGGCGCCGTGGCGGCGACCATCCTCGGGCTGAGCACTCCGAGAGGAGGAGCGAGTAGCGAGGGGAGTGGGGGGTCTTCGCCCGATCCAGATTGGATCGGGTGGGGAAGAGGGAGTGGCGACGTGGGGGGGGGAGTGGTTGCGGTAGTGGCTAGGGTTTCAAGGCGGGGGTTATGGGGATCATGGGGGGGGCTGGTGGTCAGTTGGGCGAACGGCCCAGGGAAGGGGGATCTTCTATGTTTGTTTGTTTTTTTGTATTTCTTTGTTTTCTGTTCTTATTTATTTTCTGTTTTACTTTAGTTACACTTTATCTTTAGTTTAGTAAAATAAGACAATAGCTTTAAAAATAGTGTCTCAAAATAACCCACTACCCTAAAAAGTTCTACCTCAAAATAAATAGTTTATCATTTTATAAAATATCAAAGGCACTTATTTAATCGTTTCAACTACTGTTTTAATCATTTTAGAGTATTAAAACATTTTATAAAAGTGGGGTTTCTTCACCATAATTACCTATGCATTATTTAGTTCACTCTGAACATTTTAGTTTTAAAGTTTGGAAACTTTTGTTGTTTGCCTATGTTTTAAATTTGAGATTGAATCAGGTTCAATCAACGCGAGTTTAATTACAGTAACCGAGGTGACATGGCATCATTAGTATGTGATTACCGTAGCTTAATTATCTGGGCGTCACAGTGCACCATGAGCGCACTGCCATATTCGTCCGACCATTGTCCCGACCACCGTCTCCATCACGGTGGCGGCGACAATGGCATTCTTCATCTCACCCACCTCGACGGGCGTATCCTTGTCCCTGAGGATCAGCTACCAGGGTTTCAGACCCAGGGAGTTATTGGCAGGCTGAATGTTGTTTGTTATTTAGTCCTTCGATTCAATCTTCTGAAAGAATTCTCAAATTGTCTCACTCTGACGCTAACTGAACTTCGTGCAACGTGTGAATGTACAGGGGGAGATCTTCGTGCCCGCTCGACCCCGGCAAGTACTTCTTCCCGGCCCTGCACCACCGTAGGAGCATCCGACTGGGCTGCTTCCAGCCCGTAGATGCCTAGGGCCAGTCCTGCAGCCTTTTCTGCCTGGTGAGTTCTAAGTCAGAACGCCACTAGCTTATTCCAGTTTACTGAATTGCTGACCAATTTGATTCTGTCTGCAGTATGCAGACTGAACTTTGAGGCAGGTGCCGGGCCGGGCTGAGGAGCAACGACGAAAAAACAGGAGATACAATTTGGATTCAGAGCTTCGGATGCAGAGTTTTGGATGCGAGCTTAGATAGTAGAATTCCACATTCTGAATTGAGGGTCACAGTAGACATTTTGTTTCATTAGAAAAATAAAAACTCTTGATTAGTTAACTGAAAATTGTGAAAAAGGGAGAAGCTCTTGTTCTCCGACGAGCTCGACGCGGAGTGCTCCCCGTCGTGGTTCTGCGTGCTCTGTAGGAGGTCGGTTTGCCGGAGTTGCTGCACGGATCACGGAGAGTTCCACGCTGATCCTGAGGTGCACGCGCAAGCGCACGCCGATGCAGAGGCGCTGCTGCTTCGGGTATGAAAAGAAACCAAGAAACCTCGAAACTGTATTTCTTGTGTCTTAGTTAATCAACTGCTCTCGTTGTTTCGACGTTCGCTGTAGGAGGGTCAGTTTCGCTCTCGTATCGTGATGTGAGAGCACACAGTCTGGGTTACGACTCGCATGGCATCCAGAGGGTGCCCGTCGACACCAACAGGGACATGTTCGTTGTCCTCAGGAGGCAGCCTGCCCTCAACCAAAGATTCAAAGCCCACTATCACGTCTGCACTGACAAGATTTTTGCGGGGAAGCGAAATGAGTATTGCAACCCCTTTTGCAAGGTGATTTCTTGGTTCTTGTTGCCGCTGTTCTTTCTTGCCGCTGTTCTTTCTTGCCGCTGTTCTTTCTTCCCCCTACTCTTTCTTAGTTTGGCAAGTTGAAGTTTAGTTTTTGTGTTACCCAGCTCGATTCCGTTGACAATGGCGGTGGCAGAGCTGTAATTCGTGCGATGGTCGACGTAGACTTCTAGACTCTAGCGCAGAGAGACCGGCTGTGCACCATGTGCGCACTGCCATATTCGTCCGACCATTGTTCCAACCACCATCTCCATCACGGTGGCGGCGACAATGGCATTCTTCATCTAACCCACCTCGACGGGCGTATCCTTGTCCCCGAGGATCAGCTACCAGGGTTTCAGACCCAGGGAGTTATGGCAGGCTGAATGTTGTTTGTTATTTAGTCCTTCGATTCAATCTTCTGAAAGAATTCTCAAATTGTCTGACTCTGACGCTAACTGAACTTTTTCGTGCAGCGTGTGAATGTACAGGGGGAGCTCTTCGTGCCCGCTCGACCCCGGCAAGTACTTCTTCCCGGCCTGCACCACCGAGGAGTGCATCCGACTGGCTGCTTCGGCCCGTAGATGCCAGGCGACCCCGCAGCCTTTTCAGCCAGATGAGTTCTAAGTCAGAACGCCGCTAGCTTGTTCCAGTTAACTGAATTGTTGACCAATTTGATTTTGTCTACAGTATGCAGACTGAACTTCGAGGCAGGGGCCGGGCCGGACTGAGGAGCAACGACGAAAAAGCAGGAGATACAATTTGGATTCAGAGCTTCGGATGCAGAGTTTTGGATGCAAGCTTAGATAGTTGAATTCCACATTCTAAATTGAGGGGCACAATAGACATTTTGTTTCATTAGAAAAATCGAAACTCTTGCTTAGTTAACTGAAAATTGTGAAAAAGGGAGAAGCTCTTGTTCTCCGACAAGCTCGACACGGAGTGCTCCCCGTCGTGGTTCTGCGTGCTCTGTAGGAGGTCGGTTTGCCGGAGTTGCTGCATGGATCACGGAGAGTTCCACGCTAATCCTGAGGTGCACGCGCACGCGCACGCGCACGCAGATGCAGAGGCGCTGCTGCTTTGGGTATGAAAAGAAACCAAGAAACCTCGAAACTGTATTTCTTGTGCCTTACTTAATCAACTGCTCTCGTTGTTTCGACATTCGTTGTAGGAGGGTCAGTTTCGCTCTCGTATCGTGATGTGAGAGCGCACAGTCTGGGTTACGACTGGCATGGCATCCAGAGGGTGCCCATCAACAGCGACACGGACAGGTTCGTTGTCCTCAGGAGGCACCCTACCTTCAACCGAAGATTCAAGGCCCACTATCGCGTCTGCACCGACAAGATTGTTGCGAGGAAGGGAAATGAGTATTGCAGCCCCTTTTGCAAGGTGATTTCTTGGTTCTTGTTGCCGTTGTTCTTTCTTGCCGATGTTCTTTCTTCCCCCTGTTGTTTCTTAGTTTGGCGATTTGAAGTTCAGTTTTTGTGTTACCCAGCTCGATTCCGTTGACAATGGCGGTGGCAGAGCTGTAGTTCGCGCGATGGTCGACACAGACTACCAGACGCTAGCGCAGAGAGACCGGTTGTGCACCATGTGCGCACTGTCATATTCGTCCAACCATTGTCCCGACCACCGTCTCCATCACGGTGGCGGCGACAATGGCATTCTTCGTCTCATCCACCTCGACGGGCGTATCCTCGTCCCCGAGGATCAGCTACCGGGGTTTCTGACCCAGGGAGTTATGGTAGGCTGAATGTTGTTTGTTATTTAGTCATTCGATTCAATCTTGTGAAAGAATTCTCAAATTGTCTGACTCTGACGCTAACTGAACTTCGTGCAGCGTGTGAATGTACAGGGGGAGCTCTTCGTGCCCGCTCGACCCCGGCAAGTACTTCTTCCCGGCCCTGCACCATCGCAGGAGTGCATCCGACAGGGCTGCTTCCAGCCCGTAGATGCCCAGGGCCAGTCCTGCAGCCTTTTCTGCCAGGTGAGTTCTAAGTCAGAACGCTGCTAGCTTGTTCCAGTTAACTGAATCGCTGACCAATTTGATTCTGTCTGCAGCATGCAGACTGAACTTCGAGGCAGGGGACGGGCCGTGCTGAGGAGGAACGACGAAAAAGCAAGAGATACAATTTGGATTCAGAGCTTCAATTTGGATTCAGAGCGTCGGAGGCAGAGTTTTGGATGCGAGCTTAGATAGTAGAATTCCACATTCTGAATTCAGGGGCACAGTAGACATTTTGTTTCGTTAGAAAAATCGAAACTCTTGCTTAGTTAACTGAAAATTCTGAAACAATTCAGTTGATGTGATGTTCACTGTCGACCTTTTATATTCAGAAGTACATTGTCTGTTTGCTGAGATTGGTGGGTTACAGCAGAACGAGGGGAGAGGAGAGGGGAGGAGAGGAGAGGGGAGGAGGGCGGCGGCCTAGGCCGCCGAGTGACGGCTCCGCGGCGGCGTCGCGGTGGTGGGCTCGGCGTGCGGCTCTGCTCTGCGGCGGCCGTGGAGGGCGCGGGCTGCTCTGGACCTCGTGGGAGGTGGAGCGGCGGCCCTGGGAGCGAGGTCTCCGGCGGGCCTCGTGGTGGCTTGCGTGGGGGCCTCGGATCCAGAGCCTAGGTGGATCTGGCCCTCCCTTCAGGCGTGGTGCTCCGCTCGCTCCCCTTGGAGCTTGGCGATGGTGGAACTGATTGCATGCTGTTTGATATACTAATTATCTCAGAACTTCATGTCCTGAATTGATATGCAGAAACTGTTGTGGACCAAAATATTTGATTATGATTTTCTTTTATTTCTTCACTTCTGCAGCTGAAACATTAAGTCGAACAGACTCTTATGGAAGCTGATAGTAACCACCAGAGATGCTGGCTCAAGTGCGTCAACAGCTATTCTTGTCAGTGGTGGCTTGGTGGTCGCAAATGTTGGTAATTCTAGTGCTGTCGTCTGTCATATTTTGATTCGTGCTCTTCTGATTTCGTGGAAAGTTCATATTGTTGCGGTTTTCTCCGTGGATACACGACAGTTGAAATTAACTGCATAATATGATCTCATGTTTATGTCATTTCACCCTTTAGGCAATAGCTGTTTCGAGGGATCACAAACCTTACCAAACAGAGACAGAGAATTGTAGAAGCTGCAGGCTTTGTGAGGTGGGCTGGTACTTTTATGAGGCCTCTGAAACTCTATACTTCAGTATGTGCTCATTACTACAATTTGTTTCTGTTTTTACTGGGTTTTTTTTTGCAGGGACGTGTGTGTGTTGCAGGTGCTCTTGCCGTTTTCTCGAGCATTTGGTGATAAACTTACAAAGCAGTATGTTATCGGTGATCAAGAGATCAAGGCTTGACTTCTGTTTTCTTCCTTAGTTCTCAACTACAACCTTGACTTGTGGGTTTTTGATTAGATATTGTAGGCGGTCATTACGTCATCATAACTCAACGGTAGCTTCTTTATAGAGATTTCTGATTTACCGATTGGTAGAAACTAGGGTTCTACCGGGTCTAGGCCGGAGGTTGGAGGGGAAGGAGGGAGCTGGTCGTGGGCGAACTCGCGGCCGCCGGCGGCTGGGCGCCGTCGTGCACAAGGAGGCGGCGGCTGAGAGGGAGATGGCGCAGGAAAGGAGGCGGCTAGGGTTAGGTCTCCCGGCTTCCAAAGGAAGCCAAGCAATTATGATTGCTTCTTTTCTTGATTAGATTGATACATCTCCTCTCCTTATATAGAGAGGTTTACTTGACTCCCAAGCCCCTAATAACGATAATAAGATAGACTGGGCCACAACTAACTGGGCTAAGCCCCTAACATGCCGGTCATAACATTTCTCCCCGCCTGGACAAACAGCTCATCCTCGAGCTGGAAGGCGGAAAAGCGCTTGCGGAACTCCTTGAGGTGATCAACCGTCGCCAAACACCTCCGCGGCAGCTGGGGCGGGCAGGTCGCCGAGCCCGGCTGCGGCGGCGTCTTCCTCAATGTAGTCTGCAGTCTCCAGGTAGAAGAGTCGCGGACAGACGTGGCCGGGCGTGTAGGGCTCGTCGCAGTTGAAGCACAACCCTTGGCAGCGACGCTCGAGTTGCTCCGCCGGTGTGAGCCGGCGGAATTGGCGCGCCGCGGTCATGGCGAGGGGTGCTGCGGAAGCTCGAGGACGACCTGTGGCTGGAACATCCGCCAGGTGGTGGCCCAGCCGCGGGGTGGTGGCGACGCCGCTAGATGGCACGCCGACGGCGCGAACGCAGGCGTAGTACATGGCCATCTGGAGGTCCTGGGGTCCCCGCAGCTCCACGTCCACGCGGATATGACCCGGCAGACCGCCGACGAAGAGCTCAGCCAGCTGGCGAGCCGTCATGCCGGGCGCGTGGCATGCCAGGGCCTGAAAGGGGTCGGTGAAGTCCTGCACCGTAGAGGTGAAGGGAAGATGGCCCAACTCCGCCAGCCGGCTCCCGCGTATAGCAGAGCTCGCGAAAACGGTCCCATGGAGGCATGCCGCCCTCGTCCTGCTCGAGAGCGTAATACCAAGTCTGTGCGGCGCCTCGGAGGTGATATAAAGCGAGCCAGGTGCGATCCGACGCGAGCGTACGTTGCCCCCGGAAGAACTGGTCACACTAATTAAGTCAATTGAGGGGGTCCTCGGTGCCGTCGTAGGTGGCGAAGGCGAGCTTGGCGAAGCGCGGCGCCATCTAGGTATGACCACCGTGGGGGTACGGCTCAGCGTTGCGGAGCAGCGGCGCTGTGTCGGTGATCACAGGGGGGCCCCCGTGGAACTGCGTCGCGTCGAGGCCAACGTAGGGACCCGCGGAACTGGAGGACCTGCCGTACTGCGCCTAATGTGACGACACGTGCGGCGATCCCGAGGCCATCGTGTAGACCGGCTGAGACGACGACTCGGTCAACCAAGCCGATAGCGGGGACGACGAGGACGAGAACCGGACTTGGTAGAGCGGAACTCCCGCCGGCGCGGTCGATGCAGGGCCGGAGCTGACCGGCGGTGGCTGCTGCAATGCGGCTGCCGCTGCTGTTGTTGCGCCGCGGCGGCTGCTGCGGCGGAGCGCTGGCGTGGCGGAGGCCGCCAGAGCGGCGACGCCATCGCAGCGTGGCTGGGCGGTGGTGGTGAGGATGGCAGCGCGGCTGCTGCTGCTGCGGCCCGACGAAGCGCGCGGCGAAGGCCGCTGGTGCGATGGTTGCCACCGCAGCCACGGCGGCGTGGAGGCGGCGATGGGCGCTGGAGGCGCGTGCTGAAACTCGCTACTGCCATCGCGGGCGGCGGCGGCAGCGTCAATAACGCCCCGATGCGGCGAGTACCACGATACGGTCGGCGGCCCGGTGGCGCGGTCGGCGGCAGGGGCGGCGGCGGTCTGTAGGGGCTGGTCAGGTACAGCCGGATTTCCTGGACGGTTGTGACGAGGTCGTTGAGGACCCCGGTGATCTCCTCCGGGGTGTAGGCGGCGGCCGGTGGTGCGTTGGAAGGCGCCAGCATCTGGACGGTGGCGGCGCTGGAGGATGGGACCAGCGGCGCGGATAGGGAGGGCAGTGGCGCGGTGGAGATTGGCAACGGCACGGTGGTGCCGGTCGGCAGCGGAAGCGACGGGGTGGGCGGCGGCTAAGACATG
Source organism: Aegilops speltoides (assembly GCA_021437245.1). Classification (NCBI taxonomy): domain Eukaryota; kingdom Viridiplantae; phylum Streptophyta; class Magnoliopsida; order Poales; family Poaceae; genus Aegilops; species Aegilops speltoides. Next base: position 97,978,440 of record CM038146.1, read on the forward strand.
ATCAGACTGAGCTACCTGATACCAAACTGGTAGAAACTAGGGTTCTATCGGGTCTAGGCCGGAGGTTGTAGGGGAGGGAGGGAGCTGGTCATGGGCGAACTCGCGGCCGCCGGCGGCTGGGCGTCGTCGTGCGTGAGGAGGCGGCGGCTGAGAGGGAGATGGCGCAGGAAAGGAGGCAGCTAGGGTTAGGTCTCCCGACTCCCTAAGGAAGCCGAGCAATTATGATTGCTTCGTTTCTTGATTAGATTGATACATCTCCTCTCCTTATATAAAGAGGTTTACTTGACCACTAGTAGAAAAAGGGTCAAACGTGCAGCACATTAGTGCCGGTTTGTATTAGAGCCGGCACTAATGTATACATTAGTGCCGGTTCCAACGGCTAGCCGGGCGGCTCTTATTAGTACCGGTTCGTGGCTAACCTTTAGCACCGGTTCGTGCCACGAACCGGTACTAATGAGGGTGGTGGCGAGGATGTTGTCGATCTGGGCCCCTCCAAGCACCTTTAGTACCGGTTCGTGCCACGAACCGGTACTATAGGTCGACGTACATAAACCCTTCTTCCACCCGAGCCACTCTGTTCTTCCCCTTTCCCCTCACTTCTCCTCTGTTCTTCCCCTTTCCCCTCGAGCTCCTCACAAATTTTGCCCAAAATTTGTCAAGATTTGAAGGCCCCCATCCATTCAAATGATCATAAAGGTTAGCAACTTTGTCCTTTCAACTCTCATTGCTAGATTAGCTCTTCCCATGCTTTGTATAGTTACTAATTTGTGAGTTTAGTAATTTCGGAGGAAATATATATATATGTGCTAGTATTTGATTTATATGCAATTTGAGGTCAAAAATAACACTTAGTTTGCATATGTAGGTGTGGTTTACTTAGTGCCTTCTAAATCTCCGTCAGAACCACCGCCGATCGCCCGCACCGTCCGTCACCGGCACCACCTTGTGGTGAGCCTCTTGTTCATGTAATTTTATATAAAAATTGATGTTTGTGTGATTTGGATATATAGTTAATCATGTAATAATTATCTTACCCGTACGTTGTTTGTTATACATAGTGCCATGGTTTTGATATCCGTCCCCGTCGGCCCTCGTCCTTGTTATGATTCGGATGTGGTATATTCTCTTTTAAAACTATTAGTTGCATTTCGTGTTTATGACAAATTATGCCCATCAAGTTGACATAGATATTTTTATCTAGGAGGTATGTGAACCGGAAATTCCAACCGACCCTATTGTCGAGAGGTTAAATTTAGTTGAAAGAGAAAACGAGTACTTGAAAGAAAAATTGAAAAGAATTGAGGGGGAGAAGATGGAATTGGAGTTGCATGTTGTCGATGTAATCGATGATCACAAGATCAAGATGGAGAAAATGCGCTTGAAGAATAGAAAGATTAGAAAATATGCCATCGATAGTGAGGCTTGGTATCATTATGCTGTTGGATCAATTGTTACCTTAGTTGCGATCTTGATCGCATTTGTTGTTGCATTTAAATGCTTTAGCTAGAGAGTTATTTGTTTGTTGTATTTAAGTGTTGTATGAATTTTATGCATAAACTTGTATTAATTTGGTCTATTCGGTGTTGTGTAATGAAGATGAGCCGGCAATGGATGTACGATGACCGATGCTCTCCCCAGTTCGTTGAGGGCGTGCATACTTTTCTGCTTGCGGCTGAGGCAAACAAGCGGGCGGATGGTTTTATGCCTTGTCCATGTGTTTGTCTGAAGAATGGTCGCAGATTACTCACGCCAAGAACCATTCACGCCCACTGTTTGAGTCTGGTTTCATGCCCCACTATAATGTTTGGACCAAGCACGGAGAAAGAGGGGTTATGATGGAAGACAATGAAGAAGAAGAGGACGACGACAGACTATCCCGCCATGGGTTCCCCTGAATACGATGATACAACAATGGGGAAGAAGCTGAGCCGGTAATGCGGAAGAAGCTGAGCCGCAATGCGGGAAGAAGTGAAGAAGAGGCATCGATGAGCCCGTTGATGATCTAGGTCGGGCCATTGCCGATGCAAAGAGCGCAAGTGATTTGGAGAAGAAGAAGTTGCAGCGCATGTTAGAGGATCACAAAAAATTCTTGTACCCGAATTGCGTGAGGTGACAAGAAAAAGCAGGCACCACACCGAATTGTTGCAATGGAAGGCGAGAATGGTGTATCCGACAAGGGATTTGGAAAGTTCTTGGTAATGATAAAGGATATGCTTTCAAAGGACAACGAATTGCCCGAGAGTACGTACGAAGCAAAGAAGGCGGTCTGCCCTCTAGGGTTAGAGGTGCAGAAGATACATGCATGCCCTAATGATTGCATCCTCTACCGCGGTGAGTACGAGGATTTGAACGCTTGCCCGGTATGTGGTGCATTGCGCTATAAGATCAGCCGCGATGAGCCTGGTGATGTCGAGGGCGAGCGCCCCAGGAAGAAGATTCCTGCCAAGGTGATGTGGTATTCTCCTATAATACCACGGTTGAAACGTTTGTTCCAAAACAAAGAGCATGCCAAGGCGATGCGATGGCACAGAGAAGACCGTAAGAAAGACGGAAAGTTGAGAGTACCCACGACGGGTCGAGTGGAGAAAAATCGAAAGAAAGTACGGGAAGGAGTTTACGATGACGCAAGGAGCATATGGTTTGGTCTAAGCGCAGATGGCATTAATCGCTTTGGGGAGCAGAGCAGCAACCATAGCACCGGCCCGTGACTCTATGTTTGTATAACCTTCCTCCTTGGTTGTGCATGAAGCGGAAGTTCATTATGATGCCGTGCTCATCCAAGGCCCTAAGCAACCCGGCAACGACATTGATGTGTACCTAAGGCCATTAGTTGAAGAACTCTTACAACCGTGGAATGGAACAGTGTGCGTGCGTGGGATGAGCACATGGGGAAGAATTTGACCTCAAGGCGTTGTTGTTCGTGACCATCAATGATTGGCCTGCTCTCAAGAACCTTTCGAGATGACAAACAAGGGATACCGCGGATACACGCACTGCTTGGATGATACCGACCGTATATATTTGAATAGTTGTAAGAAGAATGTGTACAGGACATCGCCGATTTCTTCCGAGCAGCATCCGTAAGAAAGAAAGGCAAGCATTTCAAAGGTGAGGCGGATCACCGACGAAGCCTCGCCACCGTCTTGGTGCTGATGTACATGATATGGTCAAGGATTTGAAGGTGATATTTGGAAAGGTATCCCGCGACAACCTGTTTCAAGGACGCGACGGACGTGCACCCATGTGGAAGAAGAAATCTATATTTTGGGACCTGCCATATTGAAAGACCTAGAGGTCCGCTCCGCAATCGACGTGATGCACGTGACGAAGAATCTTTGCGTGACCTGCTTGGCTTCTTGGGCGTGTATGGGAAGACAAAAGATACACGTGAGGCACGGAGGACCAGCAACGTATGCACGAGAAGACGGCATACATCGTGGTTATGCAAGCTATGCTCTTACCAAAGAAGAGAAGGAAATCTTCTTTGAATGCCTTTCGATAGATAAGGTACCGCTCGCTTCGTCGAATATAAAGGAATAATAAACATGGCAGAGAAAAAGTTCCGAACCTAAAGTCTCATGACTGCCACGTGATTATGACGCAAGCGCTTCGGTTGCATTGAGGGGCTTCTACCGAAAATGTTCGATTAGCCATTGTGAAGCTATGTGCATTTCTCAATGCAATCTCTCGTAAGGTAATCGATCCGAAATCATACCAAGGTTACAGAATGATTTGGTGCAATGTCTTGTCAGTTTCGAGTTGGTGTTCCCACCATCCTTCTTCAACATCATGACGCACGTCCTAGTTCACCTATGCGAAGAGATTAACGTTTTGGGTCATGTATTTCTACACAATATGTTCCCCTTTGAGAGGTTCATGGGAGTCTTAAAGAAATATGTTCATAACCGTGCTAGGCCAGAAGGAAGCATCTCCAAGGGCCATCAAAATGAGGAGGTCGTTTTGTATTGACTTTATTCCTGACCTTAAGCCGATTGGTGTTCTGAATCGCGCATTAGGGCAGATCTGGATGGAAAAGGCACGCTAGAGGGGAACAAATAATATGTATGGACGGACATTCTCTCACTGAAGCACACTACAGCTTCTGAGAATTCCACCTTGGTGGCTCCGTATATGGATGAACACAAGAATTTGCTACGCCCAAACACCCGGAGCGGTCGATGAGTGGATTACACGTGAACAAACCAGAGTTTCGCCAACTGGTTGCAGACACGTACCATGCATGACACCTCTAATGAAGATGACATGTACTTGCTGTCCCAGTTACCATCTTCGAATATAATGACTTTCAAAGGGTACGAGATAAATGGTAATACATTTTACATGATCGCCCAAGATAAGAAGAGCACCAACCAAAACAGTGGTGTCGCTTTGATGCGTAAACCAAGACGGAAAGGAAACATATTATGGTTATATACAGGACATATGGGAACTTGACTATCGACGTGGTTTAAAGGTCCTTTGTTTCGTGCAAATGGGTCAATATGACACGAGGCGGGTAACGGAAGACCCGCGAAGACGGAATGACAACGGTGGATCTCAACAATCTTGCGTGATGCGAGCGAACCATTCGCCCTAGCCAATGATGTGGCACAGGTTTTCCATGTGAAGGACATGTCTACCAAGCCAAGAAAAAGAAAAGATAAGGAAGCGAATGCATCATACGATGAGCCAAAGCGGCACATAGTTCTTTTCGGGAAGAGAAACATCGTGGGAGTGGATGACAAGACAGACAAGTCGGAAGATTATGAAAAGTTTGATGAAATTGCTCCATTCACAAGTGAATATTGACCCGAGCATCCCGTTAAATGATGAAGATTTTCCATGGTTACTGCAAGAAAGGGACACACGCGAAGAAAAAGTTTCACACCCAAAGATCCGGGATGTGATCGGCTTCACTATCATCACTTTCTTTCGTGTTTCACACCCGGAGGGAATGTCTGTAATAGTTAGGGTAGTTATGTGTTTTGGCATTTGAAACGCCAAGAAATTTTATGTGCAAACAAATTCTTTTCATGCATTTCTCGATTTTTTTCCAATTAAATGACCTGAAATTGAAAAGCAATTCAAATGAACTCGTAAAAGGTTGAAAGTTGGCATGGTATCATAATTTCATACAAATAGCATGTGCAAGAAAGTAGAGAGGGTTACGGCAAAAACTGGATGCACTTCGTGTACAAAATGGACAATCTCTTTCAAGTATCGGGGTTTCCATTTAAAACTGAATCTGTTATAAAGGCATTTCATTTTTAAATAACCTAAGCATTACTAAATTGAATATAATGATAAAACACACTAATATTAAACATAAGAAAAAGAATCACTAAAAAACTTTTTCAAAGTTAAGTTATTCACAAACTAGTGATTCACACAAATTTCAAATAATTCAAAATTTAAACTATTCAAATTTGAAATCTAAGCACTAATGAAAGTTTGTAATTTTTGTACCTAAAGCAAAAATATTCACAAAGAAACACTAAATACAGCAAAAAACAACTCAAAAATAAAGAAAACAATAATAAATAAAGCAAAAAAAAAATTAAGAAAAAAAGCCCGCCTACTAGGCCAAAGCGGCCTGCATACGACTAGCGACACAACCTTTCGTCGGGCCAGGATGCAGGCCCGCGAAGGCCCAGTAGGCCCACAAGGCGAGGAGGACAGGTAGGCCCAGTAGGCCTGATTAGGAGAGGAACTCGAGAGAGCTACCACACTGGGGCTTATAAACCAGTGCGGTAGCCCCTCGACTAGCGAGGTGGGACTAAACTTCCGACCGCACTGTGTGCATAATAACCCCTTTAGTACCGGTCGTGGCACAAACCGGTACTAAAGGGGCCTTTAGTACCGGTTTGTGCCACCACCCGGTACTAAAGGGGGTCGCTTCCGCTGGCGGGTTAAACAGACCTTTAGTACCGGTTGGTGGCTCCAATCGGTACTAAAGGTGCCTTCTATATAAGAAAACACTTCAAAATTTCGTCGCTTCTCATCCTCCTCTACTTCTTTCTCTCTCGCACCATCGCCGCCGCTTCGCCGTCTCCATATCCTCGACGCCGCCCCGCCCATCGCCGCTTCGCCGCCGCTCCGCCCCCGTCGCCGCCGCCCGTCGTCCGTCCCCGCCGACACCGTCACCCGTCCGCCCAGCCGCATCATCACTGCCCCGCTGCTGCCGCTGCCGTCCTGCCCAGTCGTCCCGTCCCGCTGCCGCCGCCTGCCCAGACGTCCCGTCCCGTCGTCGCTGCGCCGTCGCCGTCCCGTCTCCCTTGGCTCTCGTCGCCGCCTCGCCCGGAGCGGTGAGCGCACACACACACATACATTTTTAGTTATAGATTTTTCTGTTTTAAGAAATTGTTAGACATTTTCTGTTTTTAGAAATAGTTAGAAATGTTAGAATTGTTAGAAATGTTAGAAATTGTTAGAAATTTTTCTGTTTTTAGTTATAGAAATAGTTATAAAAAGTTAGAATTGTTAGAAATTTTCTATTTTTAGTTATAAAAATAGTTATAAAATGTTAGTTATATATATAGAAATGTTATAATTTTTTCTCTTTTTAGTTATAAAAATATTAGAAATGTTATAGAAATGTTAGTTATATATAGCATTGTTAGAAATGTTATAGAAATGTTAGTTATATAGAAATGTTAGAAATTTTAGTTATCAAAATCCAATCATTAAAAAAATGTTACTTTTTGCGGGCATATAGCTAGTATTTGTTCTCGACGATGCCCGGCCCGCATCCTCGCCGTCGACCCGTCCGCGACTACGTCCAGCCGACCCATGTCCGGGACTGGGCTCCGCCGGGCTGGCACTAGGAGGTGCTGCTTGGAGGGGCGCGCCGCTTGACGAGGAACCCGGCCACGGGTCCCGTCGTCGACCCTGATCTCGTTTGGTGGCGTTCGCGTGGGCCAATTTCGGTGCGGAGGGACCCGGCCCCGCCGGAGGTGGTACGTCGCTGTGTCAGGGAGGAGGACAAGCACGTCCATCGCTACATGGTTGCGTTAGAGGGCGGCAGGTTCTCCAATACGTGGCAGTATCTTCGGGGATCTCACTTCAGCTATGATCCTGTGAGGTTCCTTCTCTTTGGGTGTCCACCGCCGCCACGGAGGAACCGCGAGTGTCCTAGATTCTTCAGTAGTATTCGATCTTTATTAGCTAATAGCCAGTGATGTACTATTCAATATTATATATTATTCGAGACGATGTATTCGAGATTATATCTATTATTCTAGACGATGTATTCGAGATTATATCTATTATTCGAGATTTGAATACTAAATTATTTTATATTTCTTTTGGATTAGTTAAACAAAAGCTATGGCAGACAATACCGATAGAGAGGGAGAACAGACCTTGTTTGATATGATACGCGGGGCAGATGATAATCAGAATGAAGAAGATTATGACAGCTCCGAATTTCTAAACAACATCGGAGAGGGTGATATGATATTCGATCGCGACGAAGTCATGAACTATGATTATGACGATGACGAAGAACATGTTGATCCTGAAACAACAAACACCGACGAGGTATATATATTTATATAAGCAGGCATCTGGTGATCATCACATGTTTTAAATGACTTGAAGATATATTAACGAATCGATCTTTGTTCTTTCAGCCATCCGGATCGAGCAAATCTTGAGCAAAAGGATTAAACGAGGCCCGAACAAAAAGTTGAAGCCGGGCGTAAAGTACAATATCGAGGCATGCGGCCCTCTTGGCAAACCATTAGCGCCTAAGAAGATTGCGGACAAGTTTGTTCGTCGGTCGGAGTTCTTGTGAAGGACCAACTCGATCAAACTTCAAGAATGGAGAGCGCCAAAGCAAAGCCACGCCCAGATGTTACTTTTGTCGACAAGAATCAAAAAGATGCGCTTTGGGATACTCTCATGGAACATTTCACCCTACCGGATCATTTCACGTAGCAGATGTGCGAGAAAGTCAAAGAGGCTGCTCTTAGGATGATGGCGACTGCATTCAAGAACTACAAGAATGGTGAATGGAACAAGTACGTCAACGGAGGAAGGAAGACTCCAGTATTCAAGGGAACACTTGAGAACCAACGTGATCATTGGGACGATTTCGTGAAAGTCAAGGATTCAGAATTAGCTAAGGAACGGTCGAGAATAAACAAGAAGAATGCCGAAAAAAAGGATAAGTTCCATAAGCTGGGGCCAGGTGGCTATGCAGTGGCAATGCCTAAGTGGGATAAGTCTGAGAAAGAGATGGAGGATGCGGGTGTCACTCTGGCTACTAAGAGCTGGCCCCCCAGGGTCAGGACTTGGTTCTATGTGCATGGGGGGAGTTGGACCGGGAGACAGGCAATGTTTCGACGAGGGCAAGTCTGAAGGGAGCCGACGATGCGATACTTGTTGCAATAGAAGAGGCACGAACGGGGGTGTTCCAGCCCAACATAGAGAACGAAGAGCTTACGCGTGCATTGGGAAATCTTGAACACCCGGGAAGAACACGAGGCAAGGGCGCTATGCCGTGGTATGAGGGGTTTTCAGACTGGAACAACGACTACAGAACCCGTGCGAGAAAGAAGATTGCGGAGGAGAAGAAGAGGAAGATGGAGGAGGAGCAGAGGAAGCGGGACTATGAACGCCTTCAAGGCCTAGAAGCAAGTCAAGCGGAATTGGCAGTCAAATTCCAGCGGCAGCAGGAGCAGATCGACTCACTTACCCATCAAAGGGGTCTCAAGAATGCAGCAGCTAGCGGATGATCCAGATTGGATAGCACCGCCCATCCATGCCGAGAAGCGGCGTGGGTTCTGTCCTGACGACGCAATGTTGGGTAGATACCCGTGGATGACATCACGGAGAACACTAATCGCGAGCTACACGTCAAAATGAAGAACATATCCATGAAGGTGGCGGATGGCTGTGCTTTCACAAATCCCCGAGGCAACCTTCCATTGCAACCCGATTCCAGCGGGCTATGCTCGTGTCTTGGTTGATGAGGTGGTGGACCCACCATATTCGGGCTACTGACTTGACATCGCTGGAGGTGACGGCGGCGCTTTCTCGGAGAGGCCAAACATCGATCATCCTATGGAAAAAGGATTGCATCATCTTTCCAAGGCCACCGACACCGCGTCACCCGAGTCCTTGTCAAGTCCGCCACCGAGTTAGCAGACTCCGCTCCTCCAAGTCCGCAAAGTGTCGGGACAATCCTCCTCCTCCAAGTCCGCAAAGTGTCGGGACAATCCTCCTCCTCCAATTCGCCACAGCGTCAGACGTCCACTCCTCCTCCAAGTCCGGCACAACCTCAGGCCACTCCTCCTCGTCCAACTCAGTCCTGTCAGCCGTCTCCGCCGCCTAAGCAATCGCAGAAGAGACACCCCGCAGCTATGGTGCGTAGCGGTACGAGTCGAGGTAGTACAGAAGAAATGCTGTGGAGGCAAGCGATATAAATATGGTCCAAGCCTCAAGCCTCTTCCGCAGAGGTCTTATGACAGGTCCGAGGAGGAAATCACAGCCATATCGAAGGCCGAGGTGGAAGCCCATTTTGCACCGAAACCGCCACCGCCGCCAAGGGAGAAAGTGCCTGAGGAAACGATTGACCACTTCATTCAGATGGCTCAACCACCAGCTTCCAAGCCTGTTGACACAGACTATGAGCGCCACATCGGAAGTTAAATCGAGCACGTCTACAAAGGGAGGCGAGCACGCCTACATCGAGGATCGAGCAAACAAGAAGCAGCTGCCAAAAATGCGGAAAACCATTCCCACTGGGAGAACAAAGGGCATAATCGATCCCTCGCTTGTTGTGCCAACAACAGGTGACAAGACGCTACCTAATATTATTGTGGGCAAGCATTGCATGTTCCCGAGGTGGGCAATGTGGTAATAACGAGGAGCATATAATGCAGTGAAGTTCTCAACATCATCGTTGGACAACTCCTTGAGATCGAGCCCATGCCTTTGCTTAGAGAGGATGAAGTAAAAGAAATATGTAGGGGCCAACCTTTGGTCGCGCTGACAAGGTCAAGAACCTCCCAACGAGAATGTATGAATTGCATCAATGGTACATGAACATTACCAAGATTTCAGAGCGAGTGTCCCTCATGGTGAATGTCAAGCAGGACCATTACTACCATGAGAAAGCTGGGTCCGTTGAGTATTCAGAACTGTTTCAGTTATACAATCAAGATGCACTCGACAAATCTATCGTCAGTTGCTATTGTCTGTAAGTGATTTTTTTCTATAATTTAAGTCTCAAGCTAGCTGTAGTGATCCTTTTGATCAATCATTACCTGTAATTATCCTCACTATATTCTTTTCTGTGGTATTATGCAGGATGAAGATATATGAAATGAGAAAAGGTGGACGCTTTGGCATTGGGTTCATTAACCCAAACACCGTTAATGAATACACATGGAAGATAAATGAACATCATGCAAAGGAAGTAGAGGACAGCATGCTAGAGTTCTTCGATCGCCTCAAATACAATGAAGATATACTACTTCCTTACCACTTTGGGTGAGTCACACTGTCTTGTACTACAAATTCTCTGTTTTTGCCTACTAGCTAGCTACATGTTTTTGCTTACATATGCCCGCTTAATTAAGACATGTAAACATGTGTGCATGCAGATTTCACTGGGTCTTGTGTATCATTAAAGTTGACGCCGTAACAGTTGAAGTACTGGACTCACTAATCTCAAAAAACACTGACTTTAACATCTTGTATCGGATAGTCAACAGGTAATTTCAATCATTATTAACTATATATCTTGGCCTATTTAGTTCGTCATTTCATGATATGAACTATTTAATAACCCCTTTATTCATTTTCTTTGTCGGCGGGCAGGGCTTGGGCAAGATTCATCAGCGTCACGGAAGGTGAATGGAAACAAAAGCTTCAATTTTTATCTGATCAAATTACATTCTCGTAAAGGCCCTGAAGCACGCGCAGGGGACTGATCTGTGTGCATTCTGCGTTTGCGAGAACATTCGCATGATGGCGTCCGAAAGGAGCAGATCTCAAAGACAGCAATGGGTACGCTTGTCAGAACACTATTCACAATTTTTACACCATTATCGATATCTAGCTAGTCACACAACTAATACACATGCATATTGATCTCCTTCTTAACAGTTCAAAGAGGTGCGGGAGAAGCTCATAGAAAGGGAGCGCGTAGAAGCACTTCAAGAGGAAATAGCGGGATTTTTGCTCGACCAGGTCATAAATCCGAATGTAGAATTCTATTACCCGCTACCGCCCCAATGAAAACCACTTTCAATTGTCATCGTGCTCCGAAGGCACCAATTAGGCTAATGCCACTGGCTCCGAAGGCAAACATTCATATGTAGGAGAAATTGTATATAGCTATACACATGTGTGTATGTGTGAATTAATTAATATGGTGGTTTAATTTGTGAGACATTGATGTGATATATATATGCATGATTTCTAGTAAAATACCAGCAAACGAAAAAGAATTAAAGTGGAAACACAAAATTAAATGAAAAAGAAATCATAAAACTAAAAACCCCTCAAACCTTATAGTACCGGCTGGTCTTACCAACCGGTACTAAAGGGCTCAGTCCCTGAGCTGGCTGGTGGTGACATGGTTGCTTTTTAGCACCGGTTCGTGCTGAACCGGTACTAAAGGGGGGGGGGGCTTTAGTGACCACAAATTAGTGCCGGTTATGTAACCGGCACTATAGAGCCTTACGAACCGGTGCTAATGCCCTGTTCTGCACTAGTGGACTTCCAAGCCTCTAATAACGATAATTGGGCTAAGCCCCTAATAATGATAAGATAGTCTGGGCCACAACTAACTGGGCTAAGCCCCTAACATGCCGGTCATGACACCGATGCACATGAACTTCTCATCCAAGATGTTGGTTGTTTTCGCATGAAGAACAAATAATGGTCACCCATTCTCCTTTATAAGAGGAAGATCACGGCTATTACAGTTGGTGATTGAACCTTTTATCAAGTCAACCTTCTTAATCACTTTGCTTCACTGTTATTTACAGGAGGAGGTAGTCAACAGCTGACTAGAATTCCTCACCCATGCTAGTGATGGGCTGTGGGGTTTTGTAACTAACGATGTTTTTATTGAAGATTCTCCTTCACATAGTGATATTTTCCTGTAGTTCTCAATGGGTTGTCCTGGATTTTCTATTTCCAGGAACTTGTTGCCATGGTCAAGCCAATAGAGGATCCTGAGCAAGCTGCAAAGGGACTGGTTCAAGAAGCTTCCCAAAGAGCAAACGCCGACACATGACCGTTGTCATTTGTGCCACAGGATGGAACAACGTTGACTGGTGATGTACGAGTGAGGAGGTTGCCAACGAACTAATCTTGATAATTGTTCTTGTTCTTCCGTGGTGCTGTATCTGCTGTTGTATATGATGCTCGAACAAGATGTCATGTGGCGGCGGCACCCTCCCCTGCTGCGAAACCGAACTGACTTGGCCTGAGTTTACAGTTTAGCCTTGGTTCGATCCTCCTAGCTATCCTAGATGGTAGGTGATGTCGGAGCAGAGGGGTACTTTTTCTTCTTCTTGATGAACCTTGCACTGCACAGCTTCTATGCTGGTGCTTCATGCTAGTGATTTTTAGCATCAGTAATGTAAAGGCATGTAACTCTACTGTTTGAATGATTTTAACAAAGTTGCTCTGCTTGTGATGTCATACCTAAGAGTTCAGAGTGGTGCGTGGTTCTTATTCGAAAGCTTCTCTCTTAATAAAGCAGAGCCAAAAAAACCAACTCTTGTATCTCTCTTCACTAGAATGCTGGTATTACCACATCTGGGACCAATTATGGATTCAGAATCACGCTGACATAGTTCAGCATATTTCATAGGTATTCTCAGACATGATGCATGCCGTTGAACTCCGTAAGTTTCACACAAACGGTTGAACCAAATGATTATCCCCATCGTTAAAAAACTGACATCAGCTTTTTAGATGCCTAGCGCGAACTTTGTTTCTGTCGTTCGATATGACACACAAATCTTGGAGCAGAGGGCTGTGGCATGTCAGATTTCGTTTCAGATCGGGCGGAAACAAAAGAAGCGCGAACAATGTCATTTGAACACACAAGCCCACCGCACTGGCCAGGGCATCTAGATTCCACCTAGGACATCTTAGTTCAATCGTACCCCCTCTTCTATTTTCTTCCTTTTTACCAAGGGAGTATGCACAAAAAAATTTAGATACTTGGCAAATTTACAACATTTCTTTTTCACTAGGTGGCAAAATATGCCAAAAAATATATTTTTAGGTGCATGAAACATTTGTTTTCTCCTTCTTTAATTCATTCATGGCAATTTTATTAATTCATTTTTGTATTTTATGATGGCAAAAAAATTGAACCATGGCAATTTTATTTTTTAGCCATGCAATTTTAATTTGTGAACCATGGCAAAAAATGTTTCATAGCATGAAAAATATATATTTTTTATCATGGAAAGCATGCAAAATTTATTTTTGGATCTTGGAAAAATTTACAATTTTTTTCTTTACACAAAAATCCATGGCAAAATTGCCATGGGTATAGGAAATAGTTTCTCCTTCGAGTCATTGCAATTTTGTAATTGTATCTTCTTGGTTACATGGCAATTTTGTAATTGTATCTTCTGGGTTACATGGCAATTTGTAATGTTTTAATAGTTTGTTTCATATAGTATCTTGGCAATCGCACAATTTTTTGGTTTAAAACATGGCACCTTTTTTGCACCTTACTATGCATTATTATTTATTAGTACATGGCGATTTTGTTGTTGGCAATTATTTCTTTAGAAAAACAGCAAATTGGCCCTAGCCCATTTTTTCTACATGTTCTTAGTTTGTTGGGCCATCAAGGGCCGCTGCAAAACTCCTTCCGGAGTGGACACATAGGTTCGCTTGATCAGACCGCTTATTATAGCTGGCCAAACGGGCCGTGCTAACTGGGCCGGCCCGGTAGCACGCAGGAACGGCACGGCCCAGGCACGGCACGTCCCGAGCTAAACGGGCTAGGCCCGGCACGCGGCACGCCATGGGCCATGCCTGGGCCTGGAGGCTGTGCACGCGGGCCGGCACGGCACGGCCCGTTTAATTTTTTTGGAATTTTTTTATATATATGACGTAAATTACAGCCCAATAGGCCTAAAATACAGCCCAACGGGCTAAAAATCAGATGGGCCAGTGTGCTAAACATGCCACGGGCCGGCCCGTTTAATAATCAGGTCGTGCCTGGGCCAGAGAGCCACGCCCGTGGGCCGGCACGGCACGGTCCGGCTATTAAACGTGCCACGGCGGGCCGTGCCGGGCCAGGCACGATTAGCACGGGCTGGGCCGGCCCGTTTGGCCAGGTCTGCCGCTTATTGTTGAATAACCCCAGCACATCGTCTAGATTTAAAACATTATTTCAAATTTTCGAACATTACTTTGTAAACATGAATATTTAATTTCCAAACATTTTTTTGAAACATGTATATTTGTTATTTTTACAAACATTGTTTGAAAACGCGAACAATTTTTAAAAATGTGTTTTTAATAACTTGTGAATGTTTTTGAAAAGGCGATATTTTTCCAGATTTACCAACATTTTTTAAGACTCTGGTATTTTATGAAATTTGTGAACTTTTTTTTAAAACAATAATATTTTCCAAATTTCCGATTTTTTAAAACACGATTTTTTTTTCAAATTTGTCAAAAAAGTGAATTATGAACACTTTTTTATATTTGTGATTTTCTAAAGATAAAGAAAAAACATAAATACCAGCAAGAAAAACCCGGTTCAGGAACCTCCTATATGGTTCCCAAAACTAGTTAAAACCAGCTTGGAACCTCCTAGAAGGTTCAGAAATTGGTCAAGGCGGGGGCAGCCCCCGGCCCCAACGTAGCTCCACCACTGATCTTCTTCGTACGGGAGAGTGAGAGAGTTAAAAGAGAGGAGAATTGAGTGTGCTGGCAATTGGCATCAGAGCTCGGTTGAGACATGAGTGATGACGACAAGTTGAAGGCTCAACGGTTGCCCAACAGCACATCCAGGGCTCAAATCACCGGCGTCGACGATGAGCCGGGGCAGATTGTGCAGACTCGGGTGGTGCGCGATGCTGCCGGCAACCGTTGGCCGATGCTCACCCGTACCAATTATGGGGACTGGGTCTACTCGTGCAAGTCATGCTTGAGGGGCGCCATCTCTGGGTGGCCATCGAGAAAGGCACCGCGATTCATGCTAATGATCGGCTGGCCCTTGAGGCCATCCCGCAAAGGCGTCGACCAAGGACATGTGGGATCTCCTCAAGACCATGCGAATCCGAGGAAAGCCGTGTGCGAGAGGCGAAGGCGGCGACCCTCAGCATGCAGTACATTGCCGTCCACTTCAACGACGGCGAGAGCATCGGCCATTTTCTCTTGCAACTCATTGGTATCGTGAATCAGCTCAACCTTCTCGCCGAGCAAATTTCAAAAAATAAGGTTGTTCGTAAGTTCCATTCGGTTGTGCCACACAAATTCTCGCATGCCACCATGTTCATTGAGACGTTGGTTGATATGGACACGCTCTTGATTGAAGTACTTACCGGCAGGTTGAAGGCAGCGGAGGAGATGTACAACCTCGACTTCGCTGATCATGCCGGAGGCAAACTCCTGCTCACTGAAAAGGAGTGGTGCACGCGTGCCATGATTCTGACAGATCCGGCAGCAGCAACACCAACCAGGGTCGCGACAGAGGACGCAGATGTGGCATGGCTGGTGGGCGCGGAAACCGCGGCAACAGTGGCAACCATGTTGGCAACAGGGTGATGGCCACCAACGAGTGCTGCTACTGCCACAAGATGGGCCATTGGACCCGGGAACACCTCAAGAAGGCGAGGGAGGAGGGAGGCCCACGTCGTCCAGGAGGACGCCCCCGATTCTGGGCTCCCAATGACGGCCGTGGAGGAAAACGGTGCCTTGACAACAAATTTGGCTGCCAGGACAGCGAAGCTGGGGCCCGGCACCCGTATTGCCCCTGACGAAAATGTTGCCATGGCAGCAAATTCGGCTGCCACGACAGAAATTCCGTCGGGCCAAAACCTTGCCATGGCATGCCTCCACCACACAAGGCACTTGCGTGTACCTCAACAAGGAGCACGTCTGCGCGGACTTTCGTCGCGCTGAAGAGGAGATTGACGAGGCCCGGTTCCTGGATACCGGGTCCTCGAATCATATGACTGGGGATTCCTCGGCATTCGCAGAGCTTGACAAGTACATCTCCGGCGTGGTCAAGTTCGGCGACGGCTCCCTCGTCGATACACTCATACACCAATAATGCTAAACATACAAAGAGTTACACGCAATTACTCGCTGACTAGGATTTTTTTTCATCTACTAACCAATCACAAACTTGCCCCCCCTCCCCCCGATTTTCGGGGGGTGGGCCGCCACCCCATCTATTGACCAATCAAATTAACTCTTTGTAAAACCTTGTATCTCGTTTGTACTTGTAGCATTACTCCTCATACACACGGCAGGGGCACGGTCCTGCTCGCCGTGACCGACGGCCAACATCGCGCACTGACGGACGTGTACTGGATCCCTTGCCATGTGGTGAGCATTGGGCAGCTCGATGAGATCGGGTACCCTGTACATTGCGCGCATGCGGACCGTGAAGCTGGTGTGCCTCCTGGCGCACAACGGCGATGACGCATGGGTGCGGCATGCAAGGTTCGGCGGGCACCAACACTCCCACGGCCTCGAGCAGCTCACGGGTAAGGAATGGTGCGCGGGATGCCCCGAATCGACCACCCCGAGGATATAGCGAGCCCACGGGTCGATCTGTTTTGTTACAGTTGAACGGTTTCCTTGGATAACCTCAACGTGTTACAACCGCTGCGCAACCTTTCCCGTAGACCTCACCAAGACCTAGGCGTGTGAAGGAAGACACGATCGATCTGCGAGTTGGGGAGCGCGTGTGGGGCGGAGACGATGATGAGCCGGCGGTTCCTGTACATGGTGCTCAACAACTACATGCACGCGCCCTCCGCCTGGTACACGCTGCACCGCATCGACCCGTCCCGCCTCTTCTACCCCCGGGGCACGCCGACCCCCGCGTCGCCGCCGCCGCCGGAGAACGAGCGCCTGCCTGATCCAGCCATGAGCTTCTACCCTCCCCACTCGGCGCACGACGCCGGGAGCATGGAGTTCGCGCTCCTCGGCGGCCGCGGCAGGGACAGGATCGTCGCCATGGACCACATGGGGCGCGCCGTCCTCTACGACGACTACTCGCACGCCGTCCACCCGCTGCCCCCCGTGACGGCGCCCAAGTGGTGCCCCACGCTGTCCCTCGCCGTCGACGGCCAGGACGGCGCCTACATCATCGAGGCTGACCCCCAGGCGGACGGCCCCGGCCGGCGATCCGTCGAGGAGCTCCTGTATGACCACAAGCCCCAGAAGGACGAGGAAGAGGGCTGGATGTGGCGTCCGCGCGCGCCGCCGCCCTTCGTGCGGGCGCCCAACTACCGCGACGATGAAGGAGACTGCGAAGGCAAGATCACCTGCCACGCGGCGGAGGGCGCGCGTATCTGGGTCTCCACGGCGAGCCGCGGCACATACTGTCTGGACACGGCGACCGGCGGGTGGAGCAAGGCCGGCGACTGGGCGCTCCCTTTCCAGGGACGCGCCGTGCCCGTCCCGGAGTACGCCAGCCGCCTCTGGTTTGGCGTCTCGGCCTCCGGCAACATCTGCGCGTCCAACCTGGACGCGGCCGCCAACGAGGGACGAGCGCCGGCGGTGGACCAGGTGTGGGACGGCTTCGCCGTGCCCGAAGGATTCCACGACCTGGAGTTGCACTCGTACGTGGTGCACCTAGGCGACGGCCGGCTCTGCGTCGCCAAGTTCTTCGAGACGATGCGCCAGGAGGCGTGCGATGACCACCACATGTGCCGCTGCTGCTGCCATGGCTACGTCAGCGAGTGCGCGTTCGCGATGATCACCGGCGTCGAGGTGGAGCCCGGCGCCGGCAAATGGCATCGCTTGATCAAGCACAGATCGCTCCGGTACAGCTTGGGTACAGACAGGGTGCCCGTGTGTGTGCTTTAGTTGGAGAATAGTCCTATATAGCACTGGCTTGCGAATTTGAAAATCAGTGTCGATTGATTTACTCGTTTCTCTATCAAGCCGAGCTCCTCTTGAGACTTCCTACGATGCCTCAAGATGGCTTTTTACCCTGGTGGGTATGCAGTTTGTACGCCTAACTTAAAGATATACTATCTCAATATCCGTGTGTTGCAACGGGGCAATTTGGTCTGAGATTGAGATACTATATTGTGAGAGGAAAATTTATAGGCAAAAGCAAATAAATAAATAAATATATGATGTGACTGAGATTGCGTACTTAGTGTTAGAAGGGAGAGAGGGATTGGCGGAATAGTTTGTTATATTGCTTGGGCCTCGTGGGCATATATATATAGGAGTACATGATTTTTTTTGAAGTACAAGGCAAGCCAGAATATTTCCTAGTCTAACCTATGTTTCCAATCTAATCAATATACTCAACATCCCCCCGCAGTCACAACGGTACGACGCAGACGATGAGACTGGAGAAGAATCCGAAGGCACGCCGACTGACACCCCCCTCCCCCCCACACACAGTCGCAACGGTCGATGCATCGCGAAGTCGTGGCTGGAGTGAAAGCCGACGAGGTTGCTCAAGCAAGGCGATAGCCCTTTGTGCCGTTTATCGAGGTAGCCGAGAGCGTGGGTGTTGGAGCCATGGTCGAGGTAGCCGTACGAAGAATGCCGTGGTCGATCTCGAGTCGGGGTAGCCGGTGTCGAGAAAGTCGTCGTGGAGCCGCGGGCGCAAGGAGGCGCCGAGTTAGCATGTGCACAGTGATGTCAAAGTAGGGGTGCGCCGGAGAGAAGATGGTGTTAACGAGGCGTCGCGGCAGGTTTGCCAAGTCCGGGGACACGTCATGGACGAAGGCACGCACCGGAGTTGCCCGCACCGGGCATGCGTAGACGAACGAAAACGAAGTTGACGAAGGGTCGCACCGGGCATGTGTGTGCTTTAGTTAGAGAATTGTCCTATATATCACTGGCTTGCAAATTTGAAAATCAGTATTGATTGATTTACTCGTTTCTGAGCTCCTTTGAGACTGTCTTACGATGCCCCAAGATGGCTTTTTGCCCTGGTGGGTATGCACTTTGTACGCCTAACTTAGAGATATACTATCACAATATCCGTATGTTGCAACGGGGCAATTTGGTCTGAGGTTGAGATTCTATATTGTGAGAGGAAAATCTATAGGCAAAAGCAAAAATAATAATAATATGTGATTGGGAGTGCGTAGTTAGAACTATGGGAATTTTTTCTCCATAAATAACGAGGTGAAGGTCGGTTTGAAAAATGGTGGAAAGAGGCATCTATCAATGGAAGCACTAGTAGAAGACGGAACTTTAATACCGGTTCATAAGGGCCTTTAATACCGGTTCTGCAACTGGCACTAAAGAGTGGAGATTAAAATCCCCCACCTTTAGTACCGGTTCGGCACGAACCGCCACTAAAGGCCCACCACGTGACGTGAGCTCGCGCCATGGTATGGGGGACCTTTAATACCGGTTGATGTTAACAACCGGTACTAAAGTTTTTTTTATTTCTTTTCTGAAAATTTTGAAAAAAAATTGATTTTTTTTTTGATTTTCAATTTTCTGAATTATTTGATGATTTAGTCTCTAATCGCCCCTCTTAACTACTCAAGTGTGCATCACTCATTCCAAATCGTCTAACTTCCCGACCGGTCACCCATCCTCTCACTCCCCTAGCCTAAGCACACTTAACTTCGGAGTTCTATTCCCCCTACTTTCCAAGTCTGCACGTGTTGTTTTCCTGACAAATGTAAGCTGTAAATCCTATTAACCCTCAGCAGTTTAGCTTGAGCACTAGGTCACACATTTCACCGTTTGAGTTTGAAATTATTATTCTAAAAACAATAATTATTTAGTAACACTAATATTTCTTAAATAAGTTTGACCATAGTTTGACCACAGTTTGACCATAGTTTGACCAGATTTGACCAAAATTCAAAAAATAAAATAATTATTTTGTAACATTAATACTTCTTGAATAAGTAGTTTGACCATAGTTTGACCATAGTTTGACCATATTTAACCAAAATTAAAAAAAACTTAAATTTGAGCATATCTTTTTCTCCTTTTGGAATTTGAGGATTCTAAAAAATTGCAAACAGGCCATAGGCTGTCAAAATCGGATGCGGATTTTCGTGCTGAATTTTTTGATATATTATACATTTTTTTCCGACATCATATGCAAAAGTTATAGCCGCTTTATATTTTCCATGCACTTTTTGCAAAACATGTCCAAATTTAAGTTTTTTAATTTTCCTAACTAGTAGATGTAGTAATATAACTACATCTCGAAGAATTTTATTTTTTGAATTTTTTATCATTTTCTTTTGTATTTTTCAAAACTGAAATGGCGATATAGGGGGATAGAGATTGAAAATTGCCCTTTAGTACGGTTTGTGCCATTTAACCGGTACTATAGGTCAAACCCTTTAATATGGGTTCGTGGCACGAACCGGTACTAAAGGTTAGCCCTTTAGTATCGGTTTGTGCCACGAACCGGTATTAAAGGTGATTGTTGCCCCGCATGACGCTTGACTGCCATCACCCTTTAGTACCGGTTCGTGCCACGAACCGGTACTAAAGGTTCAAAATGAACCGGCATTAATGCATAGCCGTTCGAATCGGCACTAATGGTACCATTAGTACCGGGCCAAAATCGAACCGGCATTAATGTGTCTCACATTAGGTCCTTTTTCTACTAGTGAAGGGGTGGAGGCAAAACCAACAAACTCCGCTTCAATAGTAGATACAAAAATGTTTTTTTAAGATAGAACACATGCTATCATGCCATAGCATGCATGTATATTTATTTGTAAGGGTCTGTTTAGGACACATCTATGTCACATTTAAACTGATTTCCACTTTGTTTGTAGTCTATTTTTTTTGTCCTAGTTTTTTTGTTTCTTGTTGCTGCATTATATATTTATTGGAGCTTAGATGTGACATCTTTAAGAAACATCTAGATGTGAATTAGACAAACTGTATTTGTAAAATTTGGTGCAGAATAGACATTGTGCTTCTTTAGCATTTATGTTTTCTTTTCAGAATTCAAGCTTAAAATCCGGCGAGTTCTTGGGTTTTGAGTTTCATATGCACTTCAGAGATATCATGGAATGTACCATGCTTAACTTTTTTTATCTGTTATGAGAATTGCACAGTTAATAAGGAAATCATGAAATTGGGCAAACAACAAAATAAACAGAGAAGGCGATTCGGGTGGGGAACCCTAGCCGGCACCAACGGAGTTCCCTCTTATACCCTCCTCCATCACTGTCGGGAAAAGCCTACACCATAGAGGGTGATGTGTACGGTCATCTTCCTCGTGTCTTGTACACTTATGTGGAGGCGGGCCGTCACATCTCGCTTTGGTAGGCAGAGTAGCAATAGCGGCGTTCTGACCCCATAGTGATGCAATGCAACTACTCGTTGAGGGTGTGTGTGGCAGGGATTCGGTCAGCGTCACAAACCTGAAAGGTGTTCCCATCCACCTCGAGTTTAGGGCGTGTAATATACTTTTTTCTATATAGAGAAATTGTTTTGGAAAAGAGATATGCACGATTACAAGTTTTTTGCTCTTGCACATCAACAATATTCAGGGTTTGCCCGCAAATAAACAATATTCATGGTTGACCAAAACCCTAAAATAAATAGAAATTTGAATTTGTAAATACAAAGGAAATAATTGTTGGAAATATGCCCTAGAGGCAATAATAAAATGGTTATTATTATATTTCCTTGTTCATGATAATTGTCTATTGTTCATGCTATAATTGTATTGATCGGAAACCGTAATACATGTGTGAATACATAGACCACAACAAGTCCCTAGTGAGCCTCTAGTTGACTAGCTCGTTGATCAACAGATGGTCATGGTTTCCTGACTATGAACATTGGATGTGATTGATAACGGGATCACATCATTAGGAAAATGATGTGATGGACAAGACCCAATCCTAAGCATAGCACAAGATCGTGTAGTTCGTTTGCTAAAGTTTTTCTAATGTCAAGTATCATTTCCTTAGACCATGAGATTGTGTAACTCTCGGATACCGTAGAAATACTTTGGGTGTACCAAACGTCGCAACGTAACTGGGTGGCTATAAAGGTGCACTACAGGTATCTCCAAAAGCATCTGTTGGGTTGGCACGAATCGAGACTGGGATTTGTTACTCCGTATGACGGAGAGGTATCTCTGGGCCCACTCGGTAATGCATCATCATAATGAGCTCAGTGTGACTAAGTGGTTGGTAACGGGATCATGCATTACGGAACTAGTAAAGTGACTTGCCGGTAACGAGATTGAACGAGGTATTGAGATACCAATGATCGAATCTCGGGCAAGTAACGTACCGATTGACAAAGGGAATTGTATACGGGATTGCTTGAATCCTCGACATCGTGGTTCATCCGATGAGATCATCGTGGAACGTGTGGGAGCCAACATGGGTATCCAGATCCCGATGTTGGTTATTGGCTAGAGAGTTGTCTCGGTCATGTCTGCATGATTCCCGAACCCGTAGGGTCTACACACTTAAGGTTCGATGACGCTAGGGTTATAGGGAAGGTTTGTACGTGGTTACCGAATGTTGTTCGGAGTCCCGGATGAGATCCCGGACGTCACGAGGAGTTCCGGAATGGTCCGGAGGTGAAGATTTATATATGGGAAGTCATCATACGGTCACCGAAAGTATTCGGGGGTTTGCCGGTATTGTACCGGGACCACCGAAGGGGTTTCGGGGGTCCACCTGCCCCGAAGGGCCCTATGGGCTATATGTGGAAGGGAACCAGCCCCTAAGTGGGCTGGGCGCCACCCCCTAGGGCCCATTGATACGTCTCCAACGTATCTATAATTTTTGATTGTTCCATGCTATTATATTACTCCTTTTGGATGTTTATGGGCTTTATTTTACATATTTATATCATTTTTGGGACTAACCTACTAACCGGAGGCCCAGCCCGTATTGCTGTTTTTTTTGCCTATTTCAGTATTTCGAAGAAAAGGAATATCAAACGGAGTCCAAACGGAATGAAACCTTCGGGAGCATGATTTTTGGAACGAACGTGATCCAGAGGACTTGGAGTGCAAGTCAAGAAACAATCGAGGCGGTCAGGAGATAGGAGGGCGCACCCACCCTAATACGTCTCCATCGTATCTTCTTTTCCAAACACTTTCGCCCTTGTTTTGGACTCTAACTTGTATGATTTGAATGGAACTAACCCGGACTGACGCTCTTTTCAGCAGAACTGCCATGATGTTGTTTTATGTGCAGAAAATAAAAGTTCTCGGAATGACCTGAAACTCCATGGAACATCTTAGAAAAAAATAATAAAAAATCCTCGCCAAAGATGAAGACCAGGGGGCCCACACCCTGTCCACGAGGGTGTGGGCGCGACCCCCTCCTGGGCGCGCCCCCTACCTCGTGGGCCCCCTGGTGGCCCTCCGACGCCAACTCCAACTCCATATATTGGCTTTCAGAGAGAAAAAAACCAGAGAGAAGAAATCATCGCGTTTTACGATACAGAGCCGCCGCCAAGCCCTAATCTCTCTCGGGAGGGCTGATCTGGAGTCCGTTCGGGCCTCCGAAGAGGGAGATTCATCGTCGTCGTCATCATCAACCATCCTCCATCACCAATTTCATGATGCTCACCGTCGTGCATGAGTAATTCCATCGTAGGCTTGCTGGACGGTGATGGGTTGGATGAGATTTATCATGTAATCGAGTTAGTTTTGTTAGGGTTTGATCCCTAGTATCCACTATGTTCTGAGATTGATGTTGCTATGACTTTGCTATGCTTAATGCTTGTCACTAGGGCCCGAGTGCCATGATTTCAGATCTGAACCTATTATGTTTTCATGAATATATGTGAGTTCTTGATCCTATCTTGCAAGTCTATAGTCACCTACTATGTGTTATGATCCGCAACCCCAAGTGACAATAATCGGGCCACTCCGGTGATGACCATAGTTTGAGGAGTTCATGTATTCACTATGTGCTAATGCTTTGTTCGGTTCTCTATTAAAAGGAGGCCCTAATATCCCTTAGTTTCAATAGGACCCGCTGCCACGGAGGGTAGGACAAAAGATGTCATGCACGTTCTTTTCCATAAGCACGTATGACTATATACGGAATACATGCCTACATTACATTGATGAATTGGAGCTAGTTCTGTGTCACCCTATGTTATGACTGTTACATGACGAACCACATCCGGCACAATTATCCATCACTAATCCGGTGCCTGCGAGTTTTCCATATACTAGTTCTCGCTTATTTACTTTTCTGTTGCTACTGTTACAATCACTACAAAATACCAAAAACATTACTTTTGTTGTCTTTACTTTTGTTACCGTTACCACCACTATCATATTACTTTGCTACTAAACACTTTGCTGTAGATACTAAGTTTCCAGGTGTGGTTGAATTGACAACTCAGCTGCTAATACTTAAGAATATTCTTTGGCTCCCCTTGTGTCGAATCAATAAATTTGGGTTGAATACTCTACCCTCGAAAACTGTTGCGATCCCCTATACTTGTGGGTTATCAAGACCTTTTTCTGGCGCCGTTGCCGGGGAGCATAACTCTATTCTTTGAGTCACTTGGGATTTATATCTGCTGGACACTATGAAGAACTTGAAAGACGATCGAACTACTATTTTGCCCTCAACTACGAGGGGAGGTAAGGAACTGCCATCTAGCTTTGCACTAGATTCTCCTTCCGTTATAAGTAAGCTTGCGACACCTAAACCTGCTACTGCTATGAATTCTGATATGTCGCATGTTATTGATGATGCCACTTCTGCTATGTGTGATACTTATGATGAAACTACTTCTATGCTTGATACTACTGTGTCCCTTGGTGAATTTCTAGATGAACAAATTGCTAGGGTTGGAGAAAAAGAAATTATTGAATCTGAATACGATGATGAGAGTGATGATGAAAATATGCCTGCTATTCCTGAGGGTTATCGTTTTGATGCGGAATCTTCTGCAGCTATTTTTGCCTGCTAGGATAGATACGAACTTAAGAGGCTGCTAGTTAAATGGAGTAAATAATCTCTTAGAGATGAATGAGACCCGACCCTGCTTTTGCTACTTCACCTATCTGTGTTCCCGATAAGGATTATTATGAATTTTCTGTTGATCCAGATATAATTATTTTGGTTGAATCTGATCCTTTCTATGGCTATGAATCTGAAACTATTGTGGCACATCTTACTAAGTTAAATGATATAGCCGCCCTTTTTACTAATGATGAGAGATCGCGCTACCTTTATTTACTCAAAATATTTCTGTTCTCATTAAAGGGTGATGCTAAGATATGGCTTAATTCTCTTGATCATGGTTGTGTGTGTAGTCCCCAGGATATGATTTATTACTTCTCTGCTAAATATTTCCCTGCTCATAAGAAACAAGCTGCTTTGAGGGAAATATACAACTTCGTGCAAATTAAAGAAGAGAGTCTCCCACAAGCTTGGGGGAGGCTTCTTAAGTTACTTAATGCTTTGCCTGATCATCCTCTTAAGAAACCTGAAATACTTGATATCTTTTATAATGGACTAACTGATGCTTCCAGAGATCACCTAGATAGTTGTGCTAGTTCTCTTTTCAGGGAAAGAACACCGGATGAAATTGAAATTCTATTGAATAATATGTTAACAAATGAAAATAATTGGGCACCCCCTGAGCCAACTCCTGAGCCAGTTCCAAAGCCAATTACTGAGCCTATTCCTAAACCAACTCCGAAGAAGAGAGGTGTTCTATTTCTCAGTCCCGAAGATATGCAAGAGGCAATGAAATCTATGAAAGAAAAAAGTATTAAAGCTAAAGATGTTAAGAATTTACCTCCCATTGAAGAAATACACGGTCTTAATTTACCGCGTGCTGAAGAAGTATATGATCTCAATTCCTTATTCACTGAGGAACCTCCTAATCCCGATATCCTGACACAGGTAGTAAAGGTAAATTCTCTCTATAGATATGATAAAGCTGAAGTTCCTCCTACTAAAATTGCTAGTCAGTGCTTGGATGAGTTTGATGACTTTATGTTTAAGCAAGATGACTTTAATGCTTATTTTGGTAGACAATTAAAACAGAATACCTTTATAATTAAACGCTTGGGTGATTTTATGGCTAATATTAGAGGTGAACTTAAACTTGTTAGCAAACATGCTTCCATGGTTACCACTCAAGTAGAACAAGTACTTAAAGCTCAGAAAGAAGTGCTTGATGAAATGAATAGTAAGAAAAATGATTATGCTATTAGAGTGGCTACTAGAACTGGTAGAATGACTCAGGAACCTTTGTATCCTGAAGGCCACCCTAAGAGAATCGAGCAAGATTCTCAGAGAAATAATATTGATGTACCTAGTTCTTCTAAAAGTAAGAAAAAGAATAATGATAGGACTTTGCAAACTTCTAGTGAACCTATTGCTGAACCACCCGAGAATCCAAATGATATCTCTATGTCTGATGCTGAAACACAATCAGGTGATGAACATGAACCTAGTGATAATGTTAATGATAATGTTCATGATGATGCTCAACCTAGTAGTGATAACGATGTAGAAGTTGAACCTGCTGTTGATCTTGATAACCCACAATCAAGGAATCAACGTTATGATAAAAGAGACTTCGTTGCTAGGAAACATGGTAAAGAAAGGGAACCATGGGTTCAGAAACCCATGCCTTTTCCTCCGAAACCATCCAAGAAAAAGGATGATGAGGATTTTGAGCGCTTTGCTGAAATGATTAGACCCATCTTTTTGCATATGCGATTAACTGATGTGCTCAAAACAAATCCTTATGCTAAGTATATGAAGGATATCATTACTAATAAAAGAAAGATACCGGAAGCTGAAATTTCCACCATGCTTACTAATTATACTTTTAAGGGTGGAATACCAAAGAAACTTGGAGATCCAGGAGTACCTACTATACCATGCTCCATTAAGAGAAATTATGTTAAAACTGCTTTATGTGACCTTGTAGCTGGTGTTAGTGTTATGCCTCTCTCTTTATATCGTAGACTTGACTTGAATAAGTTGACACCTACTGAAATATCTTTGCAAATGGCTGATAAATCAACTGCTATACCTGTCGGTATTTGTGAGGATGTGCCTGTTGTGGTTGCAAACGTTACTATTTAACGGACTTTGTTATTCTTGATATTCCCGAGGATGATAGTATGTCTATTATTCTTGGAAGACCTTTCCTTAATACTGCAGGGGCTGTTATTGATTGCAACAAAGGCAATGTCACTTTGCATGTTAATGGTAATGAGCACACGGTACACTTTCCAAGGAAACAACCTCAAGTTTATAATATCAACTCTATTGGAAAAATTCCATCGATTATATTTGGAGGTTTTGAATTTCCTCTCCCTACTGTCAAGAAAAAGTATGATATTCTTATTGTTGGGGATTTTCATATCCCCGTTGAGCTAACTTAGTGTTATTCAAAATTTCTCCGGTTCCGTGTTATTCGGAATGAGTTTGTTAACAAGACTTGATCAACCTTGTTAGTGGGTTCATTTGGATGATCACGAGATGGATGAAACTAGAAGCACAACCTTTTGTACCCTCTTTATATTTTATGTTATTTAGTAGAAATAAAGTAAAATAGTATTTTTCTGTCTGTCTCCTGACTTATCCGTGCAATATAAAAATATCCCGAAGATAAAAGTCCTCAGAATGCCATGCCAATTTAATATGATTTTTTCGGGAATATTTGAGGATTTACTATGCAAAAATTACATGGGAGCTACCACCTGCCACGAGGTGGAGGCGCGCCTACCCCCCCTGGGCGCGCCCCCTGCCTCGTGGGCCCACGGTGGCCCTCATCCACTTATCCCTGCACCCATCTTCTTCCTCTGCCTCACACAAACACGAAAAACCAACTCAAGCACGAGTTCCCAATTTATTCTTTGTGATTTTCGATCTCCTTGCTCAAAGCACCTCTTGCAAAACTACTTGGGGAGATTGTTCCTTGGTATGTGACTCCTCCATTGGTTCAATTAGTTTTTGTTCTAGTGCTTTATTCATTGCAAATTTGTGCTGCATAGGTGACCATGTTCTTGAGCTTGCATGTCAAATTTATATGGTTCCAAGTAGTTCTAATGCTTGATATAGGCTCTAGGTACTTGTGGGAGTTGCTGCTATCAATTTTATTGAAGTTGGTTTACTTTTATTTGAAGTTACTAAAAATTTCAGAAAATTTTCAGAGGAAACAATATATTTAGGAAGATGTTCCAAGGTGGTTCTTCAAGGAAGCAAGGTCCCAGGCTTGCAATGCGTGATGCTGACAAGGAACCACCAAGAGACGCTCCTGTGAGGCCCTGTGAATGGCCTTCGGAAAATTTTATGAATCAAGCGGGAATCAAAGAAGAATTTAGCGCATATTTGCGTAACGCAGGTCTTGAGGACTTTGAAGCTGGCAAATGCCCCCAGTATCATGATCTCACAAGTTCATTTGTGAGGAGGTTTGAGTTTTCATCTTCGCGTAATTCTCCTTCAGTCATGTTCGACCTCTATGACAAATCTTATACCATGGACTTAGAGGATTCCACTTTTGCTTGCAAACTTTCATTTTGGGGTAGTGTCAGGGATCCCCCTAAATCTGAATATAGAGACTTTCTTGCTAGAATAACTGTGGGGGAATCTAGAGATATAACACAAGCCACTATAGGGAGCTTTTACTTTCCTGCTATACATTATTTTGCTCTCTTCATAGGTAGATGCATAAATGCTAAGGATGAAGCATGTCACATGTGTGTCCCTGATCTTAGCATTCTCAGAAGTGCTGTGTTAGGAGACCAATCTTATCATATGGGAGCCATTGTAGCTCGTAGGTTGCATCATAATAGACATAACGGAGATTTCTTAGGAGGAATTTATGCAACCCGCTTAGCTAATTTTCTTGAGATAGACATTCGTGAGGGTGATATGGAGTTACCCCCTACTTATTTAGATTTGGATTCTATGGTTTCCCACCAGTTTGTTGAGAGGACTGAACTACCTCTCCAGTATCAATTAATCTTTAACAAACGACATGTTGTCCGTATTACTCTTCTTGCTCCTGCCTTCTTTGATTCTCAGACAAAAGGAAGATACATTATTACTAGAGAGGAGGCAGATGAGTACGAGAGGAGAGCGGAGGCTGCTCGACGCCATGCTACAGCTCAGGCGGCGATAGCCGCTACATCGCAGTACGACCCCAGCTTCACCTACGGGTATCCGCCAGGCTATCCCTGGCAATAGACCAACTTAGGCCAAAAGCCTAAGCTTGGGGGAGTACGTATTTCCCACCGACATTACATTCATGTTCACACACACTCATTGCTAGATGTCGGGGCTCACACTCTTTCTCTGTAATATCCATGATAGTTTATTTTCTTTTTCCTGCTTTCTTCTTGTGTGTTTAATAAACCTTAAGAAAAAACAAAAAAATACTAGTAGTTTATCTCTTTGCTTGTAGTAGAAATTAAAATGAAAACCCAAAAAGATTTCCTGTTCTTCTTTTGCTTGTTGGGAGCTTTCCCGTGTAAATAGTTTTATTTTCTTTTTCTTTTCTTTGGGGGTCAGTAGGAGAAGACCGTGATTAAATTGCTTAGGGGCTCTTATATGCATCATTGTTGATTTAACCAAGAGCCCATTTTTCCTTGTCTTCTCCTGTTTATTGAATGCTCGCAGATTCCAGCTTAGTCCAATGCACGTGCACTCTTATTATTATACACATCGTTTGGTCGTGCAAGTGAAAGGCAATAATGATGATATATGTGAAGGAAATATGCCCTAGAGGCAATAATAAAGTTATTATTTATTTCCTCATATCATGATAAATGTTTATTATTCATGCTAGAATTGTATTAACCGGAAACATAATACATGTGTGAATATATAGACAAACAGAGTGTCACTAGTATGCCTCTACTTGACTAGCTTGTTCATCAAAGATGGTTATGTTTCCTAACCATGAACAAAGGGTTGTTATTTGATTAACAAGGTCACATCATTAGTTGAATGATCTGATTGACATGACCCATTCCATTAGCTTAGCACATGATCATTTAGTATGTTGCTACTGCTTTTATCCATGACTTATACATGTTCCTATAACTATGAGATTATGCAACTCCCGTTTACCGGAGGAACACTTTGGGTGCTACCAAACGTCACAACGTAACTGGGTGATTATAAAGGAGTACTACAGGTGTCTCCAAAGGCAGATGTTGGGTTGGCGTATTTCGAGATTAGGATTTGTCACTCCAATTGTCGGAGAGGTATCTCTGGGCCCTCTCGGTAATGCACATCACTTAAAGCCTTGCAAGCATTGCAACTAATGAGTTAGTTGTGAGATGATGTATTACGGAACGAGTAAAGAGACTTGCCGGTAACGAGATTGAACTAGGTATTGGATACCGACGATCGAATCTCGGGCAAGTAACATACCGATGACAAAGGGAACAACGTATGTTGTTATGCGGTCTGACCGATAAAGATCTTCGTAGAATATGTAGGAACCAATATGGGCATCCAGGTCCCGCTATTGGTTATTGACCGGAGACGTGTCTCGGTCATGTCTACATTGTTCTCGAACCGTAGGGTCCGCACGCTTAAGGTTTCGATGACGGTTATATTATGAGTTTATGAGTTTTGATGTACCGAAGGAGTTCGGAGTCCCGGATGAGATCGGGGACATGACGAGGAGTCTCGAAATGGTCGAGACGTAAAGATCGATATATTGGACGACTATATTCGGAGTTCGGAAAGGTTCCGAGTGATTTGGGTATTTTTCGGAGTACCGGAGAGTTACGGGAATTCGTATTGGGCCTTAATGGGCCATACGGGAAAGGAGAAAAGGGGCCATAAGGGTGGCCGCACCCCTCCCCATGGACTAGTCCGAATTGGACTAGGGAGGGGGGCGCCCCCTTCCTTCCTTCTCCTTTTCCCTTCCCTTTCCTTCTCTCCTACTCCTACTACATGGAAGGGTTCCTAGTTGGACTAGGAAGGGGAATCCTACTCGGTGGGAGTAGGACTCCCCTAGGCGCGCCATAGAGAGGCCGGCCCTCCCCCTCCTCCACTCCTTTATATACGGGGGCAGGGGCACCCCATAGACACACAAGTTTGATCTACGGATCGTTCCTTAGCCGTGTGCGGTGCCCCCCTCCACCATATTCCACCTCGGTCATATCGTCGCGAAGCTTAGGCGAAGCCCTGCGCCGGTAGAACATCAAGATCGTCACCACGCCGTCGTCTTGTGGAACTCTCCTCGACACTCGGCTGGATCGAGTACGAGGGACGCCATCGAGCTGTACGTGTGTCAAGAACTCGGGGCACCGAGTAACGGCGCCGGGATCGGTCGGATCGCGAGGAGAACGTACGACTACTTCCTCTACGTTGTGATCGCTTCCGCTTCGGGTCTACGAGGGTACGTAGACAACACTCTCCCCTCTCGTTGCTATACATCACCATGATCTTGCGTGTGCGTAGGAAAATTTTTGAAATTACTACGTTCCCCAACAGTGGCATCCGAGCCAGGTTTTATGCGTTGATGTTATATGCACGAGTAGAACACAAGTGAGTTGTGGACGATACAAGTCATACTGCCTACCAGCATGTCATACTTTGGTTCAGCGGTATTGTTGGATGAAGCGGCCCGGACCGACATTACGCGTACGCTTACGCGAGACTGGTTCTACCGACGTGCTTTGCACACAGGTGGCTGGCGGGTGTCAGTTTCTCCAACTTTAGTTGAACCGAGTGTGGCTACGCCCGGTCCTTGTGAAGGTTAAAACGGAGTCTATTTGACAAACTATCGTTGTGGTTTTGATGCGTAGGTAAGAACGGTTCTTGCTAAGCCCGTAGCAGCCACGTAAAACTTGCAACAACAAAGTAGAGGACGTCTAACTTGTTTTTGCAGGGCATGTTGTGATGTGATATGGTCAAGACGTGATGAGATATAAGTTGTTGTATAAGATGATCATGTTTTGTTGAAGTTATCGCAATCGGCGAAGCCCTATGGATGTCTCTTTGTTGCATAAGATGCAAGTGCCAAATAATTGCTTTACTTTATCGCTATAC
The DNA here is from genome assembly GCA_021437245.1 of Aegilops speltoides. Lineage (NCBI taxonomy): Eukaryota > Viridiplantae > Streptophyta > Magnoliopsida > Poales > Poaceae > Aegilops > Aegilops speltoides. The sequence continues at coordinate 98,010,608 of CM038146.1, forward strand.
GATAGCAATACTTGCAAGAGCAATAGTTGGTGAGACAACCATGTGATGACACATTGATATAGATCAAGATGATGAAGATCATAGTGTCGTGCCGGTGACGATAGAGATCATGACGGTACTTTGGAGATGGAGATCAAAGGCGCAAGATGATCATGGCCATATCATGTCACATATTTTGATTGCATATGATGTTTATCTATTATACATCTTATTCTTGCTTTGATTGACGGTAGCATTTTAAGATGATCTCTCAATAATTATCAAGAAGTGTTCTCCCTGAGTATGCACCGTTGCCAAAGTTCGTCGTGCCCAGACACCACGTGATGATCGGGTGTGATAAGCTCTACGTCCATCTACAACGGGTGCAAGCCAGTTTTGCACACGCGGAATACTCAGGTTAAACTTGACGAGCCTAGCATATGCAGATATGGCCTCGGAACACGGAGACCGAAAGGTCGAGCGTGAATCATATAGTAGATATGATCAACATAAGATGTTCACCATTGAAAACTACTCCATCTCACGTGATGATCGGTTATGGTTTAGTTGATTTGGGTTACGTGATCACTTAGATGACTAGAGAGATGTCTATCTAAGTGGGAGTTCTTAAGTAATATGATTAATTGAACTTAAATTTGTCATGAACTTAGTCCTGGTAGTATTTTGCAAATTATGTTGTAGATCAATAGCTTGCGTTGTTGCTTTCATATGTTTATTTTGATATGTTCCTAGAGAAAATTGTGTTGAAAGATGTTAGTAGCAATGATGCGGATTGGATCCGTGATCCGAGGTTTATCCTCATTCTCTGCACGTAAGAATTATGTCCTTGATGCACCGCTAGGTGACAAACCTATTGCAGGAGCGATCGCACGTTATGAACGTTTGGCTAGCTCAATATGATGACTACTTGATAGTTTTGTGCACCATGCTTAAACGGCTTAGAATCGGGACTTCAAAGATGTTTTGAACATCATGGACCATATGAGATGTTCCAGGAATTGAAGTTAATATTTCAAGCAAATACCCGAGTTGAGAGATATGAAGTCTCCAACAAGTTCTATATCTAAAAGATGGAGGAGAATCGCTCAACTAGTGAGCATGTGCTCAGATTGTCTGGGTACTTCAATCGCTTGAATCAAGTGGGGGTTAATCTTCCAGATAAGATAGTGATTGACAGAATTCTCTAGTCATCATCACCAAGTTAGTAGAACTTCGTGATGAACTATAGTATGCAAGGGATGATGAAAATGATTCCCGAGTTGTTTCATGATGATGAAATCGATGAAGGTAGAAATCAAGAAAGAACATCAAGTGTTGATGGTTAACAAGACCACTAGTTTCAAGAAAATGGCAAAGGGATAGAAGGGAACTTCAAGAAGAACGGCAAGCAAGTTGCTGCTCAAGTGAAGAAGCCCAAGTCTAGACCTAAGCCTGAGACTAAGTGCTTCTACTGCAAAGGGACTGGTCATTGGAAGCAGAACTACCCCAAGTATTTGGCGGATAAGAAGGATGGCAAAGTGAACAAAGGTATATTTGATATACAGGTTATTAATGTGTACTTTACTAGTGTTTATAGCAACCCCTCGGTATTTGGTACTGGTTCAGTTGCTAAGAGTAGTAACTCAAACGGAGTTGCGAAGAAAATGAAACTAGTTAAGGGTGAAGTGACGATGTGTGTTGAAAGTAGTTTCAAGATTGATATGATCATCATCGCACACTCCCTATACTTTCGGGATTAGTGTTGAACCTAAATAAATGTTATTTGGTGTTTGCGTTGAGCATGAATATGATTTGATCGTGTTTATTGCAATACGGTTATTCATTTAAGTAAGAGAATAAACTGTTGTTCATTTACATGAATAAAACCTTATATGGTTACACACCCAATGAAAATGGTTCATTGGATCTCGATCGCAGTGATACACATATTCATAATGTTGAAACCAAAAGACGCAAAGTTAATAATGATAGTGCAACTTATTTGTGGCACTGCCGTTTGGGTCATATCAGTGTAAAGCGCATGAAGAAACTCCATAAAGATGGATTTTCGGAATCATTTGGTTATGAATCATTTGATGCTTGCGAACCGTGCCTTTTGGACAAGATGACTAAAACTTCGTTCTTCGGAACAATGGAACGAGCTACTGACTTATTGGAAATAATATACTACTGATGTATGAAGACCAATGAGTATGAAGGCTCGTGGCAAGTATCGTTATTTTCTGACCTTCACAAGATGATTTGAGCAGATATGGGTATATCTACTTGATGAAACATAAGTCTGAAATAGTTGAAAGGTTCAAAGAATTTCAGAGTGAAGTGGAAAAATCATCGTAACAAGAAAAATAAAGTTTCTACGATCTGATCGCGGAGACAAATATTTGAGTTACGAGTTTGGTCTTCAATTAAAACAATGTGGAATAGTTTCACAAATTCATGCCACCTGGAACACCACATCATAATGGTGTGTCCGAACATCATAACCGTACTTTATTGGATATAGTACAATCTATGATGTTTCTTACCGATTTACCAATATCGTTTTGGGATCATGCATTAGAGACAGCTGCATTCACGTTAAATAGGGCACCATCTAAATCCGTTGAGACGACACTATATGAACTGTGGTTTAGCAAGAAACCAAAGTTGTCGTTTCTTAAAGTTTGGGGTTGCGATGCTTATGTGAAAAAGGTTTCATCTCGATAAGCTCAAACCCAAATCGAGAAGTGCGTCTTCATAGAATACCCAAAGGAAATTGTTGGGTACACCTTCTATCACAGATCCGAAGGCAAAACATTCGTTGCTAATAAATGGATCCTTTCTAGAGAAGGAGTTTCTCTCGAAAGAAGTGAGTGGGAGGAAAGTAGAACTTGATGAGGTAATTGTACCTTCTCCCTTACTTGAAAGTAGTTTGTCGCAGAAACCGGTTTCTGAGACATCTACACCAAGTAGTGAGGAAGTTGATGATGTTGATCATGAAACTTCAGATCAAGTTACTACAGAACCTCGTAGATCAACCAGAGTAAGATCCGCACCAGAGTGGTACGGTAATCCTGTTCTGGAAGTCATGTAACTAGATCATGATGAACCTACGAACTATGAGGAAGCGATGATGAGCCCAGATTCCGCGAAATGGCTTGAGGCCATGAAATCTGAGATGAGATCCATGTATGAGAACAAAGTGTGGACTTTGGTGGCGTTGCCCGATGATCGGCAAGCCATAGAAAATAAATGGATCTTCAAGAGGAAGACGGACGCTGATAGTAGTGTTACTATCTACAAAGCTCGACTTGTCGCAAAAAGGTTTTGACAAGTTCAAGGTGTTGACTACAATGAGATTTTCTCAAGCGTAGCGATGCTTAAGTCTGTCCGAATCATGTTAGCAATTGCCACAATTTATGAAATTTGGCAAATGGATGTAAAACTGCATTCTGAATGGGTTTCGGGAGGAAGAGTTGTATATGATGCAACGAGAAGGTTTTATCGATCCGAAGGAGCTAACAAAGTGTGCAAGCTCCAGCAATCCATCTATGGACTGGTGCAAGCATCTCGGAGTTGGAATATACGCTTTGATGAGTTGATCAAAGCATATAGTTTTATACAGACTTACGGTGAAGCCTGTATTTACTAAAAAGTGAGTGGGAGCACTACAGCATTTCTGATAAGTATATGTGAATGACATATTATAGATCGGTGTAGGATCGGAAGTATGTCTAGAGGGGGGGTGATTAGACTACTTGACAACTTAAAAACTTGGCCTTTTGATTGGAGTAGATTCTTAGCAAGTTCACAATGATAACTAAGTCAAGTATCACCCTACACATGCAATTCTAGAGTTGTGGCAGCGGAAAGTAAATTGCACGTATAGTAAATGAGAGGTGGAGAAGAGCAAACGCAAGTTGGTGACACGGAGATTTTTTCTCGTGGTTCCGATAGGTGGTGCTATCGTCAATCCACGTTGATGGAGACTTCAACCCACGGAGGGTAACGGCTGCGCGAGTCCACGGAGGGCTCCACCCACGAAGGGTCCACGAAGAAGCAACCTTGTCTATGCCATCATGGCTTACGCCCACGGAGGACTAGCCTTACTCGGGGTAGATCTTCACGAAGTAGGCGATCTCCTTGCCCTTACAAACTCCTTGGTTCAACTCCACATCATGACGGAGGCTCCCAAGTGACACCTAACCAATCTAGGAGGCACCACCCTCCAAAAGGTAATAGATGGGGTTGGTGATGATGAACTCCTTGCTCTTGTGCTTCAAATGATAATCTCCCCAACACTCAACTCTCCTCACTGATTTGGCTGTGGTGGAGGAAGGGATTGAGTGGAAAGCAACTTGGGAAGGCTAGAAATCAAGTTTCATATGGTGGGAGTGGAGCAACTTGATCTCAACACAAGGGTAGGTAGTTTTCTTCTCGAAATGTAAGGTAGGAGTGGTAGTTCTTTTCGATGGCTCTCTCCACGAATGAAGAGGAGGTGGAGGGTATTTATAGCCTCCACACAAAATCCAACCGTACACACATTTGACCAATCTCGGTCGGACCGAAGTTGACAACTCGGTGGGACCGAAAGTTCAAATCTTGTGAGCGTTGGGATTTTCGTGGGACCGAAAATACAATCTCGGTTAGTCCGATTCTTCCAAAGTCTAGGGTTTGCCAATCTCGGTGGGACCGACTTTCTCATCTCGGTGACACCGATTTGAGTCTGAATGTTCTGAAGCTTGGCAACACCAATTTCGGTATGACCGAGTTTGGAATCGGAAAATCCGAAATTCTTAGGGTTTGGGTATATGGTGAGGTGGTTCATCTCGGTGTGGTGAGTTTGGAATCGGTGGGACCGAGATTACTTATGGGTTTATGTTGGAATGAAAGATTGTCGATAGTTTGAGAGATAAATCACTAAGCACCTAGAGCAACCAGATCATCATCATAACCTCATCCCTTTTAATAGTATTGGCTTTCCTATGGACTCAATGTGATCTTGGATCACTAAACCAAAAATGGAGTCTTGAGCTTTTGCCAATGTTTTCCTTAGCATTTTGAGGGTCCACATCATCGGTCATTGCCATACCCATATCATTGAACTTTCTGAAATATTCTCAAGAAATGATTAGTTCAATGATATATATGTTGTTATTAATTACCAAAACCACCCGGGATTAGTTGCACTTTCAATCTCCCCTTTTGGTAATTGATGACAACATATAGATCAAAGCTTTGACAAATGATATAATCAATGAATAACATCGTCGCTTTGAGAAGTATGTGATAAGCAAGAGCTCCCCTAAATTTGTGCATTATTTAAGATTTGCGCTTGAATGCAAATGCACAATCGATTAGGATCATGGGTTACTCTTCCATGTCACATACATCTTGGTGGAGTGCACAAAATGATAAGAATGAATAGCATGCACCCAATCACCAAGACATGAGTAAATGATCATACAAGATATGAATGGAATATGATAAGCATCAAGCACACATTAAGCACAAGATGATCAAGCACTCATCAAGATAGAGCAAACGAGTATCAAACACACGAAATGTCTCAAAGAACTCAAAAGTATCTCAAGGAAAACCGCAAACGAAAGAGCAAAAAACGAGCACTCTCTCTCGAAGCCCTATGATCTATACAATTTCTCCCCTTTGGCAACAAGTTACCAAAAGTTCGAAGGTATAGAGCTAATCGTCACTCGGGACTCGCTGGCGGCTCCTGCTGCGTCGATGGAGTGGAGATAGCTGCATCTGCGCAAAGCTTGAAGTCTGTGGAGCTGGAGGAGTGGATCTTGGAGCTGGTCTTTGAACCGACGGAGCTGTAGGAGGTCTTGATGTAGTAGCCCAGGGTTCGACCATCGAATAGCAGTGATCTGGGCTTTGTGGGCTTTGGGAGCAGCTGCTCATAGTCATCTGGACCATATCACCTTCCATCTCTCTCATGAGTTCTGCCTTCTCCTCTTAGCTTCCTCGATGTCGCCTCAAGCTTGTTGACGGTGACTGCACTTGATCGACTTGACGTCGAGCATGGAACTTATCCTCAACGATCCTCTCAAGGCTCTCCCGAGATCGCACTATGCTGGCCAGCGTAGCTCAATTCTCCGAGTGGCTTCAAGAAGTTGTTCTCAACGCTCTTGGCTTTTCTTGCTGCTTCCTTCTCAGCTTTTGCTTGTTTGGCAGCTTCGGACTTAGCATGTCCTTCTACAGATGTGGGAGCATCCTCACCATCACAATCTCATTATCCTCGTGTTCAGGCTGCGGTGGCAAGTGGGGTCTATCCAACGGTAGGTGTCCGTGCCAAACTTGGCATTAATGAGCATCTGAATATGCGGAGCAAACCCACACGACCTCTTCGGTCTGCTGCTGTCCTCTTGATAGTCTCAACTATCGTGTCCATCACCTTAAAAGGTGTCTTCGATCTAGAATGTGCAGCATGTTGATAGAGTACCCTCTTATCATGCGGTGGTCTCGACTTAGGCATCAAAGTATGCCTCGTAATGGTGTTGGTGGTTGGGAGACCTGCTCAAGATAATAGATGAACCAAGCTTCCATATCTCAACATCCTTCTCATTTACCTCATTGTACATGTTCTTCATTGACTCGTGATTTTTCTTCGGAATGCCATACACATCAACATCATCTTCCCTTGAAACAGGTGCATTCAGCAACGCTCTCCATTCTTCTACAGTTGAATGGAATCTACGCCTTCATCATCCATACAATTCGCCATCTGGATAGAAGTGTGCGGTGGCATAGAACCGCATGATCATCTCATCATTCCAAGCGATCGACCGACCAACAAACTCGCAATCCCACAAGCGGTGAAGCTTTCATGCACATGTGGGAAGTAGCTCTGTGCTCTTCATTGTCAATGTAATCCCGGTCTACATATCCGTGTCAAGAACAATTGGCTTCTTATCCATGAGCACTGTCTCATAAAAGTCTTGTTGCTCTCTAGTGTGGAATCTTGGGTCAGCTGCTGTTCTTCTCCGGTGGCATATGGATCTGCTTGCCTCCATAGCTCGAGACCTTTATCCTTTCTCTCCTTCATATTTTCTCGCTCGAGGATGAGCATCATTATGAAGCGGCAATTTCATCGAGCTTGAGCAAAACATGAGCCTCATCATCTCGATTCTGCAGTGGCACATTGTCCTTCTTCTTCTCTCAAGCGGTATGTTCCTCACAGTCTTCTTTGGCTTGGCAGCAGGTTTGGCTTGGGCTGCCTTAGCTTGGCTGATGGCTTAGCTTTTGTGGGTGCTCTGCCTCGATGGCATCTCCCATCAACTTCTGCTTCTGAGGAGGCTGAGGTGCTTCCTCTTCAGAATCATCATCATCATCAGCTTCTTCATGAACAAGCCTCTTCCTCTTGGAAGTTTTCTTGATCTTGCTGGAGGTTTCTTCTTCCATGCTGAGCTTCAGGCAACAAAGGATTTCTTCACCTTCTTGGTGCCTTTCTTTGACTGTTTCCTTGATAGCCCTTGGCAACCACTTGCCTTTTGGCTTAGAAGTTATTTCCTCATCTCGCAACAAAGTCTGAATCCTCCTCATCGAATTCCTCTTCCTCCCGCCACGTGGCAGTGCAGCATCCACTTGGAGTGCTTCTCTCTCCATCATCTGAAAAACTGCTTGCTTCGGACTTGTAGCTGCCTCTGGAATCTCAAGCGGCATCTCGGACCTGTTCGATTGTCACTTCCATCGACATGGTGACAACTTTGTGAATAGAATAGGTATAGGCAGAATAGAAGAGTTATCACAAACTGCAGAGGATTTTGCAAAAAGAATGAGTTTAAACTTTAGTTTTAGGTTTTCACAGAATACATGTCGGTCTGACCGAGTCTATAAATTCGGTGAAACCGAAGTGTCTAAACAGACCACATATACCACTTTCGGTTGGACCGAAATGGGTTTCGGTCTAGCCGAGACAGCTAGGGTTTCACTAAATCTTCACTTCGGTCTTACCGATTTGCACAACTCGGTTTCACCGAAAAGTGCAGTGCAATGACCAGAGGCCAAATCGGTCAGTCCGAAAATGCAGAATCGGTCACACCGAGATGTGTTCGTGAAACCTAACCCTAAAATTTTCACTCGAATTTTGTTCTATGATCTAAACGGTGGATAGAAGGATTTCAATCTTGGCAAGAAACCGACAACACCTAACGTGCATTGAATCAGCGTTTGGAGCACGAGAGGATGAAACTCACCCAATGCGGTGGAGCTTCACCACGGCGGCAACGGCGCGATGAGAAGGACCGTTGACGGCGATGGAGACTGCGGCGGCGGCGCCTGAGCGATGGCGGAGACGATCCGGAGACCAAGGCGACGGCAGCGAAGGGTTTGAGGCGGAGCGTTTGAAGAAGTAATCAACGCGCTCGTCCTCGGGTATATATACCCTTCGGTTGTCGGTGGGACCGAGTTTGAAAACTTCGGTGGGACCGAGATGGTTAGCTGCGTGCGATTACACTTCGTCACGCCGAATTTGAAACTTCGGTTTCACCGAGGTGAAAACCTAGATCAATCCAAGTGATTTGGTGCGTCCGATTTGAGTATATTGGTTTGACCGAAAGTACTTAGAAGGTTTTGGAAGTTAGGCTTTTGACGGATCGGTGGCTCGAGTGCTCCTCACTCGGTGCATGCGAAAAAGTCTTGTTCAAAGTTTGTGATGTAAGCATGAATAGAGTTTGAGACAAGAAAGCATAGATAGCTAGGGGAGGAACTTAGGCATTCTTGTCCATCCATTTGGTCAAAAAGAAAGAAAACCAAAAGACCAAAGCAACAAATGGATGTCCTCGAATGGATAAAATCATGCATCCAACATGCTCACACAATAAGATAGCAAATGAAATATGTGTCAAACATGCACAAACAGCACTCTTAGCAACTAGCACACAATTTGGCGATGACTAGGTCATCTATATATGAGTATATTGACTTAGGAGTCAAATGAGAACATTTGATCATAGGTCATACTCATCGTTTAAGCACAAGTGGGGTTACCACTTTTCCATAAAGCATTAATGTGTTCACATCATTAGAAGATGCTTTGACTCATTTCTTTAGAGCAAAGCTCCCCCTTGATGTGAGAACCCCTTTTAAAGGGTCAAACTAACCTTGGGTTGTCGTTGAAGACTTCATGTAGATGTTGAAGATGTGGATGCTCAATGTTGATGAAGATCATCAAGAGTTGGGAGCAATCCTTTGGATTCGGGCACTTTCAATACCTACATGGGTTAGTCCCACAAGGAACACACAAGGATATCCATGGACATAGATTGAAGTACACAATAGATGATGTCCATGAAAGCAATGATTACCTTGTCCCTTGACTTACCAACATGAGGGTTTGTGACTCCATGAACTAGTGCAAGATGTGGAAGTTGATTGCACAAGTCCTTGCCAAAATGAATGTGAGTGAAGTATGTTGGCGGAGTCACCCTCAAGAACTCTCTAGTTCTTCTTCTTCGGGATCCACATCATCTTGATGAGAATCCTTGGGGTAGTAGTTGAGCTTGTCGAAGTAGAACTTGAAGTTGCCTTGGGAACCCACTTGACCATGGCCTTGGGTGCTTCAATGAATGCATCAATCTCCTCTTGAAGCTTGTCCTTCCCTTTTAGCTTGTGGTCTTGTGGTGGAAGGCCATCTTGAGCTTGTTCCTCATTGGAAGAAGTAGGATCATACTTCTCCTCTTGAGAGACAAACTTTGGAGTGGGATATTGACCTTCTTCCCATTCAACACCCTCGGCGTTGAACTTTCGCTCAAAACCAATTCCTTGATTCTTCGGTGTCTTCCTTGCTTTGAACAATTTCCTCAAAGCTCTTGCTTCCGCAAGACTCTTGTAGACACCTTTCTCTATAATCCCTTTCAATAGACTATTTTCTTGCTCAAGTGAAACTTGGCTTGAAACATTGTTAGTGGAATCAAGAGAATTACTAGAAGTAACAACATTTGATTTAGCATGATTATTGTTACTACTAGATGAAGAATTTTTCTTATGCTTGTCATGCTTAGTTTTGATAGGTGGCAAGAAATTAGACAAGAGAAGTCGTTTGGCAAGATATGAAGAACTCTTCTTTCAAGATCGTCATTGATAGCTTTTAGAAACTCATGTTCTTGCTCTAGATTGAGCTTCTCGAAGCGTAGCTTCTCATGAGATCTTAGGAGCTCTCTATGATCTTCTTGAGTTGTTTCATGAGCTAACTTAAGAGTGTTTAGCTCTTTAGTTAGACGCTCAATCTCCTTCATAGCATTGTCATTCGACTCTTCTCGACTATAAAGACTACTAGCATGTTCATCATTACTAAGCTCACTAGATTTATCATGTAAAAGCTCATCTTCACCAAGAAAGTCATCCTCATCACTATCAAAGTCAATAAACTCAGGATGTGATACCTTGGGGCCTTTTGCCATGAAGCATCTTCCAATTCCCTCATTTGGTGAATCAAATATGTCATAGGAGTTGGAGTTGGAGGACACGAGAGCAAGACCGCAACACCTTCATCTTGATCTGTATTCGAGTTGGAGTGATAGCTTCTTTCGAGTGATTGTCGAGTCGGAGCCGGAAACCCATTCACCAACATGAGCTTGATGTTTTCTTCTTGTGTAGCTCCTTGATGACTTGTCTTTCCTTTCCGAATCCTTGCTTCTCCGAGAGGATCTTCGCTCATAACGATCATCTCTACTCCTTCTCTCTTTCGAGGCGACTCTTCTCTTGAGCTTCTTCTTCTTGGAGATTCTTCTCTTCTCTTGTGGGGAGTCGAACACTCATTTGAGTAGTGTCCGGTCTTCCACAATTGTAGCAGTTTCGATCACGACTAGAAGATCTCTTTTCATCATATGATCTAGACTTTGAGCTTCTTTCCTTGCTTCTACTCTTGTAGAATTTGTTGAAGTTCTTCACCATTAGGCTTATCTCTTCATTGGAAACTAGCTTGTCACTTGAGGATGTGGGAGCTTCAACTGCAGCTTTGTAAGCACCACTTGACTTGTTGTGAAGCTCTTCCTTATCTTTAAGTGTCATCTCATGAGCAACAATCCTTCCAATGACTTGGTAGGCTTGAGATCTTTGTAGTTTGGCATCATTTGGATCAAAGTGCACACGGTGTCATACTTTCCATCCAAAGCTCGAGAATCTTCTTGATGATGAATCGGTCGGTCATTTCTTCGCTTCCTAAGCCTGCCATCTCATTGGTGATGAGAGCAAGCCTAGAGTACATTTCAGCGACTCCTTCACCTTCCTTCATCTTGAACTTGTCAAGTGACCTTGAAGAACATCTAGCTTTGATTCCTTCACGGACTCTGTACCTTCGTGCATTTCACCAAAGTATCCCAAATCTCTTTTGCATTCTCAAGACGGCTGATCTTGTTGAACTCCTCGGGACACAAAGCATTGAAGAGAATGTCACAAGCTTGAGCATTGTTTCGTAACATCCGCAACTCATCCGCAGAGCTTCGCGATCCGGAACTTTTCCTTCTTCGAAGAACTCACCTTGCAAGCCAACACAAATAATGCCCCATGCGGCAGGGTTATGTCCAAGAATATGCATTTTCATTTTATGCTTCCAACTAGCAAAATTTGAACCATCAAAGTAAGGACCTCTACGAAAATTACCCTCACTAGACGCCATACTCTCCTAGGTTGTGAAACCAAGCTTATGGAGTCCAATGCAATGGAAACCAATCCAATGGAGACCAAAGCTCTGATACCACTTGTAGGATCGGAAGTATGTCTAGAGGGGGGGTGATTAGACTACTTGACAACTTAAAAACTTGGCCTTTTGATTGGAGTAGATTCTTAGCAAGTTCACAATGATAACTAAGTCAAGTATCACCCTACACATGCAATTCTAGAGTTGTGGCAGCGGAAAGTAAATTGCACGTATAGTAAATGAGAGGTGGAGAAGAGCAAACGCAAGTTGGTGACACGGAGATTTTTCTCGTGGTTCCGATAGGTGGTGCTATCGTCAATCCACGTTGATGGAGACTTCAACCCACGGAGGGTAACGGCTGCGCGAGTCCACGGAGGGCTCCACCCACGAAGGGTCCACGAAGAAGCAACCTTGTCTATGCCATCATGGCTTACGCCCACGGAGGACTAGCCTTACTCGGGGTAGATCTTCACGAAGTAGGCGATCTCCTTGCCCTTACAAACTCCTTGGTTCAACTCCACATCATGACGGAGGCTCCCAAGTGACACCTAACCAATCTAGGAGGCACCACCCTCCAAAAGGTAATAGATGGGGTTGGTGATGATGAACTCCTTGCTCTTGTGCTTCAAATGATAATCTCCCCAACACTCAACTCTCCTCACTGATTTGGCTGTGGTGGAGGAAGGGATTGAGTGGAAAGCAACTTGGGAAGGCTAGAAATCAAGTTTCATATGGTGGGAGTGGAGCAACTTGATCTCAACACAAGGGTAGGTAGTTTTCTTCTCGAAATGTAAGGTAGGAGTGGTAGTTCTTTCGATGGCTCTCTCCACGAATGAAGAGGAGGTGGAGGGTATTTATAGCCTCCACACAAAATCCAACCGTTACACACATTTGACCAATCTCGGTCGGACCGAAGTTGACAACTCGGTGGGACCGAAAGTTCAAATCTTGTGAGCGTTGGGATTTTCGTGGGACCGAAAATACAATCTCGGTTAGTCCGATTCTTCCAAAGTCTAGGGTTTGCCAATCTCGGTGGGACCGACTTTCTCATCTCGGTGACACCGATTTGAGTACGTATGTTCTGAAGCTTGGCAACACCAATTTCGTATGACCGAGTTTGGAATCGGAAAATCCGAAATTCTTAGGGTTTGGGTATATGGTGAGGTGGTTCATCTCGGTGTGGTGAGTTTGGAATCGGTGGGACCGAGATTACTTATGGGTTTATGTTGGAATGAAAGATTGCGATAGTTTGAGAGATAAATCACTAAGCACCTAGAGCAACCAGATCATCATCATAACCTCATCCCCTTTTAATAGTATTGGCTTTCCTATGGACTCAATGTGATCTTGGATCACTAAACCAAAAATGGAGTCTTGAGCTTTTGCCAATGTTTTCCTTAGCATTTTGAGGGTCCACATCATCGGTCATTGCCATACCCATATCATTGAACTTTCTGAAATATTCTCAAGAAATGATTAGTTCAATGATATATATGTTGTTATTAATTACCAAAACCACCCGGGGATTAGTTGCACTTTCAATCGGAAATAATGTAGAATTATTCTGCAAAGCATAAAGAAGTGTTTTAAAGGAGTTTTTCAAAGAAAGACCTCGGTAAAGCTACTTACATATTGAGCATCAAGATCTATACAGATAGATCAAGACGCTTGATAAGTTTTTCAATGAGTACATACCTTGACAAGATTTTGAAGTAGTTCAAAATGGAACAGTTAAAGAAAGAGTTCTTGCCTGTGTTACAAGGTGTGAAATTGAGTAAGACTCAAAACCCGACCACGGCAGAAGATAGAAAGAGAATGAAAGTCATTCCCTATGCCTTGGCCATAGGTTCTATAAAGTATGCCATCTTTGTGTACCAGATCTATTGTATACCCCTGCTTTGAGTTTGACAAGGGAGTACAATAGTGATCTAGGAGTAGATCATCGACAGCGGTCAAAATTATCCTTAGTGGAATAAGGATATGTTTCTCGATTATGGAAGTGACAAAAGGTTCGTCGTAAAGGGTTACGTCGATGGAAGTTTTGACACTGATCTGGATGACTCTAAGTCTCGATCTAGATACATATTGAAAGTGGGAGCAACTAGCTAGGGTAGCTTCGTGCAGAGCATTGTAGACATAGAAAAATTGCAAAATACATAACGGATCTGAATGTGAAAGACCCGTTGACTAAGACTCTCTCACAAGCAAAACATGATCACACTTTAGTACTCTTTGGGTATTAATCACATAGCAATGTGAACTAGATTACTGAATCTAGTAAACCCTTTGGGTGTTGGTCACATGGCGATGTGAACTATGGGTGTTAATCACATGATGATGTGAACTATCGATGTTAATCACATGGTGATGTGATCTAGATTATTGACTCTAGTGCAAGTGGGAGACTGAAGGAAATATGCCCTAGAGGCAATAATAAAGTTATTATTTATTTCCTCATATCATGATAAATGTTTATTATTCATGCTAGAATTGTATTAACCGGAAACATAATACATGTGTGAATATATAGACAAACAGAGTGTCACTAGTATGCCTCTACTTGACTAGCTTGTTCATCAAAGATGGTTATGTTTCCTAACCATGAACAAAGGGTTGTTATTTGATTAACAAGGTCACATCATTAGTTGAATGATCTGATTGACATGACCCATTCCATTAGCTTAGCACATGATCGTTTAGTATGTTGCTACTGCTTTTATCCATGACTTATACATGTTTCTATAACTATGAGATTATGCAACTCCCGTTTACCGGAGGAACACTTTGGGTGCTACCAAACGTCACAACGAATCGGGTGATTATAAAGGAGTACTACAGGTGTCTCCAAAGGCAGATGTTGGGTTGGCGTATTTCGAGATTAGGATTTGTCACTCCAATTGTCGGAGAGGTATCTCTGGGCCCTCTCGGTAATGCACATCACTTAAAGCCTTGCAAGCATTGCAACTAATGAGTTAGTTGTGAGATGATGTATTACGGAACGAGTAAAGAGACTTGCCGGTAACGAGATTGAACTAGGTATTGGATACCGACGATCGAATCTCGGGCAAGTAACATACCGATGACAAAGGGAACAACGTATGTTGTTATGCGGTCCGACCGATAAAGATCTTCGTAGAATATGTAGGAACCAATATGGGCATCCAGGTCCCGCTATTGGTTATTGACCGGAGACGTGTCTCGGTCATGTCTACATTGTTCTCGAACCGTAGGGTCCGCACGCTTAAGGTTTCGATGACTGTTATATTATGAGTTTATGAGTTTTGATGTACCGAAGGAGTTCGGAGTCCCGGATGAGATCGGGGACATGACGAGGAGTCTCGAAATGGTCGAGACGTAAAGATCGATATATTGGACGACTATATTCGGAGTTCGGAAAGGTTCCGAGTGATTTGGGTATTTTTGAGTCTGGGAGAGTTACGGGAATTCGTATTGGGCCTTAATGGGCCATACGGGAAAGGAGAAAAGGGGCCATAAGGGTGGCCGCACCCCTCCCCATGGACTAGTCCGAATTGGACTAGGGGGGCGCCCCCTTCCTTCCTTCTCCTTTTCCTTCCCTTTCCTTCTCTCCTACTCCTACTACATGGAAGGGTTCCTAGTTGGACTAGGAAGGGGAATCCTACTCCGGTGGGAGTAGGACTCCCCTAGGCGCGCCATAGAGAGGCCGCCCTCCCCTCCTCCACTCCTTTATATACGGGGCAGGGGCACCCCATAGACACACAAGTTTGATCTACGGATCGTTCCTTAGCCGTGCGGTGCCCCCTCCACCATATTCCACCTCGGTCATATTGTCGCTGAAGCTTAGCGAAGCCCTCACGCCGTAGAACATCAAGATCGCTACCACGCCGTCGTCTTGTGGAACTCTCCCTCGACACTCGGCTGGATCGAGTACGAGGGACGCCATCGAGCTGTACGTGTGTCAAGAACTCGGGGCGCCGGAGTAACGGCGCCGGATCGGTCGGATCGCGAGGAGAACGTCGACTACTTCCTCTACGTTGTGATCGCTTCGCTTCGGGTCTCACGAGGGTACGTAGACAACACTCTCCCCTCTCGTTGCTATACATCACCATGATCTTGCGTGTGCGTAGGAAAATTTTTGAAATTACTACGTTCCCCAACAATATGATGGACTTATTGGGATGAGAAAAGCTGGTATGAACTCGACCTCTCTTGTTTTTGTAAATATGATGATTCATCGTTCCTGAGTCAGCTATTATGAAGTAAACATATTTGCAATGACATTTAGAGATTATAGTTGCTTGTGCCATGCTTGATTAGCTATGAGTTATAATGGTTTACCTTGCGTGCCAACATGCTATTAGAATGATTATGATGTGGTATGATGGGATGGTATCCTCCTTTAAATGAATTGAGTGACTAGACTTGGCACATGTTCATGCATGTAGTTGAATCAAATCAACATAGCCTTCATGATATTTATGTTCATGGTAGATTATATCCTACTCATGCTTGTATTCAGTGTAAATTAATTTTGATGCATGTTTACGACTGTTGTCGCTCTCTCGATTGGTCGCTTCCGGTCTTTTGCTAGCCTTCACTGTACTAAGCGGAATATCTGCTTGTGCAACCAAACTCCTTAAACCCCAAAGTTGTTCCATATGAGTCCACTATACCTACCTATATGCGGTATTTACCTGCCGCTCCAAGTAAATTTGTATGTGCCAAACTCTAAACCTTCAAATAAACATTCTGTTTTGCATGCTCGAATAGCTCATATGTCAACTAGGGCTGCCCTTATCTTCCGTGTTAGGCGGGTTATTCTCAAGAGGACTGGACTCCGCTCCTCATTCACGAGAAAATGGCTGGTCTCCGGGATGCCCAGTCCCATGCTTTATGCAAACTAAATCAAAATAATTGCAAACAAAACTCCCCCTGGGACCCGTTGAATGTTGGAGGCACTCGTTGTTTCGAGCAAGTCATGGATTGATGCTTGTGGAGGAGGGGGGGTATAAACTTTACCATTCTGTTTGGGAACCGCCTATAATTTGTTTAGCATGGAAGATATCGTCGTCTCTTAGTTGTTATGTTGACAATGAAAGTATGCCTCTCAAAATATAATTTATCTCTATTTCAAAATCGAGCTCTGGCACCTCTACAAATCCCTGCTTCCCTCTGCGAAGGGCCTATCCATTTATTTTTATGTTGAGTCATCATCCTTCTTATTAAAAGCACCCGCTGGAGAGCACACTGTCGTTTGCATTCATTATTATTGGTTTATATTGGCTATGACTTGACTAGATCTCTTTTACCATGAATTACAATGTTTAGTCAGTCCTTGATCTTTAAAGGTGCTCTGCATTTATGTTTTGCGGTCTCAGAAAGGGCTAGCGAGATACCATTTTGTTATATCATGTTATGATTATTTTGAGAAAGTGTTGTCATCCGAGTTTTATTATTATGGCTCGCTAGCTGATTATGCTATTGATATGAGTAATTGTGAGACCTATGTGTTATTGTGAGTATGGTTAGTTCATAATATTTGCTGAAACTTGAATGCTGGATTTTCATGTTACAACAAAAAGAGCAAACAGAGTTTGTAAAAGTTTTTCTTTTTCTCTTTCAGTTTGTCAACTGAATTGCTTGAGGACAAGCAAGGGTTTAAGCTTGGGGGAGTTGATACGTCTCCGTCGTATCTACTTTTCCAAACACTTTCGCCCTTGTTTTGGACTCTAACTTGTATGATTTGAATGGAACTAACCCGGACTGACGCTCTTTTCAGCAGAACTGCCATGATGTTGTTTTATGTGCAGAAAATAAAAGTTCTCGGAATGACCTGAAACTCCACGGAACATCTTAGAAAAAATAATAAAAAATCCTCGCCAAAGATGAAGACCAGGGGGCCCACACCATCCCACGAGGGTGGGCGCGCCCCCTCTGGCGCGCCCTACCTCGTGGGCCCCATGGTGGCCCTCCGACGCCAACTCCAACTCCATATATTGGCTTTCAGAGAGAAAAAAAATCAGAGAGAAGAAATCATCGCGTTTTACGATACAGAGCCGCCGCCAAGCCCTAATCTCTCTCGGGAGGGCTGATCTGGAGTCCGTTCGGGCCTCCGGAGAGGGAGATTCATCGTCGTCGTCATCATCAACCATCCTCCATCACCAATTTCATGATGCTCACCGTCGTGCGTGAGTAATTCCATCGTAGGCTTGCTGGACGGTGATGGGTTGGATGAGATTTATCATGTAATCGAGTTAGTTTTGTTAGGGTTTGATCCCTAGTATCCACTACGTTCTGAGATTGATGTTGCTATGACTTTGCTATGCTTAATGCTTGTCACTAGGGCCCGAGTGCCATGATTTCAGATCAGAACCTATTATGTTTTCATGAATATATGTGATTTCTTGATCCTATCTTGCAAGTCTATAGTCACCTACTATGTGTTATGATCCGGCAACCCCGAAGTGACAATAATCGGGACCACTCCCGGTGATGACCATAGTTTGAGGAGTTCATGTATTCACTATGTGCTAATGATTTGTTCCGGTTCTCTATTAAAAGGAGGCCTTAATATCCCATAGTTTCCAATAGGACCCCGCTGCCACAGGAGGGTAGGACAAAATATGTCATGCAAGTTCTTTTCCATAAGCACGTATGACTATATACGGAAACATGCCTACATTACATTGATGAATTGGAGCTAGTTTTGTGTCACCCTATGTTATGACTGTTACATGAAGAACCGCATCCGGCATAATTATCCATCACTAATCCAGTGCCTACGAGTTTTCCATATACTGGTTCTCTCTTATTTACTTTTCCGTTGCTACTGTTACAATCACTACAAAATACCAAAAACATTACTTTTGCTATCTTTACTTTTGTTACCGTTACCACCACTATCATATTACTTTGCTACTAAACACTTTGCTGCAGATACTAAGTTTCCAGGTGTGGTTGAATTGACAACTCAGCTGCTAATACTTAAGAATATTCTTTGGATCCCCTTGTGTCGAATCAATAAATTTGGGTTGAATACTCTACCCTTGAAAACTGTTGTGATCCCCTATACTTGTGGGTTATCACACCCCTCCTGGGCGCGCCCCCTGTCTCCTGGGCCCCTCGAGCGGCCACCGACGTACTTCTTCCTCCTATATATACCCACGTACCCCGAAAACATCTAGGGAGCCAACGAAAAACAATTTCCACCGCCAGAATCCTTCTCAGATCCGCAAGATCCCATCTTGGAGCCTTCGCCGGCGCTCCGCCGGAGGGGGAATCGACCACGGAGGGCTTCTACATCAACACCATAGCCCCTCCGATGAGTTGTGAGTAGTTTACCACAGACCTTCGGGTCCATAGTTATTAGCTAGATGGCTTCTTCTCTCTTTTTGGATCTCAATACAATGTTCTCCCCCTCTCTTGTGGAGATCTATTCGATGTAAACTCCTTTTGCGGTGTGTTTGTCAAGATCCGATGAATTGTGGGTTTATGATCAAGTTTATCTATGAGAAATATTTGAATCTTCTCTGAATTCTTTTATGTACGATTGAATTATCTTTGCAAGTCTCTTCGAATTATAAGTTTGGTTTGGCCTACTAGATTGATCTTTCTTGCCATGGGAGAAGTGCTTAGCTTTGGGTTCAATCTTGCGGTGTCCTTACCCAGTGACAGAAAGGGTTGCAAGGCACGTATTGTATTGTTGCCATCAAGGATAAAAAGATGGGGTTTATATCTTATTACTTGAGTTTATCCCTCTACATCATGTCATCTTTCTTAATGTGTTACTCTGTTCTTATGAACTTAATACTCTAGATGCATGCTGGATAGCGGTCGATGTGTGGAGTAACAGTAGTAGATGCAGGAAGGAGTCGGTCTACTTGTCACGGAGTTGATGCCTATATACATGATCATGCCTAGATAATCTCATAATTATTCGCTTTTCTATCAATTCCTCGACAGTAATTTGTTCACCCACCGTAATACTTATGCTATGTTGAGAGAAGCCACTAGTGAAACCTATGGCCCCCGGGTCTATCTTTTATCATATAAGCTTTCAATCTACTTTTATTTGCATCTTTACTTTTTGCATCTATATTATAAAATATCAAAAATATATTTATCTTATCATACTATCTCTATCAGATCTCACTTTCGCAAGTGGCCGTGAAGGGATTGACAACCCCTTTATTTCGTTGGTTGCGAGTTCTTTGTTTGTTTGCGTAGGTGCGTGGGACTTTTGAGGAGCCTCCTACTGGATTGATACCTTGGTTCTCAAAAACTGAGGGAAATACTTACGCTATTATTGCTGCATCACCCTTTCCTCTTCAAGGAAAACCATCGCAAGCTCAAGACGTAGCAAGTAGGATTTCTGGTGCCATTGCCGGGGAGGTCTTCGCTCAAGTCAAGACATACCAAGTACCCATCACAAACTCATCTCCCTCACATTTACATTATTTTCCAATTGCCTCTCGTTTTCCTCTCCCCCACTTCACCCTTGCCGTTTTATTCACCCTCTCTTTCCCAATCTTCTCCTCTCTTTTTCGCTTACCTTTTTCTGTTTGCTTGTGTGTCGGATTACTTGTTGCCATGGCGCAAGATAATACCAAATTGTGTGATTTCTCTAATACCAATAATAATGATTTCCTTACTACTCTGATTGCTCCTCTTAATGATGTTGAGTCTTGTGAAATCAATATTGCTTTGCTGATACTTGTTATGAAAGATCAATTCGCTGGCCTTCCTAGTGAAGATGCCGCTACTCATCTAAACAACTTTGTTGATTTGTGTGATATGCAAAAGAAGAAAGATACGGATAACGATATTGTTAAAGTGAAGTTATTTCCGTTTTCACTTAGAGATCGTGCTAAAGTTTGGTTTTCGTCTTTTCCTAAAAATAGTATTGATTCTTGGAACAAGTGCAAAGATGCTTTTATCTCTAAATATTTTCCTCCCGCTAAGATCATCACCCTTAGGAACGATATTATGAATTTTAAACAACTAGATCATGAGCATGTTGCCCAATCTTGGGAAATAATGAAATTGATGATTCGCAATTGCCCTACTCATGGTTTGAATTTATGGATGGTCATACAAAAATTTTATGCCAGTTTGAACTTTGCTTCTAGAAATCTTTTAGATTCGGCCGCAGCAGGCACGTTTATGGAAATCACATTTGGAGATGCTACAAAACTTCTTGATAATATTATGGCTAATTATTCTCAATGGCACACTAAAAGATCTTCTAGTAAAAAAGTGCATGCTATAGAAGAAATCAATGTTTTGAGTGGAAAGATGGATGACTTATGAAATTATTTGCTACTAAGAGTGCTCCTTTTGATCCCAATGATATGCCTTTGTCTACTTTGATTGAGAATAATAATGAATCTATGGATGTGAATTTTGTTGGTAGTAATAGTTTTGAAAACAATGCTTATAAAGGAAACTTTAATGCTAGACCGTTCCCTAGTAATTCCTCTAATAATTATGGAAATTACTACAATAATTCTTATGGTAATTTTAATAAGATGCCCTCTGATTTTGAGAATAGTGTGAAAGAATTTATGATCTCTCAAAAGAATTTTAATGCTTTGCTTTAAGAAAAATTCCTCAAAGTTGATGATTTGGCTAGGAACGTTGATAGACTTTTGCTTGATGTTGATTCTCTTAAACTTAGATCTACTCCTCCTAAGCATGATACCAATGAGTCTCTCAAAGCAATGAGAATTTCCATTGATGAGTGCAAAGAAAGAACCGCTAGATTGCGTGCTAAGAAAGATTGCTTTGTAAAGGCGTGTTCTTCTAGTTTCAATGAATATAATGATGAAGATCTTAAAGTTATTGATGTGTCCCCTATTAGATCTTTGTTTTGCAATATGAATCTTAATAATAATGGGACTGGAGATGAGTCAACTTTAGTTAGAAGGCGTCCTAATAATTCGGAGTTTCTCGATCTTGATGCTAAATTTGGTAAAAGTGGGATTGGAGAGGTCATGACTTTAAATAGCATTGAACCCACTATCTCGGATTTCAAGGAATTTGATTATGATAATTGTTCTTTAGAAGGTTGTATTTCCTTGTTGCAATACGTTGTTAATTCTCCTCATGCTTATAGTCAAAATAAAGCTTTTACCAAACATATCGTTGATACCTTGATGCAATCTTATGATGAAAAACTTAAGTTGGAAGTTTCTATACCTAGAAAACTTAATGATGAGTGGGAAACTACTATAAAGATTAAAATTAAAGATCATGAGTGTTTTGCTTTGTGTGATTTGGGTGCTAGTGTTTCCACGATTCCGAAAACTTTATGTGATATTCTAGGTTTCCATAATCTTGATGATTGCTCTTTAAATTTGCACCTTGCGGATTCCACCATTAAAAAGCCAATGGGAGGGGTCAATGATGTTATCATTGCTGCAAATAGAAATTTGGTGCCCGTAGATTTTATGATTCTTGATATAGATTGCAATCTTTCTTGCCCTATTATTCTTGGTAGACCTTTTCTTAGAACGATTGGCGCGATTATTGATATGAAGGAAGGGAATATTAGATTCCAATTTCCATTAAGAAAAGGCATGGAGCACTTTCCAAGAAAGGACGTCAAATTACCTTATGAATCTATCAGGTGAGCTACTTATGAATTGAGTGCCAAAGATGGCACTACTTAGATCTATCTTCGCTTTTATGCCTAGGTAGGGGCGTTAAACGATAGCGCTAGTTGGGAGGCAACCCAATTTTTTTTGTGTTTTTTGTTTTTGTTTCTGTTTAGTAATAATTTTTCATCTACCTTCTGTTTAGATGTGTTTTTATGTTTTAATTAGTGTTTATGCCAAGTAGAACCTATAGGATAACCTATTGTGATAGTTGATTTGATTCTGCTGAAAAACAGAAACTTTGCACGCACGAAGTTAGTTTTGTTAAATCACAGAAACGTGATTTTGCGTTGATTCTTTTTGATGCTGATCAATAGAAAATTTTTCCAGGAATTCCTATTTTTGTAAGATTTTTAGAGTTCCAGAAGTTTGCATTAGTTACAGATTGCTACAGACTGTTCTGTTTTTGACAGATTCTATTTTTCGTGTGTTGTTTGCTTATTTTGATGCATCTATGGCTAGTAAAATAGTTTATAAACCATAGAGAAGTTGGAATACAGTAGGTTTAACACCAAAGTAAATAAAGAATGAGTTCATTACAGTACCTTATATGGTGGTTTTGTTTTCTTTCACTAACGGAGCTTATAAGATTTCCTGTTGAGTTTTGTGTTGTGAAGTTTTCAAGTTTTCGGTAAAGATTTGATGGACTATGGAATAAGGAGTGGCAAAAGCCTAAGCTTGGGGATGCCCATGGCACCCCAAGATATTCAAGAATGGCCAAAATCCTAAGCTTGGGGATGCCCCGGGAAGGCATCCCCTCTTTCGTCTTTGTTCATTGGTAACTTTACTTGGAGCTATATTTTTATTCGCCACATGATATGTGTTTTGCTTGGAGCGTCGTGTATTATATTAGTCTTTGCTTTTTAGTTTACCACAATCATCCTTTTTGTACACACCTTTTGGGAGAAGCCTACTTGATTGAAATTTATTAGAATATGTTATGTGCTTCACTTATATCTTTTGAGCTAGATAGTTTTTGCTCTAGTGCTTAACTTATATCTTTTAGAGCACGGCGGTGGCTTAGTTTTATAGAAATTGATAGTCTCTCATGCTTCACTTATATTATTTTGAGAGTCTTTTAGAACATCATGTTATTTGCTATGGTTATAAAATTGGTCCTAGAATGGTAGGCATCCAAGTTGGGTATAACAAAAACTATCATAGGAAGTGAATTGGATGCTATGATCAATTCGATACTTGATAATTGTTTTGAGATATGTAGGTAGTGATATTAAAAGTCATGCTAGTTGGGTGATTATGAATTTAAAGAATGCTTGTGTTGAAGTTTGTGATTCCCGTAGCATGCACGTATGGTGAACCGCTTTGTGGTGAAGTTGGAGCACAATTTTATTTATTGATTGTATTCCTTATGAGTGGCGGTCGGGGACGAGTGATGGTCTTTTCCTACCAATCTATCCCCCTAGGAGCATGCGCGTAATACTTTGTTTTTGATGACTTGTAGATTTTTGCAGTAAGTATATGAGTTCTTTTGACTAATGTTGAGTCCATGGATTATACGCACTCCCACCCTTCCACCATTGCTAGCCTCTCTTGTGCCGTGCAACTTTCGCCGGTACCATACACCCACCATATACCTTCCTCAAAACAGCCACCATACCTACCCATTATGGCATTTCCATAACCATTTCGAGATATATTGCCATGCAACTTTCCATCGTTCCGTTTATATGACACGCATCATCATTGTCATATTGCTTTTTGCATGATCATGTAGTTGACATCGTATTTGTGGCAAGGCCACCTTCATAATTTTCATACATGTCACTCTTGATTCATTGCATATCCCGGTACACTGCCGGAGGCATTCATATAGAGTCATATTTTGTTCTAGCCTTGAGTTGTAAATCAATAAAAGTGTGATGATCTTCATTATTATAGCATTGTCCCAGTGAGGAAAGGATGATGGAGACTATGATTCCCCCACAAGTCGGGATGAGACTTCGGACTTTACAAAAAAAGAGAGAAAGGCCAAAAAGAAAAAAGAAAAGAAAAGGCCAAAGAAAAAAAAGAAAAGAAAAGAAAAAAAAATAAAAGAAAAAAATGAGAGAAAAAGAGAGAAGGGACAATGCTACTATCCTTTTTACCACACTTGTGCTTCAAAGTAGCACCATGATCTTCATGATAGAGAGTCTCCTATGTTGTCATTTTCATATACTAGTGGGAATTTTTCATTATAGAACTTGGCCTGTATATTCCAATGATGGGCTTCCTCAAAATGCCCTAGGTCTTCATGAGCAAGCGAGTTGGATGCACACCCACTTAGTTTCTTTTGTTGAGCTTTCATGCATTTATAGCTCTAGTGCATCCGTTGCATGGCAATCCCTACTCACTCACATTGATATCTATTAATGGGCATCTCCATAGCCTGTTAATACGCCTAGTTGATGTGAGACTATCTTCTCCTTTTTTGTCTTCTCCACAACCACCATTCTATTCCATATATAATGCTATGACCATGGCTCACGCTCATGTATTGCGTGAAAGTTGAAAAAGTTTGAGATTACTAAAGTATGAAACAATTGCTTGGCTTGTCATCGGGGTTGTGCATAATTAAATACTTTGTGTGATGAAGATAGAGCAACAGCCAGACTGTATGATTTTGTAGGGATAACTTTCTTTAGCCATGTTATTTTGAGAAGACATGATTGCTTTGATTAGTATGCTTGAAGTATTACTATTTCTTATGTCAATATGAACTTTTATTTTAAATCATTTGGATCTGAACATTCATGCCACAATAAAGAAAATTACATTGAGAATTATGCTAGGTAGCATTCCACATCAAAAATTCTGTTTTTATCATTTACCTACTCGAGGACGAGCAGGAATTAAGCTTGGGGATGCTTGATACGTCTCCAATGTATCTATAATTTCTGATTGTTCCATGCTATTATATTACCTCTTTTGGATGTTCATGGGCTTTATTTTACACATTTATATCATTTTTGTGCTAACCTACTAACCGGAGGCCCAACCCGTATTTGCTGTTTTTTTTTGCCTATTTCAGTATTTCGAAGAAAAGGAATATCAAACGGAGTCCAAACGGAATGAAACCTTCGGGAGCGTGATTTTTGGAACGAACGTGATCCGGAGAACTTGGAGTGCAAGTCAAGAAGCAAATGAGGCGACAGGAGATAGGAGGGCGCGCCCACCCTTCCTGGGCGCGCCCCTGTCTCCTGGGCTCCACGAGCGGCCACCGACGTACTTCTTCCTCGTATATATACCTACGTACCCCTGTAACATCCCAAATTTTCAATTTGGAATGTTATACATTATATCATCATTGCATATCATATTTTATTGCATTTGGCTCGATCCTATGAATTCTACGGGACTCAAGGACCCACAGAGAGAGTTATTTTCATATTTGAGTTTTCTCAAATTTTGAAAATAGGATCATTTGATTTTATTTATTTTATCTTCAATTATTTATATTATAAAAATATGAGAGAGGGAATAAAATGACTTTCCCAAGATAAAGAAATATTGAGGATTTAATAATAAAATCAAATAAGATTTTATTTTGGATTTTATCCCTATTTTATTTGAATTTAGGAAAAATGCGCATTTTTCAAAATTGCATTTAGGCTCCAAATAAATGTTCTTCTTATCCTGCTTGATTTTATAAGTCGGGGAAAATTTATTTTGGGATTTTTGGAGTCTGTTTAGTATTTCTTTTATTTGTTTTCCCGCGCGTATTGTTTAAAAAAAAGATACCGACCTAGCCGGGCCGTACCCGACCCGGACTCTAGCCCGCCGGCCTTTATAAGTCAAGGAGCCCAGCCGAGCCACCCCAAACCCTAGCCCCAGCCACCGCGCCGCCACTTGCCGCCTGAGCAGCTGCATGCCGCCGCCGACCGCGCCGCCGCCATTGCGTCGGACCCATTGCCTCATTGCGGACCCCCGCCACGAGTAGCCGTCGTCGCCGCCGATCTGCACCCTGAGGTAGCCGCCGGTTTTCTAATAAAACCGATTGGTTTTTTCCAAAACCCTAGATCCATTTTTTTAGATCCGGTTCGGTTTATTTTTTTCCGGTTTAGTCTATTTAGCGGACGTTCGTCCGTATGTTCGTTTTAACAAACGGTTTTCGTCGTTTAGCCGCAGATGGCGAACATTCGTTCGTTAGCCTGTTCGTCCGTTTTTCTTTTCTTGGATTTTCCGTGATTATTTCTGATCGCGATTTCTGATCCGATTTTCGTTTTAGTATATCTTTTCGCTCGTTTATCGGAATCAGGCGATTCAAGCGCCTAGAGTTCCGTCTCGAAAGCCTCTTTCCGTTTAACCAACTCAAACAAGTTTTTGCTAATGTAAAATTTGACCTAGGTCCAGAATAGTAAAACGAAGTTTGTTTTTTCGCCATTTGATTTTCGTTGCTTCGTTTGATTTGATTCTTTTTGCAAACCGGAGTTCTTAAGTTGAACTTTCTGGTTAGATCTTTTATTTGATTTTTACATGTGCATTAGATGAGTGCTTATTGTATGCTTGTTTGTTTGCGATAGAGTACCCGGAGTGCGCCGCTTGCTACTTCGAATCTCTAGGTTTCACGGATCATCAGCAAGGCAAGTAACACTTTGATCATAACTTCTTATTACCCAGTTTTATTGCATTAGATCAATCCTCAAACAATTGCATGATTAGGATCTGATTAATATGTGGGTTTTGGGAAGTAGATGAGGTAGAACCTATTACCTGTTTATTATCAAACCTTTGGGAGTTACTTCTACGTTTGCTTATATTGCCATGCTATGCTAGTAGACGTGGATTGGGTGAGTGTATCCATGACAGATGTGAGATTGTTAATTAATGGTTTACTTAAGGTGGCAACTTAAATTCACATCTGGATGGATTGAAGCACCTGGGGAACCCAATGTTGCCTGTATTTTTGGAAATCCCGGGGTACCGTGTGATTCTCCTATGGACCGCCACCCAGGCTCAAAGGGATCATGAGATTATTCATGCTAGAAACTTCCGTGTGCAGCTGCAAGCTACTACGGGCTCTAGCATTGTTGAATAAGTTGCATGAGCTCTTGAAGAGGTAGACTAGCAGATGTAGGGGACGTAGGTTGGTACTGTCTACCCGGAGTAGAGAGTTAATGCTTCTGAAAGACTGTGTCTCGGTCATCCGTTTCTCAAACACCTTGTAGTGCGAGAAATCAAGCGAAGGAGATCGAGTCTTGCGGGGAAAAGTGCGCAAACCTCTGCAGAGTGTATAAACAAATCATGGTTAACCGTGTCCCCGGTTATGGATGTTTTGAGTATCTAGCACTTGGATTATCATGTGAATCTCATCATGTTTCTTTAATTAATTTTGTTGGGTTTAATGATGATGCTTAATTGGGATTGAGTTGGAGTACCCTTCTCAATGTTTAGCAACCACCATGATAGTTAAATAAAATTTATTCCTTTGCAGTAGGGAAAAATTGGCTTTATGCAAAACTGTAACCATAGAGCTTTCCACCAGCCATATATGCATGTAGTATAGCATTATTCTTTCATTACTCTCTATGTGTTACCTTGCCAAAGATATTGCATGTGTGACCGTTTTGGGCTGCAACGCTCATGTTGCGACTTTTCGCACAACGAGTAAGGAGCCTTAGGTCGTGATCTTATACTCAAGTGATCTTTGTTGGAGTTGATGGACTCGCTTATCTTCCAAGCCTTCCATTGTTATCGTTATTAGATGGCCTTAAGCCATATTTATTGTAATAAGTTCTCTTTTGAGACATTCGATGTAATAAGTGTGTGATTGCTACTCTGTTATAAATCCTTCAAGTAATTGTCGCGTGTCAAGATTACCGATCCAGGATGACACCGATGCACGAGATCGATCGTATTTGAGGTCTGGTCGCTACAAGATGGTATCAGAGCACACGCTGACTGTAGGACACAACCACTAAGCTATAGCCCTAGATCACTACTCTCTCTTCTCATTTCTGACTCCTCATCTTTTTTACTCTTTTAGGATGGCGGATGCAAGGAACAAGTTCACGCAACCGGATGAAGATACACCCTTTGGACGCCACTTGAAGGAAGTCACGAGATACCTAAACATCGGAGTACCAAGCTTCACCGGGACCTACATCGCCACTTTACCTGAAGAGGAGTGCTGGATGATTCAGGTTCAAGTTCCAGGAAGAACCTTCATGCCCGTCACTGAGCCCATAGAGTTCTCCTTTGATGCACCAACCTGGAGTCTAGGAATGAGCATGGCAGCCCACATCACCATGGGACGCATTGGAGAAGTTTACCACAAGGATCTCAAGGATACTATCTACCAGATTTGTGGGCGCCGAGATGAGCAATGGGAGATGATTAGCACCCGGAAGGATAGATCAATTGCAGCATTCATCCAGGAGTTAAACCAGCACATATGTCGCCAGGAGAACCAGATGTGCGCAGGCATGATAGATCTGAAGAAGGCATTGACCAAGATCACAGAGCTGGAGGAAGAACTCAAGTCTATGTGCGATGGATATGAGGAGAAAATAGCGACACTCATGGAGAAGAATGATGATCTGAAGAAGAAGCTAAACGTATTCATGGGATTTCCCGTGACTGGAGGAGAAGACGATGATTGGACTAGCCCGGAAGAACTACATCATCATCGACGACACCGACTCGGACCCAGACGATAGTGATGATGACTTTGTTGATGAAGCTGGAGCGGATATCATGGAGTCTTCGACCGAGCAGTTTTTCTAGTTGACCACCATAACAGTAGTAGCATTCCCCCATGTGTATAGTATAGTCCGAACACTTTTGTAACGATAGTTAGACCATGGTATGCCCTTGTTTGAATTGATTGAAGTGATATTGATTGTATTTGTCTCATGTGCATATGGGTAGTGTTTTATCTCTAGACCTCATTCTATTCTATATCCTCATCTTTTCTAAAACCCTCAGATGCCTCCGAGACGTGACAATGGATTTGCTTTCCCACCGGAGCTCACCCAGTTGATCCAGCAGCAGAATGCATTGATGCAGATGCTAGTCCAGAATCAGAATCAAGGGAACAACAACAACAACAACCCACCACCACCACCACCTGTTGATCACTTAGCCCATTTCTTAAGGCTGAATCCGCCGGTGTTCTCTAGTAGCACCGAGCCGATAGTTGCAGATGATTGGCTCCGCAAGATGGGAAGGGAGTTGATCACTGCAGGATGCACAAATGCGGAGAAGGTGCGTTTTGCCGCACATCAGCTTGATGGACCCGCAGCATCATGGTGGGAGAATTTCACAGCCACTTATCCTATCGACACTGTCACATGGGATCAGTTTCAGCAGGCTTTCCGTACTGGTCATGTTTCAGCAGGAGCTATGGCCATGAAGAAGCGTGAGTTTCGCAACTTGCGCCCAGGAGGACGTACTGTTGGCCAATGTGTGGATGACTTTAGTAAGATAGCATGTTATGCCCTAGATGACGTTGCTACAGATGCAGCTAAGCAAGAGAAGTTTCTGGAAGGACTCAATGATGAGCTCAGCATGCAGTTGATGGTAGCAACCTTCAACAACTACCAGGAGTTGGTAGATAGAGCTCTCATGATTGAAGGAAAGCAGCAGCAGATTGACAGCCGCAAGAGAAAGTATGGACAAGGGAAGTACAATTCTGGAGCTCAGCAGAAGCCTCGTTTTACCCCGAACTCGGGAGGACATTTTCAGCATACCCATGGAGGAGGTAGTTCGCACAACCATAGTGGCCCCAAGAATGGTAATGGGAATGGAGGAAGCAACGGACAAAACCGCACCAACCCATCAACACCGGCCAAGAGGGATCTAAGCCACATCACCTATTACAAATGCCAGAAGACTGGACATTATGCCACTGAATGTCCTGAAGCGAAGAATGGAAATGGCAATGGAAGCTATGGGAAGAAGCCCAATCCTTTCAACAAAGGACAGGTGAACCACGTTAGCGTGAAGGAGGTTGAAGCCCAGCCAGATGCAGTAATAGGTAAGTTTTTGGTTACGTCATTTACTGCAATCGTTCTTTTTGATACTGGTGCATCGCATTCATACATATCAAGGGGATTTGTGGATAAGTATAAGCTGCCAACCAAGCCCTTAGGTCACCCATGTTAGTAACCTTGCCAGGAGCAGAGTATATGGCTAGTCTATGGTGTGATCGGTTACCATTAAGGATTGGTAACTACGTGTTTCCCTCAGACCTAATAGTACTGGAATCGCAAGGACTGGATGTGATATTAGGCATGGATTGGTTATCAAAGCATGGAGGGAACATTGAATGCGCTAATAAGTCGATTTTGCTTACCACGCCAGAAGGAAGAAGGATCAAGTATGTATCCCGACATGTGCCAAAGAGGACTCAAGTAAATTCCTTATCAGGAGTTGTACAGGAGGAAGTACCAGTGGTGAAGGATTTTCCTGACGTATTTCCAAAGGAGTTGCCAGGCATGCCACCGGATAGAGACATTGAGTTTTTGATTGAGCTTTTGCCAGGCACAGGGCCGATATCTAAGAGACCATACAGAATGCCCGCAAAAGATTTGGATGAAATTAAGAAGCAGATTAAGGAGTTACTGGATAAAGGCTATATTCGCCCAAGTTCTTCACCTTGGGGATCGCCAGTACTTCTAGTGGAGAAGAAGGATTGATCATTAAGGATGGTTGTTGATTATTGAGGATTGAATGAAGTAACAATCAAGAACAAGTACCCACTACCGATGATCAATGACTTGTTTGACCGATTGCAAGGAGCCAAGGTATTCTCCAAGATCGATTTGCGATTGGGATACCATCAGCTGAAGATTCGAGAGCAGGATATATCCAAGACAGCTTTTACCACTAGGTACGGGCTGTACGAGTATACATTTATGTCATTTGGTCTGACCAACGCACCTTCCTATTTCATGAACATGATGAACAAGGTGTTTATGGAGTTTCTGGATAAGTTCGTCATGGTGTTCATTGATGATATTTTGGTCTACTCGAAGAATGAAGAGGAGCATATGGAGCATTTGTGTTTGGTACTGGAGAAGCTCAGAGAACATCAGTTATACGCCAAGTTCAACAAATGTGAGTTTTGGTTGAAGGAAGTTGGATTCCTCGGACATGTGATATCCGAGAAGGAATAGCAGTAGACCCCACCAAAGTTTTCACTATGACAAACTGGGAAGCCCCAACAACAGTTGGAGAGATCTGGAGTTTTCTTGGACTCGCAGGATACTACCGGAGGTTCATTGAGAATTTCTTGAATATTGCAAAGCCCATGACGGAGTTGTTGAAGAAGGACACCAAGTTTAAATGGACTGAGGAATGTGAGGCCAGTTTCCAGGAGTTGAAGAAATGTTTGATTACATCACCGGTGTTGATTCTGCCAGGTCAGCGCAAGGATTATGAAGTATATTGTGACGCTTCATGTCAAGGACTTGGAGCAGTGCTTATGCAGGAGGGAAGAGTTGTTTCGTATGCCTCACGACAGCTTAAGCCCCATGAGTTAAATTATGCTACACATGATTTGGAGTTAGCAGCCGTAGTGCATGCATTGAAGACATGGAGACATTTTCTCGTCCGAAACCATTGTGAGGTGTACACGGATCACAAGAGTTTGAAGTACATCTTTACGCAGAAGGAGTTGAATCTCAGGCAAAGGAGATGGTTGGAACTCATCAAGGATTATGATATGAGATTGCATTATCACCCCGGAAAGGCTAACGTAGTAGCCGATGCGTTGAGCCGCAAGAGCCATGTCAACACACTCATGACCAGAGAGTTACCCAAGGAGTTAGCCGAGGATCTTCGCGAGCTATGTTTGGAGATAGTTCTGAGAGGCTATGTAGCAGCATTGGAGATTCTGTCTACTTTGATGGATAAGATCAGAGAAGCTCAGAATACTGACAAGGAGATTGCCGAAATAAAGGAGAAAATGAGCAAAGGAAAAGCTAAGGGATTTTGAGAGGATGAGCACGATACCTTATGGTTTGAGGCCCGTGTTTATGTGCCTAATGACCCGAAGATCAGGAAGTTGATTCTGCAAGAGGCCCATGATTTGTCGTATTCGATTCACCCAGGAAATACCAAGATGTATTTGGATTTGAAGGACACTTTCTGGTGGATCGGAATGAAGAAGGATATTGCGGAGTACGTAGTAGTATGTGATGTATGTTAGAGAGTAAAGGCAGAGCATCAGAAGCCAGCAGGATTGCTACAACCATTGACAATACCCGAATGGAAGTGGGATAAGCTAGGCATGGATTTTATCACAGGATTACCTAGGACTCGTTCAGGCTATGACTCGATATGGGTTGTAGTCGATCGTTTGACGAAGGTAGCTCATTTCATCCCAGTGAAGACCACTTAGACCAGTGCTAAGTTGGCAAAGATATACATGACCATGATCGTATGTCTGCATGGAGTTCCAAGGAGCATTGTATCAGATAGAGGAACCCAGTTTACCTCAAAGTTCTGGAATCAGTTGCACGAAACTTTGGGTACTAGGCTAGAGTTCAGTACAGCCTTTCATCCGCAGACAGATGGACAGACCGAGAGAGTCAACCAGATTTTGGAGGATATGCTGAGAGCTTTTGCACTAGATTATGGGTCTAGTTGGGACGACAATTTGCCATATGCAGAGTTCTCTTACAACAACAGTTATCAATCCAGTTTGAAGATGGCCCCTTTTGAAACCTTGTACGGAAGGAGGTGCAGGACACCGTTGGTGTGGGATGAAGTTGGAGACCGTCAGTTGTTTGGACCAGATTTGATTAAAGAGTCTGAACAGAAGGTAAAGTTGATTCGCGATAGGCTCAACTATGCTTTGTGTGATTTGGGTGCTAGTGTTTCCACGATTCCAAAAACTTTGTGTGATGTGTTAGGTTTCCGTGAATTTGATGGTTGCTCTTTAAAATTGCACCTTGCGGATTCCACCATTAAGAAACCTATGGGAAGGATTAATGATGTTCTTATTGTTGCAAATAGGAATTATGTGCCGTAGATTTTATTGTTCTTGATATAGACTGCAATCTTTCATGTCCTATTATTCTTGGTAGACCTTTCCTTAGAACGATTGGTGCAATTATTGATATGAAGGAAGGAAATATTAGATTCCAATTCCATTAAGGAAAGGCATGGAACACTTTCCTAGGAAGAAAATTAAATTATCTTATGAATCTATTAGAGCCACCTATGAATTGAATACCAAAGATGGCGATACTTAGATCTATTCTCGCTTTTATGCCTAGCTAGGGGCGTTAAACGATAGCGCTTGTTGGGAGGCAACCCAATTTTATTTTTGTTCCTTGCTTTT
Organism: Aegilops speltoides; assembly: GCA_021437245.1. NCBI lineage: Eukaryota > Viridiplantae > Streptophyta > Magnoliopsida > Poales > Poaceae > Aegilops > Aegilops speltoides. The sequence goes on from CM038146.1 coordinate 98,044,167, forward strand.
TGTTCCTATTTAGTAATAAACAAGTCATCTAGCTTCTATTTAGATGTGGTTTTATGTTTTAACTAGTGTTTGTGCCAAGTAGAACCTATAGGATCATCTTGGGTGATAGTTAACTTGATATTGCTGAAAAATAGAAACTTTTACGTGCACGCGAATAATTTTAGTAAATCACAGAAACATGCTTTTCAGTTGATTCTTTTTTCCGAAGATTAATAGACAAATTGCCAAGTAGTTTATCCTTTTATTATCTCTATCAGATCTCACTTTTGCAAGTGGCCGTGAAGGGATTGACAACCTCTTTATCGCGTTGGTTGCAAGGTTCTTATTTGTTTGTGTAGGTACGAGGGATTTGCGTGTAGCCTCCTACTGGATTGATACCTTGGTTCTCAAAACTGAGGGAAATACTTATGCTACTTTGCTGCATCACCCTTTCCTCCTCAAGGGAAAACCAACTCAATGCTCAAGAGGTAGCACATACACACCTTGGATCTAAAATGAAAAAAGCAATCAGTCACTACTATGGATTTTTAATTGATTGATCGTGGATGCAAATGCTTGTGTCCTTTTCGGTGTGTCCTCCTTGTGTGATTGAAAATTGTGCCCAGTCTCAAGTTCTCGTTGTTCCTACTTGGAGTATGATCAATCTGCTCAATTGATTGATTTTCTTCCTTTGCGAGAGTATGTTTGTGGCTTTCGATTGTTTAGTCGATGGAGGCTGATGTCGTGTTCTTTCATCAGTTCTTCTTCTTTGATCTTGGCCAAGGGGTGTTTTATCTGCATGGCCAAATCACTCATTTTGGAAATCAACAAGTGTTGATAACATGTTCAAAGTAAAACTAAGCATAGATGAATGAATCAACTGCCAAAGATTTCACTGATCTAATGGTATATATACAAGCCAAGGGGATGCCTTGAGAGTTGTCGGTTACATGTTGTCTGAGAGAAAGAGAAGGGACCTATCTGAAGTGAAGTGTCCCTACGAAGAGGTGACTGTTAGGTGTACGGACACACTAATGACGGTTCGCTAATAATGATTCATTAATTAGCATGTGCTAATTTATTCCTAACACCAAGAAAACACATCTAGGTTGTACTCACGAGAACGCACATGACTTAGGGAAATGGCCCCCGCATCGTTCACTCGGACGATTAAGGTGGCGACTAGGGTTTCCATGCATGCCGCCACCCCTCCCCCTCCTTCTCGCCACCACCCGAAGTGTTCGTCGGGCAAGCTCGGTCGGATGCCGGTGAAGGTGGCGGCGAGGCCTTCATCGCTCCATCTCGTGCGGAGGTCTTCGGGATCTAGGGGACGACCCTTGTTGGTGCAGCGACAACGTCCAGGCGGCGGGCGTCATTCATGAGGGGCTTTGGTCAACGTCTTCGTCCTCTCAGGAGGAGAGACAGCGGCGGGCAGCAGCTGCAACGCAGAGCTTTTCTTCCGTCACATATGAGGTGTGTGTTCCCCTTTGCCTCTATCTTCCCTACCGGTTCCAGTTATTTGTAGCGATTTGTCACCGGCTATGGAGCTCGGCGGGTGTCGGTGGTTTGTTCGGGACCGGCGGAAATTAACCTTGGTCGATAATTGTGCCTCGGCAACGATGACGCTCTGAGGCACTGTTCCTCCTCCTTGGAGGCGTGGTTGAGGTCTCCTACATCCACCCTCGACCAACGGCCCAGACGAAATTCCAATCCTTTGTGGATTGGGTGACATTGACGCACTACATGCGTGCCATCCGTGGAGGTGTGGCCCGTGGTATTTTTTGGGCTCTATGAGAGGGGAGTTGTAGGTGTGAGCTTTGGGTAGCTCTGGTTCTCGAGCAGTGGGGGTTTGGCGGCGGGCGCCCTAATCTTCTTGTAGGCAATGTTCTTTGGTGGTGTGTGTGGATTTGTCCAGCAATACGATGTCTTCGTTTCGATGGACGGGAAAAGGTTTCCCCTTCTCGGCGGCTGCCATGCGTCATTGGCCGGGAGGCTCCCGGTTCTTCTCTTCAGTGCTCAATGTGTCTTCCTCATCTCTCTTCTCTTGTTTTGTTGGCGTGATGCCCCGTACCTTGCAGCTATACCCGGTGGCTTTCTTGTTGCGCTCTGGTGTCCAAGATCTTTGGCGATGTGGTCGAGTGATACGTCTCCAACGTATCTATATTTTTTTATGTATTCATGCCATGTTTATAATATTTTTACATACTTTTGGTATGATTTGAGTAGAACTAACTCGGACTGACGCTGTTTTCAGCAGAACTACCGTGGTGTTGTTTTTGTGAAGAAATAAAAGTACTCGGAATGCGCTAAAAATCAACGAAGATTTTTCTAGAAAATATAAAAAATACTGGACAAAAAGTTATCGGAGAGGAGTCCCGTGGGGCCCACGAGGGTGGAGGGCACCCCCCCTAGGGCGCGCCCCTATGCCTCGTGGACACCCCGTGGGTCCTCCTGACTTGTTCTCGACGCCAAACATTCCTATAAATACAGAAACCCATGAAACATAACCTAGATCGGGAGTTCTGCCGCCACAAGCCTCTTTAGCCACCAAAAACCTATCGGGAGCCCGTTCCGGCACCCTGCCGGAGGGGGAATCCATCACCGGTGGCCATCTTCATCATCCCGGCGCTCTCCATGACGAGGAGGGAGTAGTTCACCCTCGGGGCTGAGGTTATGTACCAGTAGCTATGTGTTTGATCTCTCTCTCTCTCTCTCTCTCTCTCTCTCTCTCGTGTTCTTGATTTGGCACGATCTTGATGTACCGCGAGCTTTGCTATTATAGTTGGATCTTATGATGTTTCTCCCCCTCTTCTCTCTTGGAACGGATTGAGTTTTCCCTTTTAAGTTATCTTATCGGATTGAGTCTTTAAGGATTTTGAGAACACTTGATGTATGTCTTGCATGTGCTTATCTGTGGTGACGATGGGATATCACGTGAATTACTAGATGTATGTTCTGGTGATCAACTTGCGGGTTCAGTGACCTTGTGAACTTATGCATAGGGGTTGGCACACGTTTTCGTCTTGACTCTTCGGTAGAAACTTTGGGGCACTCTTTGAAGTTCTTTGTGTTGGTTGAATAGATGAATCTGAGATTGTGTGATGCATACCGTATAATCATACCCACGGATACTTGTGGTGACATTGGAGTATCTAGGTGACATTAGGGTTTTGGTTGATATGTGTCTTAAGGTGTTATTTTACTACGAACTCTAGGGCTATTTGTGACACTTATAGGAATAGCCCAATGGATTGATCGGAAAGAATAACTTTGAAGTGGTTTCGTACCCTACAATAATCTCTTTGTTTGTTCTCCGCTATTAGTGACTTTGGAGTGACTCTTTGTTGCATGTTGAGGGATAGTTATATGATCTAATTATGTTATTATTGTTGAGAGAACTTGCACTAGTGAAAGTATGAACCCTAGGCCTTGTTTCGAAGCATTGCAATACCGTTTATGCTCACTTTTACCACTTGCTACCTTGCTGTTTTTATATTTCAGATTAGAAAAACCTATATCTACCATCCATATTGCACTTGTATCACCATCTCTTCGCGGAACTAGTGCACCTATACAATTTACCATTGTATTGGATGTGTTGGGGACACAAGAGACTCTTTGTTATTTGGTTGCAGGGTTGTTTGAGAGAGACCATCTTCATCCTACGCCTCCCACAGATTGATAAACCTTAGGTCATCCACTTGAGGAAAATTTGCTACTGTCCTACAAACCTATGCACTTGGAGGCCCAACAACGTCTACAAGAAGAAGGTTGCGTAGTAGACATCATCGAGCTGGCATGCTCTCTTTGTCAAGGCGATCCTTCTCTAGGGCTACTTCGGGTCACAAGTTCAACACCTCTCTTTATCTCGGGTGAGCATTCCTCATGTTCGACAGTTCGGCGCCATTTGAGCCAAGGCGAGAGGGTAGGTTCCGTATGCGACATGAGTACATGACGGTGTCGCCGATCTTCCTGTCTGGATGTCAGCCCGATCAATACCTCATCTATGTTTCCTAGACAATGCTTCTTCATGCCTCCTCTGCTCAAATTTCTCATGCCAAGTGTAGTAGTCTTCGCTTTGCTAGTAGTGACTTCATTCTTTTTATGATTAGTGCTAGTTTTAGTGTAGAGTTAGAGCAACTCGAACCGGGCGACCCATTTCGTCGCCCACGTCCGTTTGGGTCGCCGAGGACAAAAACGATGGCCCAACACGCCGACCCATTCCCAAAACCCGTTTGCTTTGCATCCTTGCAGACCCATTTCCGGCCCAAATTTGGCCTGACATGTGTTAGTGCGGACGCGCCGCGTCTCCCCCGGTGTCCACCGCGGCCCCACATGTCGACCAGCCAATAACCCCAAACGGTCCTAATTAACATGGCCACCTACCGAGGCCCCGCTTGGCATTGTGTGGAAGGGCCACATGCCCGTCCTTTTTAATGGGCGCGTGCGGCGGGGCCGGCTCCATCCACTCCCCGTCCACATCTGCCACCTTTGCTCCCTCGCCAGCGACCAGAAAACCCTAGCTAACCAGCCAACCAGCCAGAAATCCTAGCAAAGCCGTGGGCATCTTCTGCGGGAAGGGAGGGAGGAAGGGGAGGTTCAACGCCGGAGCGAGCTCTTCCCACGGGCTCCCTCCTCCACCGCCGCCGCGAGAGCGAGAGCAGCTGTACATCCCAGTCCACCAAGCGCGGTGGCACTTGGAGTACCGCCAGCCCCTACCGTATCCGGATGTGAACTTGTCGCACGGCTGGCATCTGGACCCTCAGCGCATCCCCATCTCGGCGGCTCGGCGGTCCGCGCTGGCGCACACGGAGGAGGTTTCCCGGCGACGCGAGCTCCTTATGCTGGAGCAGCGCGCTATGCATGCCTACACGCCAGACTCTCCCAACTGGGAGCGCCGGTTTGCGCTAGAGCATGATGACGAGCGCCGTCTCGGCGCCCAAATCGACCACGGTGTTCCACCACCGTGGGTAAAGGTGGAGGCGGAGTACCAAGCTGCCCTCGAGGAGGCCCAACAGCACACGTTGAAGGTGAACTGTCTTGAGGAGGATGCCCATTGGGATGGGCTGGAGCAAGCCCTTGCTTTGTCCGCGACGGGGGACTCCATCCACGCGCCCCTGTTCGTGCCGCTACCGCCGACGACGCCGCCCCTCTCGAGCCGAAGGACGAGCTGGAGCCGGAGCGCGAGCCAACGCCTACGCGGAAGCGGTCACCGCTGCCCCCCACTTGCCCTGAGGATTCCTACTCGTGGACCGGCGAGCTCCACGAGTGGGTGAGCGTGCCTCCCTGCTACTTCACCTCCACATCGGAAGAGGAGGCGGCCCACCTTGAGCGCGGGAAGGCGCACTAGATCGCGAAGGAGGGGGCCGACGTCGAGCAGCAAATGCGCGAGGAGCAGCAGTTGCGTCGCGAGGAGGAGGTGCTGCGAAGTGAGGAGGAGGAGGAGCGTGCCCACCTCGCCGCAATGCCACCATCGCAGCAGACGCCATAGGAGGCTGCCCTGGAGGCCTATCAAGCCGCGTTCCGTTGGGCTGGGCTGCATCCCGTCTTCATCGACCTCACAGGCGGCGACGACGACGACGGAAAGGGCAAGGCGGTTTACTAGGGCAGCGTGCGGGCGCTTATTAGAGTTTTTTAATGTTTAATTATGTTTAAGTGGACTTTGGCCGGCGTTTGACCGACCATTTATGTATAATTATGCTTAGTTAAGTCAGTTTTGGCCACGTCGGCAACGGGTATGCCTCCCTTTGGGCGCACCTATCGACCCAAATGCAAAAGCGGACACGCATGTCCGCCTGACCGACCAAAACAGACAAAAAGCGGACAAAACATGTGTCCGTTTGGGTCGGCACATTGGAGTTGCTCTTATAAGCTTCTCAGGGTGCCCTCATGTATCCTTCGATCGTTTGTTGCCTTTTCCGGTGCTTGTAACGATGGCCTTATGTGATCTCTGATGGGTTGATAGTTTCGTTATTTCAAAGCCATGCTTTTCTTGACCCATCCCATTTGTAAAAAAAAAGAAAACACACCTCCCGCCAAGTCCCAGCACCCTGCCATGTCACCAATCCGCGCCACCCATCTTCCCCCACTCACAGCCATTCATCTCCCATCTGACGGCTCAGGTTCGCATCACGCGGATGACGCCCCTCTTCTCCCCCGAAACCTTGCAACCATAAATCAATCCCCCACGAGCCACCATCCCATCGACCATACCACACGGCCGCAACAGCCACCACCAGACCACCAAGCCAAGGTAAGGTCGCCGGAGAGAGAAGCACCGGAGATGTCCGGCCGCGGCAAGGGAGGGAAGGGGCTGGGCAAGGGCGGCGCCAAGCGCCACCGGAAGGTGCTGCGCGACAACATCTAGGGCATCACCAAGCCGGCGATCCGGCGGCTGGCGCGGCGTGGCGGCGTGAAGCGCATCTCGGGGCTCATCTACGAGGAGACCCGCGGCGTGCTCAAGATCTTCCTGGAGAACGTCATCCGCGACGCCGTCACCTACACTGAGCATGCCCGCCGCAAGACCGTCACCGCCATGGACGTCGTCTACGCGCTCAAGCGCCAGGGCCGCACCCTCTACGGATTCGGCGGCTAGGCCGCGCCGGTCAACTCGAATTCACCTTGTGCCGCCAGCCAAATTCGTAGCATAGCTAGCTATGGTTGTTTAGTGTTCATTGTCTTCAGTGTAATGGCTGCATCTCGCCGTTCTTGTTCAGTGTTCAGTATTTGGATGCCATATGATAGAATGGAAATCACAGCATTTTACCCTCGAATTCTTCTGCTAACATCTTGCTATGTACCAGTGCGCTTTGGGAAAATTCCCCCATTCCCATTATGTCGCTGTAGTAATGCGCTTTGTTAAACCTTATCAGTGCGTTCCCCCATTCCCGTACTGTTGTTGTAGTTTTCTGCCCCCAATCGATCGCGCTGGCTTCAGTGGGCAGTAGATTCCAACCATCCTTGCATTTCTGTCCGTGAAGTGTGATGACACGCTTCAATTATACTACATCCAATTATCACAGATCGCCCATCAAACTGTTCTATTTCCAGGTGTTCAATATGCTAGTCCAGATGGCAGATAATTTCATCAAACAATATACCTTTACTGTTCACTCAGAGTTCAGTTTCTATGATAGAACAATGGCTCCAGAGAAACAATAAACACCCACTTTGTACAATCAGAAACATTGGAGGGCGACATGAGTGCTCACCTGTTTGTATGTTCCTGCACTATTTCTTACTCGCTCTATGAACTAATACTCGCTCTTATATTAGTTTACAGAGGGAGTATGTATCTATGGACTATGGAAGCAGTATAAATGAACATTAGGAAACACCATGCATGAGCATAACCTTTTTACTTCCAGTGGATCAACATTTTCAAGACTCAGGAGTGTCTTTGCTTTCAGTGCCTGTCGATGTTACAAGCTGTACATTATGCTAAGAGTACAGAGCTCCCTTTATTAGTACATAAGATTCAAAGAAACCAACAAATGGCCTTTATTGCAGAGTACAGATCTAACCTTTCCATTTGAGTGTCAAAGTGCCTACTCTTGGTTTCCCCCTCTCCATGTCTGGTTCATGATCTATCTCACTGAATATGTGAATTCATCAACTAACAAAATAATATGTGAATTCAATGAAGTAAACACCATTGGTGTCAAGTATTGATTGTCTCTGCAATGTGACATGAAATTGGTCTGATATTGGCACCACTTGTATTGAACGAATATTGCAGCAGTTGCAAACTTCAGAGAGCAAGTCCACATGTGCCATTTGGTGCTCTCCTGATATGACAAACAAATCTTGCATTGTTGAGATGTAAACTTTTTCTTCTGAAAAACAACAGTCTCTTGGAACAGTTAGAGGGCAAAAGCAATCATCTAGGTGTAATCATGTGCCTGATATTATTAATGAAAAAAAATGTTAATTGGAGGGAGCATACATCAGATAAAAACATAGAAAGAGATCTAGTGGCAGATGTTTGCATTAATCAGATCCAACGCAATTGCATTTACCAAAATCCCTTGCATTAATGGATCAATTGCGATCATAAGCCCCTAATAGTTCATAGGGTAGGAACTATTGTTAGTAGGGTCCTCACACCGAGCGTAATGGCTAGTATTTTGAATGTCTTGCTTGAAGTTTTGCCTTGAGAATTGGAGATAAATGACTGGTGATGGCCAAATGGAGGCAAACATGGATGTTGGTGTCGCTGGCCAAGTTTTGACCGTTCAAGATGATTAGACTATCTTTTAAGTTTTAACTGGGATGATAGTTTGTTTAACTGCTGATGACAAGTTATATTTAGGAAAGGAAACATCAATATTAACCCTGAAGTTCAGAGCTGCTACAAGTCAGACAACAAGAATCAGTCACCCCAGGAGCTACAAAACATGTACAGAGCAGATCTAATCTTTCCATTTCTAGTATAATGCCTGTGTATGTTTACGCTGAAGGTACATAGGAGGAAGAATTGCAATACCTGTGGATTCTGCCAACGTTTCTCATTCTAGTTGAGTTGATTCTGAATGAAGCTGTGTAGTTTGAATATGCTAATTAAGCGAACTAAACACCATTGTCGTCAAGCATTGATTTTCTCTGCAGTGGGACATGAAACTGGTCTGACAATTGCTCTGAACCAAATTTGCAGCTGTTGCAAAATTCACAGCAATTGCACATGAGCTATTGGCGCCTTCTTATGCGACAAATAAATTCTGCATTCTTGAGGTGTAAACTTTTCTAGATGGAGCACACATATCTGTCCTTCTCTAGGAAAAAAAAGCAGTCATCTGGAATAGTATTTCAAGCACAAATCAATATTTTTGGTGGGATCGTGTGCCTGTTATCATTCATGAAAGAAATGTTATTAGGAGGGAACATACAACAGATTGAAAACATAGAAAGAGATCTGGTGCTGCTTGCATACATCAGATCCAATGCTTTTGCCTAAAACAATCCCTTGCATTAATTGATCTATTGTGATCATAATGCACACTAACTAAGAGTCTCACTCGCACTAATGAAAAACATGCCAGTGAAACACTTGCAACCAAGACAACCACTGCCGACTCTGCTTCCTCTGCTTTGCTCAGGTAAGCAAGACTACCACCAGCTTGAGCACTACTCATGTTTTCTTCCTCTGCTTCCATCATTTGAGCACTCATCCATGGATTTGCATCGGTTGAGCAAAGTTCCGTCGATGAGCCATCTCGATGAGGTGAGCTTGATAACGCCATGCGTGCTGTCTTGCTTGGAGCAGCTCCTCAGGGGACTAGAGCAGCAGAATGCTTTAAGAAGCGACAGAAGCATACAAGAACAAATAGATAAGAAAAGATTACTCAAATGCTCTGCAAAATTCAGACCAACAATTCTCTCATTCATATCCAAAATTGATTACAGTATGATTTGATAGTCGGTACATCAAGGACTTGCTTAGCTCAAAGCTTCACTCACACATATGTCAAACAACATTCTTGTGTACGTGACAAGGGGCTGTGCCACATCTCCTCTGAATCAATATCTTGGTAGTTCGGCTAGGTGGTTAGCTAGAGTTTATCTCCTCTTTGTAATCTTATCTCTACTTAGCTTCTTCTCCAAGATGTAATCCAAACTGTATGCGCTATCAGGGAGGTGCGCCCCTGCCTATAAACACGTACGGCGTCCCCTCCGATTGAGGCAAGACGCTTTCCGCCATCGCACATGGTAATCAGAGCCATTCTCTTCCACGTCTAAACCCTAGAACTCCATCCAGTGCAACTATGTCGTCTTCCTCCTCCTCCGGTGCCTCCCAGGCTGGCCCCAATGGTCAAGTCACGGAGAGGCTCTCCCGCACCAACTACGTCCTCTGGCGCGCACAGATCGTGCCGCAGCTGAGGGGCGCAGGTGTCTTCGGCTATGTCGACGGCACGACACCGGAGCCGGCCAGGATCCTCCACACCAAGGACAAAGAAGGGAAGGAATCCACAGAGCCGAATCCCCTCCACTCCATCTGGGTGTGAGAGGACCAGCACGTGCTCGGGTACCTGCTGAACAACCTCACCAAGGAGGTGCTCGTGCAGGTGACCGCGATCACCATGGCGCGCGAGCTCTGGACGGCGCTGTCGGGGATGTTCTCCTCGCAGTCGCTAAGTCGCGTAAACAACATCAGAACCTCTCTGGTGAACGCGCAGAAGGGCAACAAGACCGTCGCCACCTACTTCGCCGAGATGCGCGGCTTTGCCGATGAGCTGGCCGCCGCCGGAAAACCTCTCCAGGATGACGAACTCATCTCATACATCCTGCACGGCCTCGACATGGACTACCAGCCACTCGTTTCTGCCCTCGACGCCCGCATCACCCCAGTATCCCTCGATGAGCTCTTTTCAATGCTTAGTAATTTTGATCAGAGGGTCGCGCAGTACCAGGGATCGGGCGGCTTCAAGTCGTCGGCTAACGTCGCGACGCGCGGGCGCGGTGGCTACGCTCGTCACCGTGGCCCTCCTCGCTCCAAGGGCAAGCAGGGAAGCAGCGGCAGCAACGGCGGGTCCAACTCCCGCGGACGGCCCAACTACACCAACACCAGGGGCCGTCGCGGTGGTTCCTCCAGATCACGCCCGGATGCGGTGCGCTGCCAAATCTGCGGCAAACCGGGCCACACGGCAAAAGATTGCTGGTACCGGTTCGATGAGGGTGAGGCCTCCTCTGAAGATGAAGAAAAGGTTGCCACTGCTGCTGACGGCTCATATGGCATCGATACCAACTGGTATCTGGACAGCGGCGCAACAAACCATCTCACCGGCGAACTGGAAAAGGTGACACTCAAGGAGAAGTATCATGGCAAGGACGGATACACACCGCAAGTGGTGCGGTATGAGGATCGTCACATTGGTCATTCAGTTTTTCGTACCCCACGTCGAAAATTTCATCTTCGGAAAATTTTGCATGTCCCTAGCACTGACAAGAACCTTCTATCCGTTCATCGTATCACACTTGATAATCATGTTTACATTGAATTTCACCCTTTTTTCTTCTTGATCAAGGATCAGGTCACGAGGAGAACTCTATCGAGGTAGATGTGTTCGAGGTCTTTACCCGTTGATTCCGGAGCTTCAACAACACAATAAACAAGCTTGTGGTGCTATCAAGCTTTCGGCCACACGATGGCACGACCGTTTAGGGCATGCTTCATTTTCCTTAGTTGATCGTTTACTCAAAAAGAATAAACTCCCGTTTGTTGGGGACCGAAATATTGAAACATTTGTGATTCTTGTCAGAGAGCAAAAAGTCATCAACTTCCATACCCAGTTTCCACTAGTGTCTCTACTCAACCATTACAATTAATTTTTTCTGATGTATGGGGTCCTGCCCCAAGTTCTGTTGGTAGACACACAAACTATGTCAGTTTCATTGATGACTACAGCAAGTTCTCTTGGCTCTACCTTCTTAAAAAAAGGTCTGAAGTTTTTCAAGTCTTTAAAAACTTCCAAGCTCTTGTTGAACGGCAATTTGATAGGAAGATTCTTGCTGTCCAATCCGACTGGGGTGGGGAGTACGAAAAATTCAACTCCTTTTTCCAAACACTAGGAATTTCTCATCATGTGTCATGCCCTCACGCTCATCAACAGAATGGGTCTGCAGAACGCAAGCATAGGCACATTGTTGAAGTTGGCCTTGCTCTTCTGGCCGGAGCTTCTATGCCCTTAAAATTTTGGGACGAAGCATTCCTCACGGCCGTACACATCATAAACATGCTCCCTAGTAGGGTTATCAACAACGAAACTCCCATAGAACGACTCCTTCGTGTAAAACCAGACTATAAATCACTTCATGTGTTTGGATGCGCATGTTGGCCAAATCTCCGCCCTTACAACAACCGCAAACTTATGTTTCGCTCCAAACAGTGTGTGTTCCTTGGGTATAGCGCTCAGCACAAAGGTGTCAAATGCTTAGACATCTCGTCTAGTCGAGTCTACATCTCTAGAGATGTTCTTTTTGATGAGACAAAATTCCCCTTTGCTGATCTTCACCCCAACGCCGGCGCCCTACTCCGTCAAGAAATCTTACTCCTTCCACCTCATCTCTCCGGTTATCATCAAGGGGGCCACGAAAACTGTGATGATCATTTGCTAACCATTTGCATGAGGCTTGTGATGTTCCAGGAGATCATAGCGGCAAAAATGGTGAAGAAAATGAAGAAAACAGTGCAACGCACTGTCCATATCGCGTGTGTCGCGGCGGAGGGAGCAGATCCGCCTCGGGATCCGGCACGCCAGGTGCGGCAGGTGAATCCGCCTTGGGATCCGGCGCGTCAGCTGCAGCAGGCGAATCCGCCTCGGGAACCGGCGCGCCAGCAGCGGCGGGTGGACCTGCCTCGGATCCAGCCGCGAGCGACTCCGGGTTGGCCACGCGGCCTGCTGTGGCTGGTGGTGGCGGCTTCACCAGCCCGCACCAATCAGCGGCTGCCATGCGCCAGCCTCCCACGGGCCCAATCGGCTCGCGGTTTGGCACCCAGCCGGCTGTGTACAAGCGGCGCGAGGCAGGGCGATCGGCTGGCGCGGGCCCAGCTGCGGCAGGCGCTGGCGCGGGATCAGATGCCTGCCTCGATCAGACCGTGGTCGCTGGTCAGGCGGGATCTTCTGCGCCGGTTTCCTCCTCAACGCCTCAGCCGCGAGCCACAGAAGATCATCCAGGAGCAGAACCAGCCGAGACTGCTGGTGCAGGCGGATCCGCCTCGGATCTGGCGCAGGTGGATTCGTCTACTGGATCTTCTGTGGCGCAAAACAGCACTGGTGCACCACAACATCGCACACGGCTGCAGTCAGGGGTAACTAAGCCTGTTAATTATAAACACATAACAAAATATGGCTTGATCTGCTCCACAGGTGAACCAGGTGAGCCCAATACGCTTGAGGAGGCCCTTGGTGATGAGAAGTGGAGAAAGGCAATGCGTGAGGAATATGTGGCACTACAGAAAAATAAAACTTGGCATTTAGTCCCTCCAAGGCAAGGTAAAAATCTCATTGATTGCAAATGGGTTTTTAGAATCAAACGCAAGTCCGATGGAACAGTTGATCGTTACAAGGTAAGGCTAGTTGCTAAGGGTTTTAAACAAAGATATGGCATAGACTATGAGGACACATTTAGTCCGGTGGTAAAAGTTGCAACTATTCGTCTTGTCCTATCTATTGTTGTTTCCAGGGGATGGAGTCTTCGACAGTTAGACGTACAGAACGTGTTTCTTCATGGTGTTCTGGAAGAGGAGGTCTACATGAAACAACCTCCTGGGTTTGAAAGTAAACTGCACCCTCTTATGTATGCAAGCTTGATAAAGCACTGTATGGACTGAAGCAGGCCCCTAGAGCATGGTATTCTCATCTCAGCAAGAAAATGCAAATGCTTGGATTTGTCCCTTCAAAGTCTGACACTTCATTGTTTATTTACAATAAGGCCAATACATCAATATTTGTTCTTATATATGTTGATGATATTATTGTCACAAGTTCATCTGATGAGGCAATAACAGGACTGTTGAAGGACTTAGGTGCTGAGTTTGCTCTAAAGGATCTTGGGGACCTGCACTATTTCCTAGGGATTGAAGTGAAGAAGCACAAGGATGGACTTCATCTCTCCCAGGAAAAATATGCAAATGATTTGGTAAGAAAAGCTGGGTTGCAAGGCTGTAAACCTATCACCACTCCTTTGTCTAGTCTGAAAAATTGTCTCTCACGGAAGGAACACCCTTGAGCTCGGAAGATAGCACAAGATACGAAGTCGGTGGGTGCACTTCAATATTTAACTCTCACTCGGCCTGATATTTCTTTTGCTGTTAACAAGGTGTGTCAATTCCTTCATGCACCAACCACAGTTCATTTGACTGCTGCCAAAGCGGATAGTAAGATATGTGAGCGATACTATGGGCATTGGCCTCAATTTTAGCAAGTCATCTTCCACTCTTGTTAGTGCATTCTCGACTCAGATTGGGCGGGGTGTTTGGATGATAGGCGCTCCTTTGGTGGTTTTGCAAGTATTTCTTGGATCAAATCTGATCTCTTGGTGTGCCAGAAAACAAGCTACTGTTTCAAGGTCCAGCACAGAAGCAGAGTATAAGGCACTAGCTAATGCTACTGCAGAAATTATATGGGTACAATCCATTCTTAAGGAACTTGGTGTAAAAATCACTCAAGCTCCATGTCTGTGGTGTGACAATTTGGGTGCAACTTATCTTTCAGCAAATCCAGTCTTTCATGCAAGAACGAAACACATTGAGATAGATTTCCATTTTGTCAGAGAAAGAGTTGCTAGTAAACTTCTAGACATTCGGTTTATACATTCTCAAGATCAGGTTGCAGATGGGTTTACTAAAGCCTTGCCCATACGAAGCTTTGAGAACTTCAAGTATAATCTCAACTTGATGAAGTTGTGATTAAGGGAGGGTGTCAAACAACATTCCTGTGTACGTGACAAGGGGCTGTGCCACATCTCCTGTGAATCAATATCTTGGTAGTTCGGCTAGGTGGTTAGCTAGAGTTTATCTCCTCTTTGTAATCTTATCTCTACTTAGCTTCTTCTCCAAGATGTAATCCAAACTGTATGCGCTATCAGGGAGGTGCGCCCCTGCCTATAAACACGTACGGCGTCCCCTCCGATTGAGGCAAGACGCTTTCCGCCATCGCACAACATACACACAAGAGTTCACCAACCAATGCTACTCGTCAAAAACTGCAACTTTAACTCACCACGACGCCAATGCCTAAGAATCCAAGTCAGCCAAGATTAATTTTACAGGAGGGTCAGCATAGTCTCCAGACGCTAGGCAGCTCACATGATTACTGTGTGTATCGACAAGTTCAATTCTACTCCTTTTTTCCTGCTACAAGCTGGGTAGCAAACGGGCGTTTTGGATTTTGCGGCGAGTGCGTTTTACGCTCTGTCTCGTGCCGGAATCGCAATACACGAGCTTCCTTTTTAGGCTCATCTGCTTTACTTTTTTTTGCGAAAAGAAAGGATTGTATTAATCAAGGAAGATTATTACAATCCTGATGGCATAAGGTGCCAATTTCATCAGGTCCATGACGAAGCCAAACGGATGTACGGACCTTTCTTAAACCCTTTATTTTGATTCATGTTGAAGCCAAACGAAGATTGTAGTAATCTGCTTTACTTTGATTTATTGAAAATGCCCATTTACTTAAACCCTTACTTAGGACCAGGTGTGGATGTAGTGTAACTATGCCGTACATATCTTAACAAGGTTTTTGCTGCCTAGCTAGATGGAGACTCTGCTGACACTCTTGTAAAATTACTAATGACTGAAAGGGATTGAAATAACACTAGAAATCTTGATGATTAAGTGCAGAACCTAGAGATGCAAAGATTAAATGAAACTCATGTGTGAATGGTTTAGGAAGGACTAGCTTAACTCGAAGGTTCACCCACACGGACTCAAGAAAGGAATTGGTTCCTCTGCTTCCTCTGATGCAATTTCTTCCTCTGCTTCGATCACCCGAGCGCTCATCCGTGGATTTGCATCGCTTGAGCAAAGTCCCGTCAACGAGCCATCTCGAGGAGGTGAGCTTGATAACACCATGCGTGCTGTCTTGCTTGGAGCAGCTCCTCAGGGGACTTGGTCACGTCGGAGTGATGGATCCAGGGGTCGTTGAACTGCATGGTGTCCGCCATCTGCTCCAACTTTCGCCGGGCCTCTGCTCTGCTGCGCTCGATCTCCTGCCGACGGCTGACCTCTTCTTTGGAGGCAGATCGAGCCTTGTAGAGGCGAGCCATGGTGAGGCGAGCTTTCTCGATCAGTTCGCGCATGCTCATCTGCGGCTTCGGTTGCGTCGCGCTCTCCGAAGATTCGGCGACCTGGTTCTTGGTTCTTGGATCCTTGCTGCTGCTGGGACACGGAAGCTTGCTGCTGTCGACCGCGACGTGGAGCTCGCCCCCGGAGCAGGCACGCTTTGCCAGCGGCAGTTGGACGTCGCACACGGATCCGGGGCGCTTTGGCTTCTTGGCAGCCGCGGGGTTGGCCATCAAGGCGGGGTTCACGCGCACGGGGGACGAGCAGGAGTGGAGGCTGGCAGCGGTGGCGCTACGACGCGGGAGCAGAGACGGCGGAAGCACCGTGGTGCCGGCCATGGTCGCGGGAGCAACGATCAAACAACGATCGCGAGAGCAGGGATCCGGCGGCGGGACGGGAGGGAGGAAGAGGATGCGAGGTGAGACAGATCGGGAATTTGGGAGACGCTGGAATCGAGGCGAGCAAGAAAGAAGAGACGCGGGAAGCAATTTGAATCCGAGTCGAAGTCGTCCCAGGCAGGCATAGCTAAAACACTCACTTTGGGTTTTGAATCCGAGTCGGCCCGGGCATGGCTAAAACGCGAATTCCGAGTATAAGATGAATCTTTCCAACTAGCACTAAGGGCTTCTGATTACTATGTCTCTCTGCTTCAGTTCAGAGTTCAGAGTTCTATGGCACACACACACACACACACACACACACACACACACACACAAAGAGGACCACCTTCAGTTCAGAGTTCTTATATTGTACACTACCTGAGCATGGATCTTCAGGTGCATCAAGGTCTTTTTTCAGTCCAGAACAGCGCTTATTTGGAGATCCTCCACCTGCTGTATGCTGCACAACCGCCATGGATCATTGGGGAGGCCATCGCTCTTGAGCACTACCACGGCGGCCTTGTCGAGGGATCTGAACCGGCCAAATTCACTGTTCTGACCCTTATGCGATGAATGATTTATCAAGCGTGATGGTTTATATAAGACACGCTTCAATTATACAACCGATTATTACAGATCGCCCATCAAACTGTTTCAATTAAAACGGTTCCAATGTATACCAGTATTTACAAATGTTGAATATGCCAATTTATGCACGTATAGTAATACAGTCCAGATGGCAGATAATTTCATCAAAAAAATACAACTTTATTGTCCACTCGGAGTTCAGTTTCTATGATAGATTCAAAGAAACGAACAAATGGCCTTTATTACTGAGTACTTAAAAAGAACAACAAAAACATGTACAGACCTAACCTTTCCATTTGAGTGTCAAAGTGCATACTCCTGGTTTTCCCCTCTCCATCTCTGGTTCATGATCTATCTCACTGAATAATATGTGAATTCAATGAAGTCAACACCATTGTCGTCAAATTGATTTTCTCTGCAATGTGACATAAAATTGGTCTGATATTGGCACCAACTGTATTGAACGAAAATTGCAGCAGTTGTAAAATTCAGGGATCAGGATGAGCAAGAACACCTCAATCAGCTGCGCTATGATCTGCATGTTCCCTTGCGGCAATCCAAAGCGTCGACCATTTCCAGAGCCACAGAAAGGCTGGTATCTCGGTCCACATCGAACGGGAACTCGGCATTCTTAAAACAACCTGAAACAATTTGATCTGTTTGTATAGGATGAAATATTAAGTTGGTTGAGAGAGGTTTCTTGGGTGGCTCTACTTACTGTTAGAGTTGTGTCGAATATAGTGTACAAGGTAGGTTACAGTTGGACTTGTAGTTGTATCGTGTTTACATAGGATATGGAGTCGTGTCCTAGTAAGACACTTGTATCCTAGGCCTCTCATATATAGCGGGGGTAGACACACGATGTAACCTATGCCAACATAATAGCACGAGCCGCAGGGGAGCCGGCGGCGTGTGCGCGCCAGGCGGCGGGTGCGGTATTGTGACGGTGTCACGGGGAGGAGCGCCCGTAGTCAGGCCCCGGGGATGTAGCCATATCGGTGAACCTCGTTAACAAATCTCGGTGTCATGCTCGTGTGATTGCTTGGTCCTCAGATGATCAACGGTATGCCTCGGATTTATTCTAACAAGTGGTATCAGAGCTAGGTTGTTCGGAGGCTGTGGATTGTTAATCTAGAGGAAATATCGAGTCTGAGTTTGCAGCCCGGTGCGGCGTGGTTCCGAACGAGATTGAAAGTAGCAATTGGAAGCAGGCAGAGTTCTCGGCGAGATCGGTTATAGCAGCATCGAATGGCGCAAGCAGCCGGCGGATTGATTGATGCAGCGCCTGGAAGCGGCTGGTCTGGTGCGCGTTGGCGCAGCGTTCGTGAGGTCCAGCTAAGTAGCGGCTTAGCAGGAGTCCATGGCCCATGTGTGGCTGTTTGGTCAAGCCTGGTTGACCAGGGGAGGCGTGCACGGGGGCATACGGACTACGGAGGATTGAGGCTGCATTACTGTACGGTGCGGAAAGCTATGAATCTGCACGAGAAGACTGCTGTTGGATATGCGAGACAAGTTGAGATTTGTTTTGGAAAAAAAGAGGACTGGGTACTCGTACAGGACACGAAAAGAGGCAGCAGCAGAACGAATCAGCAAAGGAAACCATTGATACATGATTCACGTCCATTGGAAATAGCAAGGCTGTGGCAAGGCAAAAGCTAGCACGTGAGTTGAGCCTAATAGCTAGTACACGTGAGGACCAGAATGTTTTTTGGTTGGAACTGCTGTAGTACGCGGAGGCTATTCGTGTACTTGAGGCATCGCGTGGAAAGTTTGGATAATTTTTCAAAGGGTCAGTCATATGAAGAACCATGGCGCCAATGGGTACTAGGTTTGGGGTGGAGAAGTTCATGAAACTAAAAACCTTGGGTTATGGCAGACAAGGGTGAAAGTTTTGATGGCACAACAGTGATGCTTGAAGGCGTTGCAGGAAGTCAGGTCAGCTAAGATGGAATTATTATGTGATGGATGGAAATTTGTGGAAGACGATCTGGGAGCCTTGAAGCGTGTCGTTGCAGTCAAACAAGTTCGGCTGGGTTGGACTGGACAGTCTGACGGATCGACACAGGTCGGTTGGTACAGAAGACGGTGGTGGGATCGGCGACGACGACATAGGAGCGTGATGCTGATGGTGACCGACTTCTGTGGCGTGGAAACACGTGGCGCAGACCCGAGGGCTTGTGTTGCTTCGACAAGACTATGGCGTGGGGTTGATTCAAGATGGCGTACGCATGTGAGCTTGAAGTCGACGGGACGCGAGGGTGGACTGATCATCTACCATGGAGTCATGTTGAAGGTGGAGCTGGATTGAGGGGCTACGGTGTAAGGATCCAGAATCGAAGCCTATTCAGCAAGGGGAAAAAGCGAGTGACATGCAGTTCGGACTGGAGCCCGATGGTCCGATGGAAGCGTGAAACTCGTCATCGGTCGGTGATGACCGGTGGTACTCTGCAGTGGGGGTTGAGTTGTGTGGGTCCGCGATCCTTGAGACTCGACCAGGACAGCGGAGGCTCGACGCGGTAATAGCGGCGAGGTGTGTGGGATGCACCGGGACATGGAGACGGACCAGGGCTCTGGTGGTCATACATGTGGTGAGACAACTGCGAATTTGACTCGGGATGACTACAAGCAACGGTGAAATTCCTTCATGTTTCAGACATGCGGTCAAGAAAGGAGCGGTGATGTTGAGTTCAGATAATTCTTATGTGTGACACCCAATATGTGAGTTGTTCACTTTCACGTAGGTCAGTGATCGGTATGTGATGGCGTTGGACGGGTACTCTGGAAGTTGGGAGGACAAACTAAAGTAACAAGGATCTTAATATTTGCTCGAGTGTCGACCGTTGTCAAGAAAGGAAGGGACTACAAGTTGCAGGTGGAGTTATATGGAGTCTTTGGAGTAGCAGCGGTGCTCATGGGATAAGCTCAAGTCCAATGTACATGGAAGTTTGACGCATGGACGAACTCAAGGTGGTGGAGAATATTCGCCAAGGTGGAGTTTGTTAGAATTGTGTCGAATATAGTGTACAAGGTAGGTTACAGTTGGAGTTGTAGTTGTATCGTGTTTACATAGGATATGGAGTCGTGTCCTAGTAAGACACTTGTATCCTAGGCCTCTCATATATAGCGGGGGTAGACACACGATGTAACCTATGCCAATATAATAGCACAGGCACGCAGGGGGAGCCGGCGGCATGTGCCGGCGCCCGGGCGGCCGGGGCGCGGTATTGTGATGGTGTCACGGGGAGGAGCGCCCGTAGTCAGGCCCCGGGGATGTAGCCATATCGGTGAACCTCGTTAACAAATCTCGGTGTCATGCTCGTGTGATTGCTTGGTCCTCAGATGATCAACGGTATGCCTCGGATTTATTCTAACACTTACCACCGGAATCAGGAAATCTTAGCGATAAATTAACATGGTCGGTGACATGCATATCACCTTTCTGTGAGAATTCACCCTTCCATAACATGAAACTGGCAGACTGCCGCCCATCTTTAGTCACACTCGAGACCAGAGAGACTGAAATAGGAGGCGCTGGGATAGGCTTGTTTTTTTTCTTCGAAAAGGGGGTTTACCCCGGCCTCTGCATCAGAATGATGCATACGACCATAATAGGCTTGTTTTTCTGGAGGAAACAATTCTTCAAGAGCTGACTTGCACAAAGTCTTTCAGCTGCCGGAGCCAAACAGATTTCTACGAAACCTCTTACTTCTGCACCTTCAGCCTTGGAAAGCACAGCTAGTTTTATACCCTATAAAAAAACATTGGACGAAAATCAGTTGCTGCTTGATAGATAATCTTCAAAGGGGATGGGTACTTTGTGGACCCCAAAGCACTTACTTCAGAAATTTTCTTGTATATCCATGGCTTGCCTTCGCATTCACTGTATGGATATTCACATGTCACCATTTCAAGCATGCATATCCCGAATGAATATATATCCACCAACTCATTGTAATTCCCAGTGAAGAGTTCTGCATTTTGATGGCACAACTCTTGTTAGTACAAGCCTTCCTAAAAATGCTATTTCTAAAACAAAAGTATGCTGTGAGTGTGTCGTATCCTTAAGAGTAAATCCACAGTAAGTAGAATATATGTATATATCTCGCACATCTTTAGCTGTTAGAAAAACACAATGCCACACACCTTTGATACTGATACTTCTTGTTTTCCGTTGATGCAAAAATGCCGCCAGACCAAAGTCGCCAATCTTCACTTGTCCATCATGACCGTTTATGAATATGTTGTCACACTTTAAATCCCTATGAGTAATGGCTGGCCCCAAATATTCCAGCCCTGTCAAAATCTGTATTGCCCATCCTCTCATAGCCTTCATACCGACTTTATTGTGCTTCTTACGGAACCTGGTTATCATTCCAAATTTCAATGATCAGAATGTACTGAATGAATGGGCGATAAGGGTGAACTCTATGTGTGGTTAAGTTTCAATCAAACTTTTTCCACACAACAGCAGACTCATGCATAACAGAATCAAGCAAAGTATTACGAACGAGGCGGAGACTCATGCATAACAGAATCAAGCAAAGTATTACGAACGAGGCGGACTGGTGGAGCTAAAGAAAATGTACATACTGCCTCAAACGGCCAGATGTGCATACTCTGTTCTTCTTGTCCTCATCAATCCACGAGGCAAACAACTTCTGAATGTTCTTGTGCCCCAGCGTCTTCAACAGCCCATATCTGTTCTTCTCCAGGGAAATAGCATATACACCAATTGTACTGAATGAAACATGCTATTTGGCGCCTTCCTGATGCTTTTATATAATGCTTTTATATAAAACAATCCCTTGCATTAATCAATCAATTGTGATCATAATGCACACTAACTAAGAATCTCAGTCGCACTAATGAAAACACATGCCAGTGAAATACTCCCTACACGCTTGCAACCAAGACTAGACTGCAGACTCTGCTTCCTCTGCTTTGGTCAGCTAAGCAAGACTACCACCAACACCCAACAAGGCTGCACTGCTGATGTTTCTTGCTCTGCTTCCATCAATTGAGCACTCATCCGTGGATTTGCATCGCTTGAGCAAAGTCCCGTCGACGAGCCGTCTGGATGAGCTGAGCTTGATAACGCCATGCTTGCTGTCTTGCTTGCAGCAGCTCCTCAGGGGACTTGGTCACGTCGGAGGGATCGATCCAGGGGTCGTTGAACTGCACGGTGTCCGCCATCTGCTCCACCTTTCGCCGGGCCTCCGCTCTGCTGCGCTCGATGTCGCGCCGACGGCTGGCCTCTTCTTCGGAGACAGAGCGAGCCTTGTCGAGGAGAGCCATGGTGAGGCGAGCTTTCTCGATCAGTTGCCGCATGCTCATCTGCGGCTTCGATTCCGTCGCGCTCTCCGGAGATTCGGCGACCTGGTTCTTGATGACGGCGAGCTTGGTTCTTGGATCCTTGCTGCTGCTGCTGGAACACGGAAGCTTCCTGCTGTTCTTGATGTCGGCGGGGGCTGCGACGTGGAGCTCGTCCCCGGAGCTGGCACCGCGTACGCGCTTCGCCGGCGGCGGTTGAACGCCGTGCACGGATCCGGGGCGCTTTGGTTTCTTGGCAGCCGCGGGGTTCGCCATCAAGGCGGGGTTCACGCGCACGCGGGAGGAGCAGGAGTGCAGGTCGTCGGCGGCGGCGGCGCTACGGCGCGGGAGCAGAGACGATGGGAGCACCGTGGTGCCACCCATGATCGCGGCCGTGGAATCGCGAGAGCAACGATCAGATGGATCGAGGGAGGCCGATGGGAGGGCGAGGTGAGCTAGATCGGGAATTGGGGAAACAGGGCAAGCAAGAAAGAAGAGACGCGGGAGCAAGAAAAGTGGCGGGAAGCAATTTGAATCCGAGTCGTAGTCGGCCCAGGCATAGCTAAAACGCGTTGGGATTTGAATCCGAACGCGCTGGGATTTGAACATTTACAACGTGATGACGCCATCTTTCCAACTAGAAACATATAGGAGTACATGTGTTTTTTGGACCCCAATACCGAACTGATGTTCAGCAGGGGGAGTGAAAGAACCAACATTGCTAGGAGATATAGTGTATTAATTTCTCAAATACTCCCTCCGTCTCAGTTTACAAGTCCTACGCGTATATCTAGGTTGCCAATTTAACCACCCTAATATAAACTATATAACACAAAAATTATATCTTTTGAAAATAGAACATCTGAAGTTTATATTGGTATATTTTTTGTAATATATGACTTATATTAGATTGGTCAAATAGACGATCTAGGGGTACGCGCACGCCCTGTAAACTGAGAGAGAGGTAGTAGCTCTAATAGACTACCTTTCTCTTCACATCAGGTATCAGAAATGTTTCATTCGTACATTCAGTGATTCCTTTCCTGGGAGCACATTCAGTGATTTGTCTATGATGGATGTCTTTTCCTGGTATGTCAACGCATGACCTTCTAAGAAGACTATTTCATTTGTGGGATTGGACTATTTCATTTTGGATTAATGATTCTCCCCCTAGCAGTGAGGTCTGAGGTCATGAATTTTGTTCCGAGCTACGTAACCTGAAAGTTAAGAGAATACAAGACAAGTGCATCCAAGTTACATTTAGATTTAGTTGGAGAGAGTGGAGATATCGGGTTCCTGGTGACAAAGGAACGATGTTGACGTCATGGTTGGTTTTATTTAGGATAATGGGCTCATCGCCGTTGTTCATAAATAAGTTTGATACTCATTTGGTGTTTGGTTTTGTAGTACTGTACTACTGTTTACAGGAGAATGATTGTATCTTTAAAAAAAATGGTGGTTTTCTTCGTCGGTTGATCCCTTTTAGACATTTTGATCTAAGCACCTATATATGTTTGACCAAAAACGTGGGAAATTGTGGTGTTTTCTTTTTATGAATCTTGGTATGAATTTCAGTAATTCTCATGTCCTTCTTCCCCTTCTAATAACCATGATTCAGAAATATGCATCTATGGTTTTGACATTTCCTTCAGAAAAAATTTATCTGTAGTGATTTATAATCAATATGCATGCATCCTACTCCCTCCGTTTTTTTTATAGGACGTTTTAGCCAGTCCGCTTTGAACTGTTTTGGGTGTGTCTGAAATGTGTAAAACGTCTTATAAAAGGGAATAGAATGAGTACTAATTTATATGGAAGGAACTTGAAACTTCTGTTTAAACATAATTATCATCATCCTGCTGCGTTCTTTGGGGCACGGATTTGTGTTCAACTAATCTAAGAATCAACGGGATAGATGATATTCTCAGTTTGTAGTGTACCAAGTAACTTCTGTGACTTCACTGTACGTATTCCTGCAACATACAGTTTGAGGGTGCAGATTTGTATACCTTGATCCAGTATTATGACGATGGCTATCAGTGGTCTCTAAGTAGGCACCAAAGTGAATATTTGCATGGCTGTTATGGTCCAAAACTCCAAATGGATCTCTTCCAGTCTCCCGAGCTGACCTGCATACTAGGCGATCTTGCCACAAGCTAAAATTCTCCTATAGAGCATTGTGCTAGGCTCTGAACCTCGACCGTGTTGTTCATCACCTCCCATATTGTACATGAAAGGTACTCCATACCGTAGCCTCTAAAGAAGGTACCCCCAGTTTGACGTGCAGTGTGCAGGCCATCATAGGGTAGGAACAATGGTCAGTAGCTGCACACCGACCGTGATGGCGTATTCTGAATGTCTTGCTGGAAGTTTTGCCTTGAGAACTGGAGGCCAGTGACTGGTGATGGTCAAATGGTGGCAAAAGATGGATGGTGTCGCTGGCCAAGTTTTTTTTAACTGGTATATAGTTCGTTTAACAGCTGATGACAAGTGCTATTTAGGGAAAGAAACATCAATTTTAACCCTGAAGTTCAGAGCTGTTATAAGTCAGACAAGCAGAAACAGAACTGTTTTGTGTCTACAACATCATGACGTTGCTATGCTAAAAGGAGGTCAAGAACTTGCATATAAAGATGAAAAAGAATCGGTCGCTCCAGGATCTAGAAAGCATATTACAGAGCAGAGCTAATCTTTCCATTTTCCCAGCGTGTCAAAATGTGCACTCGTGATTTATCTTCAGGAGGAAACCAAGAACCTGCGGATGATGCTGAAGGTGCAGTGGAAGAGGAGGAATGCTGTGAATTTTTCCCATTGTAATTGAGTTGAATTTGAATGAAGTTATGTAGTAGTGTGAATTCAGATGATGTATCAGGCGTTGTAGTTCCCTTGTTACTCAGCGGATTTACGTCAATGAATACTATGTGGATATTCAGAATCGTGTGCCTGTTGTTAATCATGAAAAAAGTGTTAATTGGAGGGAACATACATCAGACGAAAAGATAGAAATAAGATATAGTGGCAACGCTTTTACATTTAGTACCAAAATCACTTGCATTAATTGATCAATTGTACTAATCATAATGCACACTAATTAATGGCCAAACTAATAAGAATCTCATCTCACTCGCACTACTGAAAAACATGCCACTGAAAGAAATAGTACTTCTACACAATTGTCACTCCTGCATCTAAACGTACAGTTGACAACTTGGTACTACACATGAATCTCTTCCTCTGCTTTGCTCAGCAAAGTATGCAAGACTACCATCAGCAACACTACATTGCAGACTCTGACCACCACCAACAAGGCGGCACTCCGGACGGCCTTTCTTCTTCCTGCTTGGATCAGCTGAGCACACGTTCGTGGTTGCATCCCTTCAGCGAAGCTTCCATTTCACGCCGACCAGCCATCTCGATGAGCTGAGCTTGATAACGCCATGCTTCTTGCCTTGCTTGCAGCAGCTCCTCAGGGGACTTGGTCACGTCGGAGGGATCGATCCAGGGGTCGTTGAACTGCACGGTGTCCGCCATCTGCTCCACCTTTCGCCGGGCCTCCGCTCTGCTGTGCTCGATGTCCCGCCGACGGCTGGCCTCTTCTTCGGAGGCAGAGCGAGCCTTGTCGAGGAGAGCCATGGCGAGGCGAGCTTTCTCGATCAGTTCGCGCATGCTCATCTGCGGCTTCGATTGCGTCGCGCTCGACGGAGATTCGGCGACCTGGTTCTTGATCCCGGAAGGGTGGAAGCACGGAGGACTCTTCGGATCCTTGCCGCTGCTGGGAGACGGAAGCTTGCTGCGGTTCTTGATGTTGGTGGCGACCGCGACATGGAGCTCGCCCCCGGAGCAGACACCGCGTACGCGCTTCGGCGCCGGCGGTAGCCCGTCGAGCACGGATCCGGGATGCTTTGGCCTCTTGGCAGCCGCGGGGTTCGCCATCAAGGTAGGGTTTACGCGCACGCGGGAGGAGCAGGAGTGAAGGTCGACGGCGGCAGCGCTACGACGCGGGAGCAGAGACGGCGGAAGCACCGTGGTGCCGGACATGGTCGCGGCCACGGAGTCGCGAGAGCAACGATGAAACGACGGTCGCGAGTGCACGGATCCGGCGGCAGGAGGGAGGAAGAGGATGCGTGGATCGGTAATTGTGGAGACGGGGCAAGCAAGAAAGAAGAGACGCGGGAGACGGGGTGGAACTGGCGGCAACCAGGAGTATCGATGGTTTGTATCCGAGTATAGCTCGAACGCGCTGGGATTTGGACATTTACTCTTTCCAACTTGTTTCGTGAAGAAAACAACGACAACAACAATTCTACATGCTGAGACAAAAAAAATTGTCTGTTTACATTCGGGAGCCATCAGCTTGTGCAGCCCCATGTCTCGCACGCCCCCGAGGCAATAAATGCCATTGTATAAAGGGAAACGTTTGGGGCCGGCGGACAGGCGAAGCTTCGGCCGGCGCGTCCCGAGTCAGCGTGCTGCGCTCTCGCACACAGCCACAACACACCGCACGTGGCCCATTGTCGCCCACAACTTTTCTACCTTATTCCTTCCTTCTCCCCGACCACACATCTCTCTCTCTCTCCCATCTCGTTTCTTCCTTTCTCTGCACTGCGTCGCTGCTCCCCCTCTCTCTCCCATTTCGTCTTTCCTTTCTCTGCGCTGCACCACTACTCCAGCCACTCCCCGCCCGCAAGCAGCGTCGTGCCCTGCGACGAAGACGAGAGCAAGCCGGAGTTGCAACCATGGCGACGGGGGAGCTGCGACGGCAGCGCCCGGTTCTACAACCATGACGGCATAAACTACATCCACCTGCCCCGCGCTGCTCCGGCGAGCACCACACCCACCTGCGCCGTGCTACTTCGGCGAGCGGCCGAATCCACCTCCCACCGCGTTGCTCCAGCGAGCAGCCACATCCACCACCCACCCGCTGCTACGGCGAGTGCCTCGCCTCCACCTGCCCCCATTTTGCTCCGGTGAGCGACGCGCCTCCACCTGCGCTGGAACGGCGGCTACACCGTGGACTAGCGGACGAGATGCTGGAAACGGCCTTGGCGGGAGCTGCAGTCGGTGATATTTTTTACTACATCTGGTTACTATTTTTGCTGGAATCAACAACATTTTTTTGCTACGATCCACATTTAGAGTGCTTTTTGCTGGAACCACTCCCAAATTTTGCTACCATGATTTTGTTTTTTGCTACAACCGTTGCATCCCCTGTCTTTTGATTTTTTTTGCTAGATCCATCTATATGCTGGAACGATTTCAAGTTTTGCTACCGCGACTTTTTATTTTTGCTACTGCCGTCTTAGTTTTTGCTACCATCCCTGTGTTTGATTTTTTTGCTGGATCCATCCTTTTGCTGGAACCACTCTATTTTTTGCTACCATGGTCTTTGAATTTTGCTACCACCGTCTTTAGTTTTTGCTACAACCTTTGTTTTGTTGGATCCATCTTTTTGCTGGAATCACTCCCAAGTTTTGCTACCATCGTTTTGTTTTTTGCTTCCACTGTCTTTGATTTGTGCTACCACCCGTCTTTTTGATTTTTTTGCTGGATCTATAATATTGCTTGAAGGGATTGAACCAGCTATTTATTCTGTGGAAACCAGCGATTTGTTTTGTTGGAACAACTTCTTTTCAGAGCGGGATGACCACTGGAACCGCAAGCGAGGCGGTGGTGCTGCACCAGCGACGACGATGACCAGACGGGATTGACGACGGCTGGTGGCGATGCTGGAAATGCCCACCCGGCGGTGCTACAACTAGTGGGGGTGGAGACACTCGTCGAGCTGCAAAGGCCTGCTGCACTGGACATATTTGTTTTGACAGGAGGGTGGGCAGCACCGGCTAGGGGCGCGCGGGAGGCTACTGTTGACGGCAGGGGCGTGGGGCGCGTGCTGCACGACGACGGCGAGGCAAGCCGGAGGGGAACTTCGATCTGCCAGTGGGAGGGGCGCGGCCTTGCCCGATGCGAGCGGGCGGTTTTTCTTTTGTTTCCTGTGGCAAAGGAAGAAAACATTGCGAGATCTGAACGAGCGGCTGTGGATGCATGTATCGGGCGGCTAGGGGCCGACCGGCCGAAAGGTTTCGGCCGGCGCGCCGGTGCTTAGTGGTCTCCTTGTATAAATCGGTTACTAGTGTAATGAGTCTCTACTACAGCAGTTACAGGTAGCAGTAGCTATAACTTTAATTAGTGAATGACTTAGGATTCCTCCATCGTTGCAGCTCCCATGATATCCTCCTGTCCTCGATGTCCGAGTGGTGGACCATCGATCGAGTGACGTGCGATCGTCCGAGTGCCGCAGAGCCGTCCAAGTGAACCTCCTGATGTACGCACCCGAATGTTGGTGTGGTCCATGGACCTACCTATGATGGGCCCTATGTGGGTCTCAAATGATGGGCCCTTGATCCTACCTGTAATAGGTGACCACATCAATGGATTCTTACGTGGAGTACATCGTCAAGCACTACTTTGAGTCGTCCGATGAGGATTATACGGATAAAACAACAATGATGCACGTGGTCTTTGTAGACGCGAAGCATGCGGAAGAGCATGTTCTCAATTTTAAAGGGTCGATCAAGGGCCATCGAGTGCTGAAGCGAAACAGGGCATGAGGGAATTTGATGTTGATGGACGACTACTTTGCCCCCGATGCATGCCCTATTTGCGGATAATTTCGCCAGCACTTTCAGATGCAGTAAAATGTGTTTGATGACCTCTACGATGGCATCCAGGTCTGTGATGGCTACTTCATCATGAAGAAGGACATCGTAGGAAGAACTGGATTATCTAGTTACCAGAAGTGCATAGCTGCACTGGCGAATGCTTCCTATGGCACAACTGCAGGTGGGATGAGTACCTTCGGATCTCTGAGAGGACATGTGGAGACACCATTGTGAGGTTTCCTACTATGGTGGTCAGGGTGTCTGGACCTCAATACCTGAGAGAACCAACTGCCATAGACACCGAAAAACTCATGTAAATGTGTGAAACAAGAGGGTGGCTATTATGCTTGGATCACTGGAGATGTAAGAACTGCCCATGGTTGAATCGTCGGCTCTTCTATCGCTATTTGCAGATGAGTCTGAACAAGTCTGCAAACAAATAATGTGTCCATTTTTTGGTGGGGTGGTATGGCACCCCAGCTCAGCGCAACCGCTTTACCTTGCATTGCCAACCCAGAGATCATGTCTTCTGGCAATACACAACACCTTGGTACAGAAAATAACCACTTTATTGAAACTAGCGGAAGCATAGTGCGATATTACATCAAGTAGCGAGGCCAAGCAGCACACTCGGTGCGGCTGAACAATATGTACATTGTTTAGTGAACATAAAGGGCCTCGAGCACAACATCTACACGGCAGCGGAACAACGACGTAGCGGGACTCCATAGCACAGAGACACCAATGTGGACACGATCTAGACACGGCAACACTCCGATCCAGTTAGACTTTCCTGAAATATGGCATAACACGCCAGGTCAGAACATTGAATGTACTTGCAAGCTCACAACAAGCATAACCATAATGAAAAACAATATCATGACATTTAATCATATTAAATGCAAATAGCAACATGCTACTCATGCAGTGGAACCAAACTTGTGTACTGAGTCAGTCAGACTCTCTTACCAACGGGTTGCCTCGCAACCAAACGGTGATCATAACGGATCACAAACGGAACCATACCCGATTGAACGGGTTACCTTGTAACCAAATGGTGATCACTCACGGAGAACAAATGATGCCACAACAGTCAGTCTCACTGACATCATCATGATTCAACCAGTGCAATGCAAATAACTCACTGTGCAAGATTTCTTTATAAAGTTGATCCATGGTGTGACTTACTTACAAACTGGGCCCTTATCCGCGGGCGCGACTATCGATAGATTAATACACTCTGCAGAGGTAGCGCACTTTACCCACACCACGGAACCCATGGCCTCGCACTCCCATTCGGGTGGACCAATGGCATTCCAACAGAGCTCTTCCATTGCCATGACACTCTTTCGGCCACTCCGACCAACTCCCCACTGGGCTAAGTCGTGGGTGGCCCCATCCTACCAAAGGCAAAACGGCCACCGTCATGGCAAATAAACGGTCCCAAACGGGGACAAGGTAAAATAACAACAACGGGCTCACAAGGTTATGTCTGCTTACCGGGCCAGGGTAACGCATGTCCATAACCTTCCCTCGTTGGAGGCACTGACAAAAGGCATGACAACGGGCCGACTAACGGCCTCCCCAAACTAAGGCAAATGTGGTTGCACTTGTTAGCCCGATTCAGTGGCACCATGACCCGACCAACTTTGTGTTCAAGTTCAATTATCATCAGGTTTAACTTGAAATACAATTCTCGAGTCACTATATGCCATGCTTATGCAACCATATAACATGCGTCACATATCACTTAGAAACAACAGATCAACCTCATTCAAAGTTCTACTTGCACAAACTCATCGTTCAACATTTCTGGCCCTTACTTACTGGTCATCTATACTCATCACTTTTTAGTTGGCATTTATCATATGAAACTTGTCATGCATATAAGAAAAATAATTCCGATGCTCATATTACCATAGTCATGACAAACTCACTTAGTCCAACTACTCAAGCTATATCTCACTAGTTCAAGCATTCATTTCTGTTAACTAAGCATCTTGATCATGACAAACTAAATAACACAAGCATTATTTATTTTAATACTATATGCAATGAATATCATATATATTCAAGTGGAAAATCATGGATATTGCAAAGACACCATGAAAATGTTGTTGTGGCTTGCCTTGGTGCAGAGGAGCTTCACACTCCTCCTGGATGCCTCCAAGACAAGCTTCACCTTCCGAAAATAATTCAAATGATAAGAAGAAAATATCAAGAACACTTCTGAAAATTACCAAAAATTCTAGACAGTGTAGAAAAATCTCATCTTGGGTGTGCTGCTAGGATTTTCCAGTAAGAACACAATGCAAAAAGAATCAACTCATTTAGACTTGTAGAATAAAAGTTATTGCATTTCAAAGTTTATGTTATATTCTGAAATAGAAAAAGAAAAAGAAAAACTGGGGGTGATGTCGAAGGCGTAAACCAGTGGGGCGCCACCACTTATACCGCTTCGGGCGCGACATGAGTGGCTGACAGCGGGCCCCATCGGTCAGGTCGGAGGGGGAGGGGGAGAGAAGTAGAGTCGGGCGGCGCGGGGCGGCGCTTTCTCCTGTGAGGAGTGCCCGTCGACGAGATATGAGAGGATAGGAACGGAGAGGAGATCGAGGTGCACCTGCCCGTACCCGTAGCATGGCTAGGGATGGCCGGACGGGGTCAGAACAAAGATCTCCAGCGGCGGCAGCGGGCGGAGCTCGTCGGAGATGGTGATTCCAGCGAGGCAAGGCCGGTCCAGCAGCTCCAACGGCACCAACACGAACCAGTGGACCACCATGGACATGTTGGAGAAGTCAGTAGAGCTCGAGAAGCTCTAGAGAGGGAGGGGGCAGTGGACGGGGATCGCCGACGAGCTCGGGGCTGGAACGGCGGCCAGAGGCCTGCCCGGCCGGGCTGTGGCTTCCTACGGCGTTGTGGAGGTGAGGTGAGAGCGTGTGTGGAGAGAAAGGAGCTTGGGGAGCTCTATTTATATACGAGGCCTAGGCGGGGATCAAGAGCTCACTGGAGCTCTCTGGGAATGGCGCCCGGCGACGAATGGCGTCAGTGAGAGGGGGAGAAGGCGCCGGACATCACGCGAGGACTGTGGGCGAGAAGCGACGAGCATAGGAGCGCGGTACGGGACGAGCACAGGGGCACGAGCGCACTGTTGGCTTGGCCGCGCCGTGCCCGTGCTCGCTAAAGTGAGCTCTGGCGTCGGCGAGCGCCAGGGCGGGGTTAAGGAGGTGCAGACAAGGATGGGGGCATGGTTTGGCAATATGTGGCGGCCGGGGCAGCGATCACGCGTGAAATAGAGGCGCTGGCGCACCGCAGAGCGCGTCGGCCGCATGCCAACCCCCTTGGACGAACGTTGTCACCGCGTGAACTTTGGCATCAGGCTGAGCTAAGCCCAAACACCATGTCTGGCGTGTAGTGCTTAGTGGTTTTGGTTGTTCTGTGTGTCTGGTTTGGTCACAAGTGGGCTGTGCGAGTGGGTTTCTGATGCGGAGCATCCCTCGTTCATCCCCATGTACACTTCGACTACTCTCCAAACCCCAAGAAGGCATATGACGAGACCTCGAACATACGCCATTGGAATTAAGGTGAAACCGCTGTTCTTCGAGAATATCATGAATATCCATTGGACTTGCTCGCTACCTCACCAAAGTGCTCTATGTGTCCTTAGATACGAAGACCGACGACCACAAGCTGGTGAGGAACACCCCAAAGGAGTTGGAGAAGGACCACAAGGCCACAAGGAGGAAGAAGGAGTGCAACAAGATCAACTCTGCACCTCCCAGGCGACCCCGTGCCCACGGGCCTCGAAGACCCCGTGCGCACGGACTACTCAAAGAGCTGGCTGTCGGTGTCAAAACCGGCGGATCTCGGGTAGGGGGTCCCGAACTGTGCGTCTAGGCGGATGGTAACAGGAGACAAGGGACACGATGTTTTACCCAGGTTCGGGCCCTCTTGATGGAGGTAAAACCCTACGTCCTGCTTGATTAATATTGATGATATGGGTAGTACAAGAGTGGATCTACCACGAGATCATGGAGGCTAAACCCTAAAGCTAGCCTATGGTATGATTGTTGTAATGTATGTTGTCCTACGGACTAAAGCCCTCCGGTTTATATAGACACCGGAGAAGGCTAGGGTTACACAGAGTCGGTTACAATGGTAGGAGATCTACATATCCGTATCGCCAAGCTTGCCTTCTCGCCAAGGAAAGTCCCATCCGGACACGGACGGAGTCTTCAATCTTGTATCTTCGTAGTCTTGGAGTCCGCGGACGATGATAGTCGGCTGTCCGGACACCCCTAGTCCAGGACTCCTCGGTAGCCCACGAACCAGGCTTCAATGACGATAAGTCCGGCGCGCATAATGTTCGGCATTGCAAGGCAGGTTCCTCCCTTGAATAATCCAGAGAAGATCGTGAACACCAGGATAGTGTTTGGCTCTGCAAAATAATTTCCACATTCCACCGTAGAGAGAATAAAATGTACACAAGTCCAATCTGCTGACGTATTATGCGGCATGACATCACACCGCTACCAAGCCTTTATTTGAATCGTTTTTTATTATACCACCTCAGCACGTTTAGCGAAGCGGTTTCCTTGGCACGTCCTGTCGAAGCAGAGGTCGTGTTCCCCTTATTCCGGGATTCTCATCAATACGGACGTGGGTAACCCAACCGCACCGTTGATGGTGGCGCTTGGGAGATAAGCAAGTTTTACCAGGCTGGTGGGGGACGCATAGTCTCCGTCCGCCTATATATAAGGAATAAGGATTTACCTTCTCACCTACGCCTTCTTCCTCCTTTTCTTATCCATCTCCGCGCACTCAAGCTCCAACGCTCAAGCTCGCGCATCTTGCCTCGACCTTCTCCGACCATGTCCGGAGCGGGAGGCAAATGGTTGGCCTCCACCGTTAAGGAGGAGCACATCACCAAGCTGCGCAGCGCCGGATACCTTTCTGGCGACATCGTGCACCGGCTGCCCAATGAGGGGCAGCTCATCCCCACCCTCGGGCCCCATGAGAGGGTTGTTTTCCTCCCCCACTTCCTCCGCGGACTGGGCTTTCCTCTTCACCCTTTTGTCCGGGGGCTCATGTTTTACTACGGCCTGGATTTCCACGATCTGGCGCCGAACTTCATCCTCAACATCTCGGCGTTTATCGTCGTGTGCGAGGCCTTCCTCTGCATCTGGCCCCACTTTGGCATGTGGCTCAAGACCTTCAACGTCAAGCCGAAGGTTGTGAAGAACGCATAAGCGGAATCTTGGGCGCCATGTTGGGCAAGTTGCTCAACGCCCTTTGGCTCGAAGGGGCCTTCATGGACTCCATCAAGGGGTGGCAATCGGGGTGGTTCTACATCACCGAGCCGCGTGAACCTACGTGGGCGGCGGCCCCCCGAGTTTAGATCTGGCATCCCCACGCAGCTCACCTCCTGGAAAGAGAAGGGCTTGTTGTGGGGCAATCCGAAGGAGCTGACGGGACTCCGAGCCTGTATCCAGAAGCTGGTGAGCAATAAGCTCAGGCTCGTCGACGCGGTCCAAGTCATGCTCATCCGCCGGATTCTCCCATGCCAAGAATGGGCATTCAATCTGTGGGAGTTCAATCCGGAACAGCACCAGGCGCTAAGCGGGCTCTTCGACACGACGTACGAAGGCGCCTGGAGGGTGCTGTTTAAGGGCGCCGAGGCCCCTGCGTCCACGACGGAAGATCGCGGATTTCGTTCGCAGCATCCAGCTGACGAGGTAAGTGATTCAACCCCTTTACGGGACACTTGTGGTAAATAGATTGATTCTAGGAGGGTTTCAATCTCTCTTTTCCTTTGGCAGGAATGGATGGAGAAGGCCGAGCAGCTCATCTGTCCGGCTCCCATGCCAGAAGACCCAATGAATGCCCGTCTAGCGGGGCTGCTGGTTCCGGCACCGCACGTGGTGCCGGAGAAGAAGGCCAAGAAGGCGGCCACGGGGACTCGAAAGAGTTCCCGTAATCAGCGTCCGACGACGAGGCGGACTCCTCCCGAAGATGAGGAGGAGGAAGAAGACTCTCTCCCGGAGGAGGAGAGAGGAAGAGGAAGGCTTCCCGATAGGGGAGGCGAAGGGTCAAGAGGGGAGAACTATTTCCCGGATAGCTCCGCCCGGCACCAGCGTTGGCGGAGAGGAGTAACCTTCAAGGGCAGGCCTCGGCGAGATCGTAAGTATCCGGATCGGTATAATCTGAAATTTCTTTCGTGTCACATAGTGTCCTACTAATGCCGCTATCTTGTCCGTAGTCCGCCGATGATGATCTCCCGCTTCATCGGCGGGTCGTTAGCCCCGTCGGATGTGGATTCACTTCATTGCCTCCACCCCCGTCTTGATGAGGACACGAGGTGGGATCGAGAGAGGACCCATTAGAAGGAGGCTCGGGCGTCGCAAGGCAGCCTCCGGACTTTGCCGGACTCTGGCGGAACTGCAATGGTTCCGAGTCGGCAGCGGCCCTTCGAAAGAAGGGCAAGACCGTGACTCGGCAGCCTCCGCCCAACCGAGGCGCCGGACAACTTGTTGGAGGCGCTCAAAGGCGCTTCCATCGAGGAAGAACACCGCACTATCATGAGTGCGGTGATTGAAGGTTCAGCTTCGCCAAGAGCGGGCTGACCAAGCTCTGCAGCAGCCTACTAACGAGTTTTGAGGTAAGAAGTTATAATTATGTAATGTAATACCGCATAGACAGTAGTTTCGATGCTCGGTTCGGTGTTCGGAAAGAAAAGCGGACCGAGGATCTAAGAAGATATCTGTGAGGTTGTTTAAAATTTGTCAATATGGGTTTGCAGGCTGCGCTGCTGACCTCTGCCCGCCTTGGCTGCGGAGGTTGGTGCGTTGAAGCGGGATCTCGGCGGTCGAGCAAGAGCTCGGCCATGCCAAGAAGCAGCTCGAGGATAAAGAAGGTGAGTAACACCACTTTGAATAGTTACCTTCTGTAAAAGGATTTTGGTTGCAATGAAATTAACAAGGATAATATGGGTATTGCGGGGCCCCAAACGAGGTGG
This sequence comes from Aegilops speltoides, assembly GCA_021437245.1. Lineage (NCBI taxonomy): Eukaryota > Viridiplantae > Streptophyta > Magnoliopsida > Poales > Poaceae > Aegilops > Aegilops speltoides. The sequence goes on from CM038146.1 coordinate 98,079,873, forward strand.
CAGCCCGAAGGAAGCTGTGTCATGACCAACGCAGGCGGCCTTGAACGGGCAGAGCGAGAAAAGCGGGAGGCACGGTGGCGGAAATCGGCAAGAGCTCCGGGCTCTCATGGAGTAGCATGAGAGCTTGGGCGTGACTCAAGACTCGAGAGTCGAGCTTGCCTCGGCTCTCGAAAGTGCCAAGTCCGCCAAGGGCGAGGCCCGTAAGGCCCTTCGGGAGGTTGAAGATTTAAAGAAGATAGCGGCGGGTAAGGCATTTTTCATGCAAAGCAAGCATGTTAATATAAACTACGACACTTACCGCATTCGGAGCTCTCGAGGCGTTTGCGGATCTGCCAAGAATGTGTACGATGCCGCCGCATTCTACCATGGCGAGGAGGAGCTCAGCGGAGAAGGTTTTTCGGTCCCGATCTGGCGAGGCGGTCATCCGGTGCCCCAAGCGACCAGTTGAAGCAGCTGGTCGAACTCCACAAGGTAGCCGAGGAGGCCATGAAGGGCACGATAGTCCATTGTTGCTGGACAGTCCATGCACAGGAGCTACTTGGCCTCGTCTGGCGGCTGGTGGATGCATGCCCCTGGGTGGAGGTCATCAAGCGCTCACTTTGTATTGAAGGTGCTCGTCGGGCCCTTGCCCGCACAAAGGTGCACTAGGGCAGGCTGGATGCGGAGAAGCTTCTCCGACCGCCACCACCGGGCAAGGAGTATCGTCGCCGAAATGTATTACAAAACTGTCTGAAGGGAGCCGCGATATTGCGGATGAATGTCCCAGAGATGTAATTTTGAGTAAACTTCGCTATGTATTATCACATGCGCTGAAAACTATGTTCATATGCGCATTAAGCAACGCTTGTTTAATTTAAAATATTACCTTACATGCGGCCGTTTATAAAATCGAGAGATGGCAAGTCGTTGGCTTCAGCCCCGAGCCATGAAGTCTTTGGGGTGTTCGGGATAAACTTGAGCACTCTTGTTCCCATTTTGGGTCCATCTAGGAGGCGCTCAACACAACGAGCGAGGCAACCGGACTTATAATGCTTGAACACTCTCACTTAGCCATAGAATTCTATAATTTTAAATTTAGTGAAGCCCTGGTATTTGGAAGACCGAATGCAGGCGCTATCCACGCATTTCGTCGGACATTATCCGAACTTCGCTCGAGCGGCGTGAGTCTTTAAGGACCGAAAAGACCTCTCGAACAGCGACCGTCTCTCGCCTTATCATGCCGGTCAGTTTTAGCTTTCTCCTTCGAGGCGCTCGCCGGCTCAACGAGGCGCAATCGCCTTTGGTTCTCCCGGTGCCACCTTAGCCGACGAGCGGGCGTAAGGCACCAAAACGTGGGAGCCGGGCAAACCCAACTATTGACCCAAGACATGATTCGGAGCCGATTCTTATAATGCTATAAGTTCGGGGTGCCGCACTTATGAAAGTGTTCGGACTTATAACACCATAATGCGGGGAACATAAGCCCCTGGTGTATTAGGCCGTACCAAAATATACGGGTGCAAGATGTCATGTAATGAACATATATATATATAAAGTAAATGTAATTGCAGTCGAAAAGTGCTGCATTATTTGTTAAAGGAAGTCTGCTATGAGTGCGTACTGATACAAATAGTGCGATAAGCAAGGGATTTGGACTAATTAAACATGTCCCCCTCGAGGATGAGCTGCGGACTTGGTGTATATAATCGAATTTAATGCTCATAATTGAGACCACCGAGTGTTAAATCGCGGCCTTCTTTTTCCCCTGGCTGTTGCATCGTGAGTTCGGCGGGTTCATCACGGACAGGCCTCTGTTTAGGAGTCTGTGTATATAAAGAAGAAAATAATAAAAAGGGGGGCACACTTGCGAGCCTGGTGTGGTCGAGCCGCTCTGGGTCCATTGTGGTCGTGCCCTTCCCCACGCCCATGGTATCTCCAAAGCGTAATGATGTACGCGGAGGTTGTTCTTACAATCTTGCGGCGGGGTTAGGGCCGCATTACTCTGCGTGCTCTGATCGTGCGGTGGTCTTGGTTGGTATTGCTTGGTAGCGTTTTGCTATATCCGGCCGTTTAACGGCGGACTCGAAATTGCCTTAAAAGGCTGCTCTGTACTTCGCCGCGAGAGCATTGTATGTTCCTCCGTTCGGAGGAGCGTTCCGTGTTTCCGTTGACCGTGATGACTCCACGAGGGCTGGCATCTTGAGCTTGAGGTATGCATAATGCGGCACGCGTTGAACTTTGCGCGCAGCGGTTCGTCCGAGCAGAGCGTGATAGCCGCTGCGGAACGGGACTATGTCGAAGATTAACTCCTCGCTCCGGAAATTGTCCGGGGATCCGAAGACCACTTCCAGTGTGACTGAGCCTGTACAATTGGCGTCCACACCTGGTATGACACCTTTAAAGGTTGTTTTTGTAGGTTTAATCCTTGAGGGGTCTATGCCCATCTTGCGCACTGTATCCTGATAAAGCAGGTTCAGGCTACTGCTGCCTTACATCAGGACTCTCGTGAGGTGAAATCCATCGACGATTGGGTCTAAAACCAATGCGGCAAATCCGCCATGGCGTATGCTGGTCGGATGGTCTCTTCGATCGAAAGTGATCGGACAAGAGGACCATGGATTGAACTTCGAGGCGACTGGCTCCATCGCATAGATGTCCCTTAGTGCACGCTTCCGCTCCCTCTTGGGTATATGGGTTGCATAAATCATGTTCACCGTCCGCACTTGTGGGGGGAAACCCTTCTGTCCTCTATTGTTTGGCGGTCGGGTCTCTTCCTCGTCGTCGCTGTTTAGCCCCTTGTCATTGTTTTTGGCAATTAACTTGCCTGCCTGCTTGAACACCCAGCAATCTCTGTTGGTGTGATTAGCTGGATTTTCAGGGGTGCCATGTATCTGGCATAAGCGGTCGAGTATTCGGTCCAAATTGGATGGACCCGGAGTGGTTCTTTTGAATGGCTTCTTCCGCTGACCGGGTTTAGAGCCTCGGAATCTGGCGTTGACTGCCGTATCCTCCTTATCGTCGCCGTTAATGCGGTGTTTATTTTTGCTTCGACGTGACCTGCCGTTGTGGTCCTTAGTATCCGGACTGCCAGAATTTTTATTGAGGTTATTGCTGCGAGCTAGCCAGCTATCCTCTCCCGTGCAAAAGCGGTCATTAATGATGTGAGGGCTGCCATGGATTTGGCTTTTCTGTCCCTGTGCGGGCTAGCCACTCATCGCGGATGTTATGTTTGAAGGCTGCAAGGGCCTCTGCATCCGGACAATCGACGATTTGGTTTTTCTTTGTCAAGAACCGTGTCCAGAATTGTCTGGCCGATTCGTCTGGCTGCTGAATTATGTGGCTGAGGTCATCGGCATCTGGTGGCCGCACGTAGGTGCCCTGGAAGTTGTCGAGGAATGCGGCTTCCAGGTCTTCCCAACACCCAATTGACTCTGCGGGCAAGCTGTTGAGCCAATGCCGAGCTGGTCCTTTAAGCTTGAGTGGGAGATACTTGATGGCATGGAGATCGTCGCCGCGGGCCATATGGATGTGGAGATGATAATCTTCGATCCAAACCATGGGGTCTGTTGTGCCATCGTAGGATTCGATGTTTACGGGTTTAAACCCTTCAGGGATTTGATGATCCATTACTTCGTCAGTGAAGCATAGCGGGTGTGCGGCGCCTCTGTATTGAGCAATATCACGACGCAGCTCGAGAGAGCATTGTCTGCTGTGTTCGGCCCGGCCGGGGTTATTGTATCCGGAGCGACGGTATTCGTCGCGAGTCGTGGGGCGCCCTCGTGATCTGTAGATGGATCTGGATTGCCTTGCTTTGTCCTCCAATACGTCTTGCAAGTCCGGTAGCGTTCCTTTTGGCCGTACTTTTGGAGCGATGCCGGGTGCGGTCTTGGTTGAGGGCCTGGATGCCTCTCTTTCGCGACCACGTGGTGGTCGGTCTGCTGTATCGTGCGCTGGTGATGAAGGCATGTACGCTTCCTCCTCTAGTTGGGGGAGCAACTTGCGTCTTGGGTAGCTTTTGGAGGGGCGTTCGAGTTTATATTCTTGACGCGAGGACCTCGGTCCATCGATCGCCAGCAGGTCTGATCAGCTTGAAGCTGCTGCTGCTTTTCTTTAGGCTATTTGCCGTGGTGATAAGCCTGCGTTTGAAAGCGCTCTTGTTCGACGGGATCCTCGGGCACAGCAATTCGTCGTCGTTGAGGCTTGCCTCGTCTTGGAGGAGGCATACGGTTATAATCCTCGACCTCTTAAATGCCGCCGCCTCTCGTGAGGGCTTGCTTACGCATCCTCCCACGCTGAGTCTTGCTGGAGGGATTATCTTCGCACTCTCGGGGTATTATTATCTCTGTGCTGGAATCTCCATTCTTGCTGTGGCGGGATTTAGAGCGGCGCCGCTGACGCCGGCGCTTGGGCTGCTTCTTTAAAGAATTTGCCTCCGCTGCTTCTTCGCCGTCCCCGTCTTTTGGGGTGTCCACCATGTATATGTCGTATGACGAGGTGGCCTTCCAGTGCCCTGTAGGCGCTGGTTCTGTTAAATCTCGGCATCGTCATCCATAGCGTCGATGTCTTCGGAGTCGTAGTCTAGCATGTCGGTTAGATCGTCGACAGTGGCTACAAAGTGGGTGGTGGGTGGGCTCTGAATTTCTTCGTCGTCCGTATCCCAACCATCCTCGCCATAATCCGGCCAGACTCTCCGGATAGCGAGAGATGCTTTAGCAATTTAGGATGTCGCCAAAGGCGAGTGTTGGAAGATGTCCGTGGCGGTGAATTCCATAACCGCGCCCAATCGATTCGATTGGCGGGCGCTGGAGGTCCGGAGTCCGGCAAGGAGTCGGCACCTCGAATCACGAGCCGCGAGGACAAGGTAGTGTTCGGCTCCATCGCCGTGGAAGTTTAAGCCCCCGAGGCGGTGTCCAACCACCGGTCCTCGATCTGGGCGGTTCGCTCCGGTCTAAGGGCCGGAGCGGATTCTTGTGCGGCCACCAAGGCACTGTTTGGTGACAGAGCTAGATCATGCCATCGTAACAGTGCGGCACACTTGGCTGTGGCTCGAGCCCGTCGAAGATCAAGTCCCCGCGGATGTCGGCCGTGAAGTTTAGGCTTCCGAATTTGACCTGACGGCCAGGGGCATAGCTTTCGATCTGCTCCAGATGGCCAAGCGAATTAGCCCGCAGTGCGAAGCTGCCGAATACGAAGATCTGTCCGAGGAGAAAAGTCTCACCCTGGACAACGTTGCTGGTTGAAGATGCCATTGAGCCTATCGGTGATGACACAGAGGAACTCTCAATGAAAGCACCAATGTCGGTGTCAAAACCGGCGGATCTCGGGTAGGGGGTCCCGAACTGTGCGTCTAGGCGGATGGTAACATGAGACAAGGGACACGATGTTTTACCCAGGTTCGGGCCCTCTTGATGGAGGTAAAACCCTACGTCCTACTTGATTAATATTGATGATATGGGTAGTACAAGAGTGGATCTACCACGAGATCAAGGAGGCTAAACCCTAAAGCTAGCCTATGGTATGATTGTTGTAATGTATGTTGTCATACGCACTAAAGCCCTCCGGTTTATATAGACATTGGAGAAGGCTAGGGTTACACAGAGTCGGTTACAATGGTAGGAGATCTACATATCCGTATCGCCAAGCTTGCCTTCCACGCCAAGGAAAGTCCCATCCGGACACGGGATGGAGTCTTCAATCTTGTATCTTCGTAGTCTTGGAGTCTGGCGGACGATGATAGTCCGCTGTCCGGACACCCCTAGTCCAGACTCCCTCACTGGTGCGGAGCACCCGTGCGCCGGGCTCTCTGCCGTGCCCACAGGACCCCGTCTTGCGTGCCCAACTTACCCCATGCGCACGGGCTCATCAGGATGGACGGCCGAGAGTCACCTGTTGGGCCTCCACTTCGTCCCCTTCCTCCACCTACCTATATATATCCCTCTCCCTCCTCCATTTAGACTTAGCAAATATGATTGCTCATTCTTAGGTGAGCTTTGCTCCTACCTCCTCCTCTTGAGAGAGAGAGACCACTCCCATGGAGTTCAAGGCCTCCATGTGAGAAGATCCACTTGTGGATATCAAGACCTCCTCTTGGAGAAGACTATCATATAGACCTCTCTCCTCATAGGATTGGGTTGAACTAGTACTTTGTATCTTTCCTTTGTTGTTCTTGGATCATTGTATCTCTTGTGTGTTCTTGGATCTAGCATATGTGTGATTGGATCTAGTAAATTTGAGTGCTTCCCCTCTCTTGTGTTCTTTGTGTTCATCTTGTTCTTGGGGATTCCCCCTCCAATTCGTGAAACATCTCTCCATAGGGTTCCACCCTACATCATCTTGGTATCATGAGCCATGGTTGATCACGAAATTGGAGCCCCCTCTTTGTTTTCTAGCCTTGTTTTGTGTGATTTTGTCCTAAATTCGAAAATTCCCCACCAAAAATAGCCCCAATTTTTTTTTGTGATTTGTTGGTTTGATGAGATTTTGTTGGATTTGATCCATGGATTTGGTGTTTAGCAAGTAGATCCACCCCTCTACCAACTTCTCCTACCTTCAATCCTTCGATTTTGACCTCAGATTTGAGAGTTGCCACGGATCAGGAGCTGTTCGTCCGCTCCTCGAGGACCCCGTGCACACCGGCCATCGGGACCCCATGCACACGGCCCCCCCGTGCACATGGGCTTCGCAGACCCCGTGCGCACGGCCCTTCCTGTGCACTTCGGCCTCTGCCCTTTCGACCACCCACCCCCATACCACCCCTTACCCCCCAGCTAAACCCCAGCCACGAGATCCATCATTTTGCCGCCCAGATCGCAAAGAAATCCACCAAACCCGCATGTCCCAGAACACCCCGTGTCCTTAGTTGTACCATGCGCACGGGACCCCGTGCCCACGGGCTCCCACCCCCGTGCGCACGACCCCCCAGGTCAGCCACAAGCACTTCACAGTTTTGCCCATAACTTTCACATCCGGAGTCCGATTTTCGCGTTCTTTAGCTCGTTGAGTAGCTATTGACACCCCCCATCCATATAGATGGGTTGAAACACCATTTGACTACATAAAATTTTTGTAACTTTGGCATCTTTGCCTAGGGCTTCCACCACATCATCCACATAGCCACCACCGACTTCCGCAACCTAACCCATTTTGTTCCCCATAGCATTAGTGGTTGCTTGAGTAGTGATTCGAGTCTCCTAAGGTGTTTCGGCTACTTAGGGACAATTACTTCTTCATCAACCACCACCACCACTTCCGCATAGGCTTACCCTGTTGGGGAACGTAGCAGAAATTCAAAATTTTCCTACGTGTCACCAAGATCTATCTATGGAGAAACCAGCAACGAGGGGAAGGAGAGTGCATCTACATACCCTTGTAGATCGCTAAGCGGAAGCGTTCAAGAGAACGGGGTTGAAGGATTCGTACTCGTCGTGATCCAAATCACCGGAGATCCTAGTGCGAGCGGACGGCACCTCCGCGTTCAACACACGTACAGCCGGTGGCGTCTCCCATGCCTTGATCCAGCAAGGAGAGACGGAGAGGTTGAGAAGACTCCATCCAGAGCAGCACGATGGCGTGGTGGTGGTGGAGGCGTGGCAATCTGCAGGCTTCGCCAAGCACCGCGGGAGAGGAGGAGTACTTAGAGAGGGGAGGCTGTGCGAGAACTTGTGGTGCGGCTGCCTCCCACCTCCACATATATATAGGGGCAAGGGAGGGCGGCCCCTCGGATCCATCCGAGGAGGCGGCCAAGGTGGGAGGAGTGCCTCCCAAGTCAAGTGGAGGCCCTCCCCTTAGGGTTTCCCTCTCCCATGCGCATGGGCCTTGGGGGCTGGTGCCCTGGCCCATTAAGGCTAGGCGCCCCTACAGCCCATGCTACTGTATTGGACGTGGTAGAACAGTTTCGGACCTTGGACCCTCCGAATCCTCCGGAACCTTCAGAAGCTTCGGTACAATCTGAAAAAACCCAAACTTTTCGGAACCCGAACAACAACTTTCCATATATAAATCTTTACCTCCGGACCATTCCGGAACTCCTCGTGACGTCAGGGATCTCATCCGGACTCGAACAACATTCGCAACCACATACAAACTTCCTTTATAATCCTAGCGTCATTGAACCTTAAGTGTGTAGACCCTACGGGTTCGGGAGACATGTAGACATGACCGAGACGTTCTCCGGTCAATAACCAACAGCGAGATCTGGATACCCATGTTGGCTCCCACATGTTCCACGATGATCTCATCGGATGAACCACGATGTCAAGGACTCAATTGATCCCGTATACAATTCCCTTTGTCTAACGGTATTGTACTTGCCCGAGATTCGATCGTCGGTATATCGATACCTTGTTCAATCTCGTTACCGGCAAGTCTCTTTACTCGTTCCGTCACACATCATCCCGTGATAAACCCCTTGGTCACATTGTGCACATTATGAGGATGTCCTACCGAGTGGGCCCAGAGATACCTCTCCGTTTACACGGAGTGACAAATCCGATCTCGATTCGTGCCAACCCAATGCAGACACTTTCGGAAATACCAGTAGTGCACCTTTATAGCCACCCGCCACGTTGTGACGTTTGGTACACCCAAAGCATTCCTACGGTATCCGGGAGTTGCACAATCTCATGGTCTAAGGAAAAGATACTTGACATTAGAATAGCTTTAGCATACGAACTACGATCTTTGTGCTAGGCTTAGGATTGGGTCTTGTCCATCACATCATTCTCCTAATGATGTGATCCTGTTATCAACGACATCCAATGTCCATGGTCAGGAAACCGTAACCATCTATTGATCAACGAGCTAGTCAACTAGAGGCTTACTAGGGACATAGTGTTGTCTATGTACCCACACATGTATCTGAGTTTCCTATCAATACAATTATAGCATGGATAATAAATGATTATCATGAACAAGGAAATATAATAATAACTAATTTATTATTGCCTCTAGGGCATATTTCCAACAGTCTCCCACTTGCACTAGAGTCAATAATCTAGTTCACATCGCCATGTGATTAACACTCACATGTCACATCGCCATGTGACCAACATCCAAAGAGTTTACTAGTGTCATTAAACTAGTTCACGTCATCATGTGATTAAGACTCAATGAGTTCTGGGGTTTGATCATGTTTTGCTTGTAAGAGAGGTTTTAGTCAACGGGTCTGCAACATTCAGATCCGTATGTACTTCGCAAATCTCTAGGTCATATTATAAATGCTGCTTCCACGCTCCACTTGGAGCCATTCCAAATGGTTGCTCCAATATATGTATCCGGTTCGCTACTCAGAGTCACTCGGATAGGTGTTAAAGCTTGCATCGATGTAACCCTTTACGCCGAACTCTTTATCACCTCCATAATCGAGAAACATGTCCTTATTACTCCAAGGACAATTTTTGACCGCTGTCCGGTGATCCACTCCTTGATCACCTTTGCACCCTCTTGCCAGACATGTGGCAAGGCACACATCAGGTGCGGTACTCAGTATGGCATACCATATAGAGCCTATGACAAAAGCATAGGGGACGACCTTCGTCCTTCCTCTTTCTTCTGCCGTGGTCGAGCTTTAAGTCTTAACTTCATACCTTACAACTCAGGCAAGAACTCCTTCTTTGATTGATCCATCTTGAACACCTTCAAGATCATGTCAAGGTATATGCTCATTTGAAAGTACCATTAAGCGGTTTTTGATCTATCCTCATAGATCTTGATGCTCAATGTTCAAGTAGCTTAAACCAGGTTTTCACTTGCAAAACATTTTTTAAATAACCCTATATGCTTTACAGAAAATTCTACATCATTTCTGATCAACAATATGTCAACAACATATACTCATCGAAATTCTATAGTGCTCCACTCACTTCTTTGGAAATACAAGTTTCTCATAAATTTGTATAAACCCAAAATCTTTGATCATCTTATCAAAGTACATATTCCAACTCCGAGATGCTTACTCCAGTCCTTAGAAGGATCGCTGGAGCTAGCATACCTTTTAGCATCCTTAGGATCGACAAAACCTTTCTGATTGTATCACATACAACCTTTCCTTACGAAAACTGGTAAGTAAACTCGTTTTTGACATCCATCTGCCAGATTTCATAAATGCAACTAATGCTAACATGATTTCGACGGACTTAAGCATCGCTACGGATGAGAAAATCTCATTGTAGTCAACTCCTTGAACTTGTGAAAAACTCTTCGCCACAAGTCGAGCTTCATAGACGGTGACATTACCGTCCACGTCCGTCTTCTTCTTAAAGATCCATTTATCTCAATGGCTTGCCGATCATCGGGCAAGTCCACCAAAGTCCATGCTTTGTTCTGATAAATGGATCCTATCTCGGATTTCATGGCTTCTAACCATTTGTCGGAATTTGGGCCCACCATCGCTTCTCCATAGCTCGTAGGTTCATTGTTGTCTAGCAACATGACCTTCAAGACAGGATTACTGTACCACCTTAAAGTAGTACGCATCCTTGTCACCCTACGAGGTACGGTAGTGACTTGATCCAAAAACTTCATGATCACTATCATAAGCTTCTACTTCAATTGGTGTAGGAGCCACAGGAACAACTTCCTGTGCCCTGCTACATACTTGTTGAAGTGACGGTTCAATAACCTCATCAAGTCTCCACCATCCTCCCACTCAACTTTTCGAGACAAACTTTTCCTCGAGAAAGGACCCAATTCAAGAAACAATCCCTATTTGAAAGTGCAACTAATCCCTGGGTGGTTTTGGTAATTAATAACAACATATATATCGTTGAACTAATAGTCTCTTGAGAATCATTTCAGAAAGTTCAGTGATATGGGTATGGCAAGGTCTGAAGAAGTGGACCCCACAAAATGCTAAGGCAAGCATTGGCAAAAGCTCAAGACTCCATTTTTGGTTTAGTGATCCAAGATCACATTGAGTCCATAGGAAAGCCAATACTATTAAAAGGGGATGAGGTTATGATAATGATCTGGTTGCTCAAAGTGCTTAGTGATACATCTCCTAAACTATCAGCAACTCTCACTTCCATAATACACTCATAAGTAATCTCGGTCCCACCGATTTCCTAAACTCACCACACCGAGATGAACCACCTCACCATATAGCCAAACCATAGAAATTTCGGATTTTCCGATTCGAACTCGGTCTCACGAAACTTGAGTTGCCAAGCTTCAGAACATTCGTCATCAAATCGGTGTCACCGAGATGATGAAGTCGGTCCCACCGAGATTGGCAAGCTCTAGTCTTTGGACGAATCGGACTAACCGAGATTGTATTTTGGTCCCACGAAAATCCCAACGCTCACATGATTTGAACGTTCGGTCTCACCGAGTTGTCAACTTCGGTCCGACCGAGATTGGTCAAATGTGTGTAACGGTTGGATTTTGTGTGGAGGCTATAAATACCCTCCACCCCTCTTCATTCGTGGAGAGAGCCATCGAAAGAACTACCACTCCTACCTTACATTTCGAGAAGAAAACTACCTACCCTTGTGTTGAGATCAAGTTGCTCCACTCCCACCATATGAAGCTTGATCTCTAGCCTTCCCAAGTTGCTTTCCACTCAATCCTTTCTTCCACCACAGCCAAATCAGTGAGGAGAGTTGAGTGTTGGGGAGATTATCATTTGAAGCACAAGAGCAAGGAGTCCATCATCATCAACACCATCTATTACCTTTTGGAGGGTGGTGCCTCCTAGATTGGTTAGGTGTCGCTTGGGAGCCTCCGTCGAGATGTGGAGTTGAACCAAGAAGTTTGTAAGGGCAAGGAGATCGCCTACTTGTGAAGATCTACCCGAGTAAGGCTAGCCCTCCGTGGGCGTATGCCATGATGGCATAGACAAGGTTGCTTCTTCGTGGACCCTTCGTGGGTGGAGCCCTCCGTGGACTCTCGCAGCCGTTACCCTTCGTGGGTTGAAGTCTCCATCAACGTGGATTGACGATAGCACCACCTATCGGAACCACGAGAAAAAATCTCCGTGTCTCCAAATTGCGTTTGCTCTTCTCCACCTCTCTTTACTACATGTGCAATTTACTTTCCGCTGCCTATACTCTAGAATTGCATGTGTAGGGTGATACTTGACTTGATCATAATCGTGAACTTGCAAAAAACTTGTCTTTATCAAAAGGCTGAACTTTTATATTGTCAAGTAGTCTAATCACCCCCCCTCTAGACATACTTTCGATCCTACAAGTGGTATCAAAGCCTTGGTCTCCATTGTATTGGTTTCCATTGCATTGGACTCCATAAGCTTGGTTTCACAACCTAGGAGAGTATGGCGTCTAGTGAGGGTAATTTTCGTAGAGGTCCTTACTTTGATGGTTCAAACTTTGCTAGTTGGAAGCATAAAATGAAAATGCATATTCTTGGACATAACCCTGCCGCATGGGGCATTATTTGTGTTGGTTTGCAAGGTGAATTCTTCGAGGAAGGAAAAGTTCCGGATCGTGAAGCTACAACGGATGAATTGCGGATGTTGCAAAACAATGCTCAAGCTTGTGACATTCTCTTCAATGCCTTGTGTCCCGAGGAGTTCAACAAAATCAGCCGTCTTGAGAATGCAAAAGAGATTTGGGATACTTTTGTCGAAATGCACGAAGGTACCGAGTCCGTGAAGGAATCAAAGCTAGATGTTCTTCAAGGTCAACTTGACAAGTTCAAGATGAAGGAAGGTGAAGGAGTCACTGAAATGTACTCTAGGCTTGCTCTCATCACAAATGAGATTGCCGGCTTAGGAAGCGAAGAAATGACCGACCGATTCATCATCAAGAAGATTCTCAGAGCTTTGGATGGAAAGTATGACACCATGTGCACTTTGACCCAAATGATTCCAAACTACAAGAATCTCAAGCCAACCGAAGTCATTGGAAGAATTGTTGCTCATGAGATGACACTTAAAGATAAGGAAGAACTTCACAACAAGTCAAGTGGTGCTTACAAAGCTACAATTGATGCTCCCACAACCTCAAGTGACAAGCTAGTTTCCAATGAAGAGATAAGCCTAATGGTGAAGAACTTCAACAAATTCTACAAGAGTAGAAGCAAAGAGAGAAGCTCAAAGTCTAGATCATATGATGAAAAGAGATCTTCTAGTCGTGATCGAAACTGCTACAATTGTGGAAGACCCGGACACTACTCAAATGAGTGCTCGGCTCCCCACAAGAGAAGAGAAGAATCTCCAAGAAGAAGAAGCTCAAGAGAAGAGTCACCTCGGAAAGAGAGAAGGAGTAGAGATGATTGTTATGAACGAAGACCGTCTCGGAGAAGCAAGGATTCGGAGAGGAAAGACAAATCATCAAGGAGCTACACAAGAAGAAAACATCAAGCTCATGTAGGTGAATGGGTCTCCGGCTCCGACTCTGACAATCACTCCGAAAGAAGCTATCACTCCAACTCCGACTACAGTCAAGATGAAGGTGTTGCCGGTCTTGCTCTCATGTCCTCCAACTCCAACTCCTATGACATATTTGATTCACCAAATGAGGGAATTGGAAGATGCTTCATGGCTAAAGGCCCCAAGGTATCACACCCTGAATTCATTGACTTTGATAGTGATGAGGATGACTTGCTTGGTGAAGATGAGCTTTTACATGATGAATCTAGTGAGCCTAGTAATGATGAACATGCTAATAGTCTTTATAGTCGAGAAGAGTCGAATGACAATGCTATGAAGGAGATTGAGCATTTAACTAAAGAACTAAACACTCTTAAGTTAGCTCATGAAACAACTCAAGAAGATCATAGAGAGCTCCTAAGATCTCATGAGAAGCTATGCTTCGAGAAGCTCAATCTAGAGCAAGAACATGAGTTCCTAAAAGCAATCAATGACGATCTTCGAAAGAAGAGTTCTTCATATCTTACCAAACGACTTCTCTTGTCTAATTTCTTGCCACCTATTAAAACTAAGCATGACAAGCATAAGAAAAATTCTTCATCTAGTAGTAACAATAACCATGCTAAATCCAATATTGTTGCTTCTAGTAGTTCTCTTGATTCCACTAACAATGTTTCAAGCCAAGTTACACTTGAGCAAGAAAATAGTTTATTGAAAGGGATTATAGAGAAAGGTGTCTACAAGAGCCTTGCGGAAGCAAGAACTTTGAGGAAATTGTTCGCAAGCAAGGAAGGCACCGGAAGAATCAAGGAATTGGTTTTGAGCGAAAGTTCAACGCCGAGGGTGTTGAATGGGAAGAAGGTCAATATCCCACTCCAAAGTTTGTTTCTCAAAAGGAGAAGTATGATCCTACTTCTTCCAATGTGGAACAAGCACAAGATGACCTTCCACCACAAGACCACAAGCTAAAAGGCAAGGACAAGCTTCAAGAGGAGATTGATGCATTTATTGAAGCACCTAAAGCCATGGTCAAGTGGGTTCCCAAGGAAACGTCAAGTTCTACTTCGTCAAGCTCAACTACAACCCCAAGGATTCCCATCAAGATGATGTGGATCCCGAAGAAGAAGAACTAGAGAGTTCTTGAGGGTGACTCCGCCAACATACTTCACTCAAATTCATTTTGGCAAGAACTTGTGCAACCAACTTCCACATTGTGCACTAGTTCATGGAGTCACAAACCCTCTTGTTGGTAAGTCAAGGGACAAGGTAATCATTGCTTTCATGGACATCATCTATTGTGAACTTCAATCTATGTCCATGGATATCCTTGTTTGTTCCTTGTGGGACTAACCCATGTAGGTATTGAAAGTGCCCGAATCCAAAGGATTGCTCCCAACTCTTGATGATCTTCATCAACATTGAGCATCCACATCTTCAACATCTACATGAAGTCTTCTACGACAACCCAAGGTTAGTTTGACCCTTTAAAAGGGGTTCTCACATCTAGGGGGAGCTTTGCTCTAAAGAATTGAGCTAAAGCATCTTCAAATGATGTGAACACATCAATGCTTTATGTAAAAGTGGTAACCCCACTTGTGCTTAAACGATGAGTATGACCTATGATCAAATGTTCTCATTTGACTCCTAAGTCAATATACTCATATAAAGATGACCTAGTCATCGACAAATTGTGTGATAGTAGCTAGAGTTTTGATTGTGCATGTTTGACACATATTTCATTTCCTATCTTATTGTGTGAGCATGTTGGATGCATGATTTTATCCATTCAAGGACATCCATTTGTTGTTTTGGTCGTTTTGATTTTTTCGACCAAATGGATGAACAAGAATGCCTAAGTACCTCCCCTAGCTATCTATGCTTTCTTGTCTCAAATTCTATTCATGCTTACATCACAAACTTTGAACAAGTCAATTTGGACCCTCCGAGTGAGGAGCACTCGAGCCACCGATCCGTCAAGGGCTAACTTCCAAAACCTTCTAAGTGATTTCGGTCGACCAACCCACTCAAACTCGGTCAAACCGAAAGCATTTGGATTGATCTAGGTTTTCACCTCGGTGAAACCGAGTTGTGATTTTCGGCGTGATCAAGTGTATAACGCCTCAAGTTATCCATCTCAGTGCCACCAAGTTTTACAACTCGGTCCCACCGATAGCAAAGGGTATATATACTCCGAGGGCAGCGCTGATTTCTACTTCAAACGCCCGCCCCACACCTTCTTTGTCGTGCCGCCGTGGTCTCCGGATCGTCTCCGTTGTCGCTTCAGGCGCCCTCGCCGCAGTCTCCGTCGCCAAGCGGACATCTTCTCCACGCCGTTGCCGCCATAGAGGAACTCCACCAAGTTAGGGTGAGTTTCGATCCCACTCGTGCTCCCATCTCCGATTCAATGCGCGTTTGGTTTGCCTATAATCTTGCCACGTTTGAGATCTTCCTTAACACCATATTAGCTCGTTAGAACTAGATTCGAGTAAAAGTTTTAGGGTTAGGTTTCCGCCGAACACATCTCGGTGAGACCGATTTTACATTCTCGGTATGACCGATTTGGCCTCTGGCCATTGCACTGCACCTTTCGGTCCAACCGAGTTGTGCAAATCGGTGTGACCGAAATGAGGATTTAGTGAAACCCTAGTGTTTTCGCAGGACCAAAACCCACTTCGGTCCAACCGAAAGTGGTGTGAATGCTTCTGTTTGAACACTTCGGATTCACCAAATTTTAAAACTCGGTCTGACCGAAATGTCTTCTGTGAAAACCTAATACTAGAATTTGAACTCATTTTGTTTGCAAAAACTTCTGCAGTTTGTGATAAGTCTTCTACTCTGCCTACACCTTATCTATTCACAGGTTGTCACCATGTCGATGCGGTGACAGCCGAACAGGTCGAGTCACCTATTGAAGATATTCGAGGCGGGCACTAGTCCCGAGCCCAGCAGCTCTTCAGATGATGGTGAGAGGAGTACACCAAGTGGTTTGCCTCCTGCAGCCACGGGGCGTAAAGAAGAGGAACTCTGATGAAGAAGTTCTGATTTCATTGTTGAGGAAGAGGTCTCCTCCAAGCCAAAGAGAAAAGTTGTTGCCAAAGAGCATCAAGGGCAGCAAACCAAGAAAGGCACCAGAAAAGTGAAGAAGTCCACTGTTGCCAAGAAGCTGAGCTTGGAAGAGGAAACTACAAGCAAGGTGAAGAAAACTTCCAAGAGGAAGAGGATTGTGCATGATGATGCAGCAGAAGAAGATGAGGATGAGGAAGCACCCCAGCCTCCTCCTCAGAAGTCTAAGTTCATGGGTGATGCCATCAGGGCAGGAGCCCCTTCTAAGTCCAAGCCATCTGCTCCAGCAAAGGCAGCACAAGCCAAGCCTGCTGCCAAGCCCAAGAAGACTGTCAGGAACATCCCTGCATCTGAAAAGAAGAAAGATGATGTGCCACCGGTTGTGTGTCGGATGATGAGGCACCAGTTTTTTGAAACTTCGACGTAAACTGCCACTTCACAATGATGCTCATCCTCAAGCCGAGAACATGAAGGAAAGGAAGGATAGAGGTCTCGTGCTATGGAGACAAGCTGATCCATATCTTTGTGAGGAGAAGGACTGCTGTTGATCCAAGATTCCACACCGAGAGCAGCAGGACTTCTATGAGATGTCTTGATGGACAAGAAGCCCATAGTTGCAGACACTCGCTATGTTGATCGGGCATACATTGTGATGAAGAGCACAGAGACTTCTTTCCACATGTGCATGAGAGCTTCACCGCATGTGGTGTTGCAGATTTTGTTGGTCAAAAGTTGACCAGTTGGAATGATGAGATGATTATGCAATTCTATGCCTGACTCATTTCTATCCGGATGGAAAGATCACATGGATGATGAAGGCCAAAGATTCTCTTCAACTGTTGAAGAATGGGCAGCACTTCGAATGCTCCAGTGCAGAGAGAAGATGATGTTGATGTCTATGGCATTCCCAAGAAGAACCATGAATCTATGAAGAATATGTACAAAGAGGTTCCAGCTAAGGATGTGGAAGTCTGGAAGCTCGGCTCAGTGTATCATCTCCAGGCAGGTCTACCTACCACAAACACTATTCTGAGGCATACCTTGATGCCCAAGTCTGGAGATCATCGCATGATCAGAGGGTACTCTATCAACATGCTGCATATACTTGATGAGAAGGCACCTTTCAAGGTGATGGATTTGATAGTTGAGACCATCAAGAGGACTGCGGTGACCGTAAGAGGTCGTGTGGATTTGCCCGCATATTCAGATGCTTATCAATGCCAAGTTTGGCACGGGCACGTACTTGTTGGATAGACCACACTTGCCATCGCAGCCCGAGCATGAGGACAATGATGTTGTGATGGATGAGGAGGACCCAACGTCGGTTGAAGGTCAAGCAAAGATTGAAGCTGCCAAGAAAGCCAAAGCGAGAAGGAAGCAGCAGCAGCAGCTAAACCCAAGAGTGTTGGAGAGCAGCTCCTTGAAGCTACCCAGAGGATTGAACAACGCTGGCCAGCATTATGCAGCCTCGGAGAGTCTTGAAAGGATTGTTGAAGACAAGATCCATGCTCTGGATGTGAAGTCGATCAAGTGCAAGTAATCACAACAAGCTTGAGGCAGATATTGAGGAAGCAAAGAGGGAGAAGGAAGAGCTCATGCGTGAGATGCAGGATGACCTAGTCCAGATGATTATCAACAGCTGCTCCGGTTCCCACAATACCCGATCACCTGCTATTCCAAAGGATGACACGGGACTACAGCCTCAAGACCTCCACAGCTCCATCGGTTGCTCCAGCTTCAGCTCAAAGTGACCACTCCTCCAAAGAAGACAGACATCGGTGAAGCCTTTGCAGATGCTGCCATATCAACTCCAACATCAACCCAGACAGGAGCCGCCAGCAGAGTCCCCAGTGACGCTTAGCTCTATATTTTTCGAACTTTTTGGTAACTTGTTGCCAAAGGGGGAGAAATTGTATAGATCATAGGACTTCGAGAGAGAGTGCTTTGTCTTTGCGCTTTTGCTCTTTCGTTCATTTGAGATACTTTTGAGATACTTTTGAGATTTTCGAGACATTCCGTGTGTTTGATACTACGTTTCATTCTACCTTAATGAGTGCTTGGTCGTACTATGCCTTAATGTGTGCTTAATGCTTATCATATGCTATTCCTATCTTGTATGACCATTTACTCATGTCTTGGTGATTGGGTGCATGCTATTCATTCTTATCATTTTGTGCGCTCCACCAAGATGTATGTGACATGGAAGAGTGACCCATGATCCTAATCGATTGTGCATTTGCATTCAAACGCAAATCTTAAATAATGCACAAATTTAGGGGAGCTCTTGCTTATCACATACTTCTCAAAGCGATTTATATTATTCATTGATTATATCCTTTGTCGAAGCTTTGATCTATATGTTGTCATCAATTACCAAAAGGGGAGATTGAAAGTGCAACTAATCCCCGGTGGTTTTGGTAATTAATAACAACATATATATCATTGAACTAATAGTCTCTTGAGAATCATTTCGAAAGTTCGTTGATATGGGTATGGCAAGGTCTCAAGAAGTGGACCCTCAAAATGCTAAGGCAAGCATTGGCAAAAGCTCAAGACTCCATTTTTGGTTTAGTGATCCAAGATCACATTGAGTCCATAGGAAAGCCAATACTATTAAAAGGGATGAGGTTATGATAATGATCTGGTTGCTCAAAGTGCTTAGTGATACATCTCCTAAACTATCAAGCAACTCTCACTTCCATAATACACTCATAAGTAATCTCGGTCCCACCGATTTCCTAAACTCACCACACCGAGATGAACCACCTCAGCCATATAGCCAAACCCTAGAAATTTCGGATTTTCCGATTCTGAACTCGGTCTCACCGAAACTTGAGTTGCCAAGCTTCTGTAACCTTCTGTCATCAAATCGGTGTCACCGAGATGATGAAGTCGGTCCCACCGAGATTGGCAAGCTCTAGTCTTTGGACGAATCGGACTAACCGAGATTGTATTTTCGGTCCCACCGAAAATCCCAACGTTCACATGATTTGAACTTTCGGTCTCACCGAGTTGTCAACTTCGGTCTGACCAAGATTGGTCAAATGTGTGTAACGGTTGGATTTTGTGTGGAGGCTATAAATACCCTCCACCCCTCTTCATTCGTGGAGAGAGCCATCGAAAGAACTACCGCTCCTACCTTACATTTCGAGAAGAAAACTACCTACCCTTGTGTTGAGATCAAGTTGCTCCACTCCCACCATATGAAGCTTGATCTCTAGCCTTCCCAAGTTGCTTTCCACTCAATCCTTTCTTCCACCACAGCCAAATCAGTGAGGAGAGTTGAGTGTTGGGGAGATTATCATTTGAAGCACAAGAGCAAGGAGTTCATCATCATCAACACCATCTATTACCTTTTGGAGGGTGGTGCCTCCTAGATTGGTTAGGTGTCGCTTGGGAGCCTCCGTCGAGATGTGGAGTTGAACCAAGAAGTTTGTAAGGGCAAGGAGATCGCCTACTCGTGAAGATCTACCCGAGTAAGGCTAGCCCTCCGTGGGCGTATGCCATGATGGCATAGACAAGGTTGCTTCTTCGTGGACCCTTCGTGGGTGGAGCCCTCCGTGGACTCTCGCAGCCGTTACCCTCCGTGGGTTGAAGTCTCCATCAACGTGGATTGACGATAGCACCACCTATCGGAACCACGAGAAAAATCTCCGTGTCTCCAAATTGCGTTTGCTCTTCTCCACCTCTCTTTACTACATGTGCAATTTACTTTCCGCTGCCTATACTCTAGAATTGCATGTGTAGGGTGATACTTGACTTGATCATAATCGTGAACTTGCAAAAAACTTGTCTTTATCAAAAGGCTGAACTTTTATATTGTCAAGTAGTCTAATCACCCCCCCTCTAGACATACTTTCGATCCTACACTATTGCTTTCGGATCTGAATTAGGAGGTATACCCAACTGTTTTGGGTGTCCTAGGAAGATGCATTTTATCCGCTTTGGGTTCGAGCTTATCAACCTGAAACTTTTTCACATAAGCGTCGCAGCCCCAAACCTTTAAGAAATGACAGCTTAGGTTTCTCTAAACCATAGTTCATACGGTGTCATCTCAACGGAATTACGTGGTGCCCTATTTAAAATGAATGTGGTTGTCTCTAATGCCTAACCCATAAACGATAGTGGTAATTCAATAAGAGACATCATGGTACGCACCATATCCAATAGGGTGCAACTATGATGTTCGGACACACCATCAAACTATGGTGTTCCAGGCGGTATAAATTGTGAAACAATTTCCACAATGTCTTAATTGCGTGCCAAAGCTCGTAACTCAGATACTCATCTCTATGATCATATCATAGACATTTCATCCTCTTGTCTTGATGATCTTCAACTTCACTCTGAAATTACTTGAACCATTCAATAATTCAGACTTGTGTTTCATCAAGTAAATATACTCTACATCTACTCGAATCATCTGTGAAATAAGAACATAACGATATTCACTGCATGCCTCAGCACTTCATTGGACTGCACACATCAAAATGTGTTACTTCCAACAAGTTGCCATCTTGTTCCATTTTACTGAAAAACGAGGCTTTTTTAGTCATCTTGCCCATGTGGTATGATTTGCATATCTCAAGTGATTCAAAAACAAGTGAGTCCAAACGATCCATCTGCATGGAGTTTCTTCATGCGTATACACCAATAGACATGGTTCGCATGTCTCAAACTTTTCAAAACGAGTGAGCCCAAAGATCCATCAACATGGAGCTTCTTCATGCGTATTACACCAACACCAATATGACTTACATGGCAGTGCCACAAGTAAGTGGTACTATCATTACTATCTTATATCTTTTGGCATGAAAATGTGTATCACTACGATCGAGATTCAGTAAACCATTCCTTTAGGTGCAAGACCATTGAAGGTATTATTCAAATAAATAGAGTAACCATTATTCTCCTTAAATGAATAACCGTATTGCAATAGACATAATCCAATCATGTCTATGCTCAATGCAAACACCAAATCTCGATGGTAGAGGGAGCGTGCGATGCTTGATCACATCAACCTTGGAAACACTTCCAACACATATCGTCAGCTCACCTTTAGCTAGTCTCTGTTTATTCCGTAGCTTTTATTTCGAGTTACTAACACTTAGCAACTGAACCGGTATCTAATACCCTGGTGCTACTAGGAGTACTAGTAAAGTACACATTAACATAATGTATATCCAATATACTTCTATTAACTTTGCCAGCCTTCTCATCTACCAAGTATCTAGGGTAATTCCGCTCTAGTGACTATTCCCCTTATCACAGAAGCACTTAGTCTCGGGTTTGGGTTCAACCTTGGGCTTCTTCACTGGAGCAGCAGCTGATTTGCCGTTTCATGAAGTATCCCTTCTTGCCCTTGCCCTTCTTGAAGCTAGTGGTTTCACCAACCATCAACAATTGACGCTTCTTTCAATAAAATGCTGTGGGGTGTAAGCCCTGCAGTCTTCAAGGTCAAAAAAACAATTGACGCTTCTTCTTGATGTCTATGAACGGTGCATTAAGGACATAAGCTTTCTACTGTCCGCATAATCGCTACTGTCAACTTTCAACTATATTTTCTCTAGGAACATATCTAAACAGTGGAACTAAAGCGCGAGCTTACGACATAATTTGCAAAGATCTTTTGACTATGTTCAGGATAATTAAGTTCATCTTATGAACTCCCACTCAGATAGACATCCCTCTAGTCATCTAAGTGATTACATGATCCGAGTCAACTAGGCCGTGTCGGATCATCACGTGAGACGGACTAGTCATCGTCGGTGAACATCTTCATGTTGATCGTATCTACTATACGACTCATGCTCGACTTTTCGGTCTCTGTGTTCCGAGGCCATGTCTGTACATGCTAGGCTCGTCAAGTTAACCCTAAGTGTTTTGCATGTGTAAAACTGTCTTACACCCATTGTATGTGAACGTAAGGAGCTATCACACCCGATCATCACGTGGTGCTTCAAACGCATTTAACTTTAGCAACGGTGCATAGTTAGGGAGAACACTTCTTGAAATTGTTGTAAGGATCATCTTATTTACTACCGTCGTTCTAAGTAAACAAGATGCATAAACATAATAAACATCACATGCAATTATATAGTAGTGACATGATATGGCCAATATCATATAGCTCCATTGATCTCCATCTTCGGGCTCCATGATCATCATCGTCACCGCATGACACCATGATCTCCATCATCGTGTCTTCATGAAGTTGTCTCGCCAACTATTACTTCTACTACTATGGCTACGGTTAGCAATAAAGTAAAGTAATTACATGGCATTGTTTAATGACACGCAGGTCATACAATAAATTAAGACAACTCCTATGGCTCTCGCCGTTGTCATACTCATCGACATGCAAGTCGTGATTCCTATTACAAGAACATGATCAATCTCATACATCACATATCATTCATCACATTCTTCTTGGCCATATCACGTCACATAGCATACCCTGCAAAAACAAGTTAGAAGTCCTCTAATTGTTGTTTGCATGTTTTACGTGGCTGCTATGGGTTTCTAGCAAGAACGTTTCTTACCTACGCAAAACCACAACGTGATATGTCAATTGCTATTTACCCTTCATAAGGACCCTTTTCATTGAATCCGTTCCGACTAAAGTGAGAGAGACTGGCACCCGCTAGCCACCTTATGCACCAAGTGCATGTCAATCGGTGGAACCTGTCTCACGTAAGAGTACGTGTAAGGTCAGTCCGGGCCGCTTCATCCCACAATACCGTCGAAACAATATTGGACTAGTAACGGTAAGCATATTAAACAAAATCAACGCCCACAACTACTTTGTGTTCTACTCGTGCAAAGAATCTACGCAATAGACCTAGCTCATGATGCCACTGTTGGTGAACGTAGCAGAAATTCAAAATTTTCCTACGTTTTACCAAGATCTATCTATGGAGAAACCAGCAACGAGGGGAAGGAGAGTGCATCTACATACCCTTGTAGATCGCTAAGAGTAAGCGTTCAAGAGAACGGGGTTGAAGGAGTCGTACTCGTCGTGATCCAAATCACCGGAGATCCTAGTGCCGAACGGACGGCACCTCCGCGCTCAACACACGCGACAGCCGGTGGACGTCTCCCATGCCTTGATCCACCAAGGAGAGAGGGAGAGGTTGAGGAAGACTCCATCCAGCAGTAGCACGACGGCGTGGTGGTGGTGGAGGAGCGTGGCATCCCTGCAGGCTTCGCCAAGCACCGCGGAGAGGAGGAGTACTTAGAGAGGGAGGGCTGCGCGGAACTTGTGGTGCAGCTGCCCTACCACCCCACATATATATAGGGGCAAGGGAGAGGGGGGCCAGCCCCCTCAGATCCAATCTGAGGAGGGGGCGGCGGCCAAGGGGGAGGAGTGCCTCCCAAGTCAAGTGGAGGCCCTCTCCCCTTAGGGTTTTCCCTCTCCCATGCGCATGGGCCTTGGGGGGGCTGGTGCCCCTGGCCCATTAAGGCTAGGGAGCCCCCCTACAGCCCATGCTACTGTATTGGACGTGGTGGAACAGTTTCCGGACCTCCGGACCCCTCCGGAATCCTCCGGAACCTTCTGGAAGCTTCCTGGTACAATACCGAAAAAACCCGAACTTTTTCCGGAACCCGAACAACAACTTCCATATATAAATCTTTACCTCCGGACCATTCCGAACTCCTCGTGATGTCCGGATCTCATCCGGACTCAACAACATTCGTAACCACATACAAACTTCCTTTATAACCCTAGCGTCGCCGATCCTTAAGTGTGTAGACCCTACGGGTTCAGAGACATGTAGACATGACCGAGACGTTCTCCGGTCAATAACCAACAGCGGATCTGGATACCCATGTTGGCTCCTACATGTTCCACGATGATCTCATCGGATGAACCACGATGTTAAGGACTCAATCGATCCGTATACAATTCCCTTTGTCTAACGGTATTGTACTTGCCCGAGATTCGATCGTCGGTATACCGTTACCTTGTTCAATCTCGCTATCGGCAAGTCTCTTTACTCGTTCCGTAACACATCATCCCGTGATCAACCCCTTGGTCACATTGTGCACATTATGATGATGTCCTACCGAGTGGGCCCAGAGATACCTCTCCGTTTACACGGAGTGACAAATCCCAGTCTCGATTCGTGCCAACCCAAGATACTTTCGGAAATACATGTAGTGCACCTTTATAGCCACCCAGTTACGTTGTGATGTTTGGTACACCCAAAGCATTCCTACGGTATCCGGGAGTTGCACAATCTCATGGTCTAAGGAAAAGATACTTGACATTAGAAAAGCTTTAGCATACTAACTACGATCTTTGTGCTAGGCTTAGGATTGTCTTGTCCATCACATCATTCTCCTAATGATGTGATCCGTTATCAACGACATCCAATGTCCATGGTCAGGAAACCGTAACCATCTATTGATCAATGAGCTAGTCAACTAGAGGCTTACTAGGGACATAGTGTTGTCTATGTACCCACACATGTATCTGAGTTTCCTATCAATACAATTATAGCATGGATAATAAACGATTATCATGAACAAGGAAATATAATAATAACTAATTTATTATTGCCTCTAGGGCATATTTCCAACATACCCACCATACATTTCTGACAACCCAACCTAACCCAATTGTTGTTTGAGCTTGTTTGAGTTGTGGCTTGTGTCTCCTAACGTGTTTCGGATACTTAGGGACGACAACTTCAACATAGACTCGCATAACCCATCATCCCACTTCCGCATTGCCTAGTGCAAAACCACCACCGCTTTCCGCTACCACCATTTGACATTTGTCATTTGAGATTTTGAGTTTGCGGTTTTTCCGTTTCCTAAGGTGTTTCGGCTAATTAGGGACGAGTCTCCATCATCTTAGTATCTACATCAAGAACACCGCCGCTCATCATCGCAAAGGACGGTAACCTCGACGACACCATTGTATATTCCCCTTGCAAATTGCATTGATAACCCCTAGCCCATTTTGCGTTGCTTGCCTATCGAGACTAGCCATTTGAGTATTCCCGGCAACGTTACTTGTGCACATTAGTGATCATACTTCCCATAGTATACATACCATATCATCGTGGTGCATATCTTGATATCATACCTTGTGTCACAAGTTTGTTCCCGCATATACACAATTGCTATCTTGGTTTGTGCATTGTGCAAAAGTGGCCATAGAAAAAAATAAAAAAATAAAGCTTTTAAGCAAAAGAAAGAGAGCAAAGAAGCTTGTAAGCAAGTGCCATAGCATCGTACCACATTGCACATAAGATTGTCATATCCGATCATCTTGGATCATCTTGAGAGAAACACCGGGAACCATACATACATAGCATACTTGGGATAGAAAGTTTATCCATTTTGCATCTTATAGGTTGTGCACAAGTGTCGTATCCGCCTATTGAGCAATCATGCTAGCATCTCTCTTGAGTTGTGCAACACGAGCATTTTCCGTGGATTCCACATTTTGTGCTCATTCCTTGGTTGCACAACCCCATTTATCTATCCGTGTGTGTGTTTTCGTGTACCACATATTTCTATTGGTCTACTTGTTTCACTTGCGAATTTGTGAATCTTTTCCAACATTATTGACTCTTGCTAACATTTTGCATCAAATTTTTGTGCCACTATCCTCACCGAGCTCTACCATAAGCCTTACTTGTGTAGGTGTGAGAATTGACAAGATCCGGTACCAATTGTGTTGTTTCCTTGATACATTATTGAGTGATCATTGATCCATCTTCAACATTAGATAAGGTACATTGGTCTAGTTCTTTCCTTTCTTCCACTCACATCTGCTCGAGTATTGTGATGGATAGGCAAGGCATTTCCTCCGGTCTATGACAACAACGATGGCGTGAACAACTACATCACCAAAGCGTCCATTTTCGATCTACAACGACAAATGCAAGGCGCACAATCAAAATCACGAGAGCGCATCGAGAACATCTCCATCAACATTCGTCACTCCGAAGCAAGGAAAGGGGACTACATCGACAAGAACCTTTCCGCACAAAAGGAGGAGCAAGATGCAAGGATGGAGGATATTAGAGCCTTGATCAAGTCTTCTTCCCCTTCGTCATCTTCAAGGCGGCGACATTCAAGACACAAGTCTTTGGAGCGCGGAAACGATGCAAGTGCAAATCGTCCTCGTCCACATCTACATGGGGACCACCATCACGTTCGTGATCAACATCGTCATGAAGGGCAAGTCACCTCCAAGCAACATGTGCACGATTTACCATTTAACGACATCTCCTATGAGCTCAAGCATGACAACGACATCATAATCATGAAGATGCTCCACAAGCGCAAATGCACAAGTCCCAACAAGCCCTACTTCACGCCAAGTCCAAGCTTCAAGAGCACATAAGAACACCGCGAGACGATCACCACCAAGACTGCACCAACCACTTTGGCATCTTCGCCAAGTGCTATCAAGGCATCTTCGCCTTTGGACGTACGGCATCTTCGCCTACTTCCCACGAGTACGCCTATGATACGTCTCCAACGTATCTATATGTTTTTATTGTTCCATGCTATTATATTACCCCTTTTGGATGTTTATGGGCTTTATTTTACACATTTATATCATTTTTGGGACTAACCTACTAACCGGAGGCCTAGCCCGGATTGCTGTTTTTTTGCCTATTTCAGTATTTCGAAGAAAAGGAATATCAAACGGAGTCCAAACGGGATGAAACCTTCGGGAGCGTGATTTTTGGAACGAACGTGATCCAGAGGACTTGGAGTGCAAGTCAAGAAGCAGCCGAGGCGGCCACGAGAGGGTAGGGCGCCCCCCCCCCCCTATAGGGTGCGCCCCTATCTCGTGGGCCCCTCGGCCGGCCGCCGACGTACTTCTTCCTCCTATATAAGCCTACGTACCCCGAAAACATCCGGGGAGCCAACGAAACACAATTTCCACCGCCGTAACCTTCTGTATCCGCGAGATCCCATCTTGGAGCCTTCATCGGCGCTCCGCCGGAGGGGGAATCGACGACGGAGGGCTTCTACATCAACACCATAGCCCCTCCGATGTGTTGTGAGTAGTTTACCACAGACCTTCGGGTCCATAGTTATTAGCTAGATGGCTTCTTCTCTCTTTTTGGATCTCAATACAATGTTCTCCCCCTCTCTTGTGGAGATCTATTCGATATAAACTCTTTTTGCGGTGTGTTTGTCGAGATTCAATGAATTGTGAGTTTATGATCAAGTTTATCTATGAGAAATATTTGAATCTCCTCTGAATTCTTTTATGTATGATTGAGTTATCTTTGCAAGTCTCTTCGAATTATCAGTTTGGTTTGGCCTACTAGATTGATCTTTCTTGCCATGGGAGAAGTGCTTAGCTTTGGGTTCAATCTTATGTGTCCTTACCCAAAGGATGTAAAGGGTTGCAAGGCATGTATTGTATTGTTGCCATCGAGGATAAAAGATGGGGTTTATATCATATTGCATGAATTTATCCCTCTACATCATGTCATCTTTCTTAATGCATTACTCTGTTCTTTATGAACTTAATACTCTAGATGCAGGCAGGAGTCGGTCAATGTGTGGAGTAATAGTAGTAGATGCAGGCAGGAGTCGGTCTACTTGTCACGGACGTGATGCCTATATACATGATCATGCCTAGATAATCTCATAATTATTCGCTTTTCTATCAATTGCTCGACAGTAATTTGTTCACCCACTGTCGGTGTCAAAACCGGCGGATCTCGGGTAGGGGGTCCCGAACTATGCGTCTAGGCGGATGGTAACAGGAGACTAGGGACACGATGTTTTACCCAGGTTCGGGCCCTCTTGATGGAGGTAAAACCCTACGTCCTGCTTGATTAATATTGATGATGTGTATTACAAGAGTGGATCTACCACGAGATCAAGGAGGCTAAACCCTAGAAGCTAGCCTATGGTATGATTGTTGTAATGGAGGTTATGTCCTACGGACTAAAGCCCTCCGGTTTATATAGACACCGGAGAGGGCTAGGGTTACAAAGAGTCGGTTACAATGGTAGGAGATCTACATATCCGTACTGCCAAGCTTGCCTTCCACGCCAAGGAAAGTCCTATCCGAACACGGGACGGAGTCTTCAATCTTGTATCTTCGTAGTCTTGGAGTCCGGCGGACGATGATAGTCCGGCTGTCCGGACACCCCCTAGTCTAGGACTCCCTCAGTAGCCCCCGAATTAGGCTTCAATGATGATTAATCCAGCGCGTATGTAGTCTTCAGCGTTGCAAGGCGGGTTCTCCCTTTAAGTTCCATGTACCTGCCGAACAGTGTCCGGCTACCTCATCAATGTTGCGCTTCTTGGCTCCCACGCCCAATAATGCCTTCTTCCACGCGTCGCATGAATGCAAAAAGCCAGGGTATCTTTTATATTTTACCCCCTAACTGTGCAAATAATCTGCCTATAAGAGAGGCAAGAATCTAGATCCAAGTCACACCATCCTCCCTCCGCGAATACTCATCGGAGCGCTTCTGACCAAGAATCCATTCCATCCGTCGACGCGGCTCCTCTTCTGGCTGTAACGCCCCGGATGTAGCTTTCCATATTCGTAACTCCAACTCCTGCCTCTTACGGAGATGCGATATATTATTTTCTCCGTGGTTGGGTTTTTGTCTTTCGTTTTGCATTTTGTTCATGTCATGCATTTCATCATCGCGTCACTCGCATTGCATCTGCATCGTTTTCATAAAAACCGTATCCGTTCGCAGTTGCCCTTTCTTTCTTTGCCTGCGTTGGCATTTTGCCGGGGCCTTGTCCTCGTTGATCTCCTCGGACCGCTTTGCCTTTGTTGACCTTCTCGCAGACCATTTGGACCCCTCTCTTCTCTCTTTCTCCGAGACCAACAAAACCCTTTGTCTCCATGGCGTTTCGTCAAACCCCTCTTGCGTGCACCCGAAAACTCCCCTGGACCTGACCCGGGCAGTTATTACCGTTGGGTCCGGATCATCCCCTAACGTCTACAAAATATCTCCGTTTTCTCTTTTGGACTCCCTAGCTATTTTATTCTCGACCGTCCAATTTAATCGGAGGGCCCAAATCTACCCTAAACTATCCCCTTTCCCTATATAACCTACCTCATTCCAAATCGGGTCAAACCCTAGACCCTAGGCAGACCAAATTCCTCCAATCCCGCAGCAGCCGCCGCTCTCTCCTCGCAATCCGCGCGTACCCAGTCCCCTGCCTCCACTTCGCCAGATCCAACCAGCCACTCCTCTCGATCCACCTACCACCGCGCCAGTGCAGCCCCGAGCCTCCCGCAGCGCTCGATCCGATCTGTATCGAGGCAACCTCCTCCGCCCGTATGCCTCGCTCGTCCCCAGCGCCCGTGCTTCCCGAGCGCCTCCTCGCAACCCGCCGGCAACCGGAGCTCGCCGCTGCCGGGAATCACCGCTGCTCACGGAGATCGCGTCCTCGCCCCGATCCGCGACCGCCGCCTCTCGCCAGCGCGTCAGGCGCGAGAGCCGGCAAGGCTCCAGTGCCATGGCCTTCCCCACCTCTGCCCGAGCACCTCCAGGACCTTGTCTGCCCCGCCACGGATGCCACGCGCCGCTGGATCAGGGAACAGCCGCCGCCCGAGGCTTCCTCGACTCCGTCGCCGACCAGATCCGCGGCGCTTCTTCGCCGTCGGCCTTCCTCGCCGCACCTTGTCGCCAAGTTCCCGCCGATGCTGCCGTTCTCCCCGCCACGGTGTCTCGGCCTCCTCTGCTCCGCACACGAGGCCTCGAGCTCCTCCGGCTCGACCCGTCCGCCGGATCTGGCCATTCTCGCGGATCCGGCCGTCCTCGTTGTCGCTTCCTGCATCGCCGCTGCTCGCCTCTGCAGATCGCCGCTGCTCGCCTCGCCAGATCCCCGCTTCCCGAACGAGGCCGCCCCGCGTTGACCGGTCCAGCGCCAGCGTGGACGAGTGCCGCGTCACCCGCGCGAGCCCCGCCTGCTTCCCCTTCGGCCTCCAAGGCCCAGCGTCGCCAGCAGCCAGATCTGCCGGCCTGCCCGGCCTCCTCCACCATCTGGGCCAAGGCCCATGGGTGAGCGCCCCTCCAGCCCCTCTCCTGGACACTGCTGGCCCAGCAGATTTGGCCCATGTATTTTTTTTCTATGCCCTGCGAATTTTGCTATTTATCCAGGAATTACAGTTTTACAGATTGGACCCTAAACTTCATGCATTTAATAACTAATTAACCATGCATCGGATTAAAACAAATTATATATGTAAAATGCTTAGTTTTTCATCTAGTTTCATAATATGCCATTTTCATCCTTGTTTAAAATGTTTAAAATGCTGTTTGTGTTAATTTGCTAAAATGCCATGTTAAAATGATTTATTTCATAACTAAATAACCGTAGCTCCAAATTTAATAAACTTTATATGTAAATGGGGTGGAAAAATGCCTAGTTTAACATGGTCCACTTTATTTTCTTGTTTAACAACATTAAAATGGTGTTTAGGGCAGAACAGTACCGAATCTAAAATATGCATATGAGGTTTTTCCGGAATTGTTGTTTGTTCTTCCAGCCTCATTTAAACTTGCCTAGTTAGGTAGTTTTGTTATGCTTCACCCCTTGCCATGTTAATCAACATTTAATATTGTTGGGTAGCTTAAACGAGATCAAACTAAATAATTGCATGTGGTGTTTTGTCAATATGCAACTCGTTGCATATTGAGCTCCACTTAACTTGTAGTATTGTTTGCTGCACTTTGCCATGCCATGCCTCATTAAACCGGACATGCATCATACTTGTTTGTGCATCATGACATGCTTATGCTTGTGTGTTTACTATGTTGTTTGCTTCTTTCCGGTTTGCTTCTCTCGTTAGCTTCGGTTTCGTTCCGGAGTTGTGAGGATTGTTCGACTACGTCCGTTTGTCTTCTTCATGGACTTGTTCTTCTTCCTTGCGGGATTTCAGGCAAGATGATGCTACCTCGGATCTCACTACTATCATTGCTATGCTAGTCGCCATGTTCTATCGCTATGTCTGCGCTACCTATTACTCATGTATCAAGCCATCCCAAATTGACATGAACCTCTAACCTTTGACACCATTCCTATGCAAACCATTGATTGGCTATGTTACCGCTTTTGCTCAGCCCCTCTTATAGCGTTGCTAGCTGCAGTGAAGTTGAAGATTTCTCCATGGTGGATGTGGTTATGTTTGGGATATCACAATATCTCTTATATTATTAATGCATCTATATACTTGGTAAAGGGTGGAAGGCTCGGCCTTATGCCCTGGTGTTTTGTTCCACTCTTGCCGCCCTAGTTTCCGCCATACCGGTGTTATGTTCCCGGATTTTATGCTCCTTACGCGGTCGGGTGATTTATGGGACCCCCGACAGTTCCTTTGAATAAAACTCCTCCAAAGAAGGCCCAACATTGACTTTTACCATTTGCCTCACCACCACCTACTTTTCCCTTGGGAGTAATTAACCCAAGGGTCATCTTTATTATAGCCCTCGGGCCAATGCTTGTCTAAGTGTTGGTCCAAACCAGAGCCACTTGCGGTGCCGCCCCTAGGCAACAGGGTATCGCGATTGTCGACGTAGTGTTCATCCGGTCATGGCTCGAGACGAGATACGCGGCTACTATCGGGATGTCGGCACGCCGGGAGGTTTTGCTGGTCTTGTTTTACCATTGTCGAAATGTCTTGATGTACCGGATACCGAGTCCGATCGGAGTGTCTCGGTGAAGGTCTATTCCTTCGATGATCGTGAGAGCTTGTCATGGGCTTGTTGGGACACCCCGCAGGGTTTAAACTTTCGAGAGCCGTGCCCGCGGTTATGTGGCAGATGGGAATTTGTTAATGTCCGGTTGTAGATAACTTGACACCAGATCCGAATTAAAACGCATCAACCGTGTGTGTAGTCGTGATGGTCTCTTCGGCGGAGTCCGGAAGTGACAACGGTTTCGTGTTATGTTTGACGAAGTAGGTGTTCGTGATCACCTCTTGATCATTGCTAGCTTCACGACCGCTCGCTTGTTTCTCTTCTCGCCTCATTTGCATATGTTAGCCACCATATCATGCTTAGCGCTGGTGCAACCTCACCACTTTACCCCTTCCTTTCCCTTTAAGCTTTGCTAGTCTTGATACCCATGGTAATGGGATTGTTTGAGTCCTCGTGGCTCACCGGATACTTCCAAAACCAGTTTGCGGTGCCTATGTCACCGAGCGGTGACGCAACCAAGCTCAAGGAGGAGCTCGTTGAAGATCTTGCCCTTTGTGTTGTTTCGTTCTAGTTGTTCAAGAGTGGAGCCCAGCTAGTCGATTGTCCCACCTTTGTCGCATTTGGGGTTCTTCTTTTATTTTGGTTCCGTAGTCGGGCCTTGATTGTATCTGGATGATGTAATGCTTTATTCATGTAATTGTGTGAAGTGGCGATTGTAAGCCAACTATGTATCTCTTTCCCTTATGTATTACATGGGTTGTGTGAAGATTACCTCACTTGCGACATTGCTTTCAATGCGGTTATGCCTCTAAGTCGTGCTTCGACACGTGGGAGATATAGCCGCATCGAGGGTGTTACACTCGCACTCCCAGCCCTTTGCCAGGAGATTGGAGGAGGTGCTCAGTTCCACACAACGAGCTGGTAAAGCTCCAAGCGGGGGGATATCTCCCTCCGGCCTTCATGGTTCCGGTTCGAGCCGGGCTAGCCACCTACCAAGGCAGGAAGCAGGCGGAGGCTACCCCAAGTCCCAACAAAGGGGAGCGGGTATGCTTCGTCCCCTATTTGATAAGGGGGCTCGGATTTCCTATACATCCGTTCCTCCGCGGGCTCCTGGAGTTCTACGGACTCCAGCTCCATCACCTTACGCCGCCTCCATCCTGCATATCGCGGGTTATGTAGCTCTTTGCGAGCTATTTCTGGGCATCGAGCCCCATTTTGCACTGTGGAAGAGGTTGTTTTGCCTCGTACCCCGCTCTCATGAGGGGTCCATATATCAAGTGGGCGGCGCCGAAATATGGCGCGTTGCCGGGACCGGATATCCATCCGGAACCCCTAAGAAGGCGTCCGAAGACTGGCCTTCGGAATGGTTTTACATAGAGGACGCTCCGCTGCCGGACCCTGTTCGGGTCGGCCTCTCGGAGTTCAGCGCTGCTCCCTTGAAGAAACGCCTTAGCTGGCGCCCGCGGAGCCCCCAACTGGAGGAAGACAAGAGCGTCCATTATCTGATGGGCCGAATAAGATTATTGGCCCACTCCGGGTTGACCATGATTGGAGTCATGGCAACATGCATTACGCGGGGGGTGCAGCCACTGCAATACAGGGGCCACCCCATGTGGGATTTCAACGGGGAAGACGACGCCACCCGCCATGGCCGTAAAGGACCGGATTCGGCCGAGGATCTGGTGACGATCCTGTCCGGCCTATACAAGGGGAGAAGGAGGACTTTCTCCAGACGAACCCGCTGAACGGGTTCTCCATGAATAACCTCGGCGCTGGGTGTTTAACACTTTAAGGGTCCGACCCGTGCTTTCGAAGTTTAAGCTTCTCATATTGTGTCTTCGGCGCAGGAACTGCGCCGGACTGTGGAGGACATGATAAGTTCAGCCCCGCAACCCGAGGATCCGGAGAGATCCCGGGATCCGGCCTCCGAAGAGGACCCGGACATAAAGGTGGAGCTAATTGACAGGGTGTTCCACCAGCTCAGCATGGATAATGCTTTAGTCGCCATAACGGCTGACTACCCCGGATTATATCCGGCTTCCCAGGTGATTGTGACCGAAGCCCCGACACCATTGTTTCTTCCTTGCTCATATCTAACCTTCGTGATACGATGGTGTTTTGCAGAAGCGCCCTGGCGGGAAGCCGAGCTCCAGCGGCTGACCAACAAAGGCCAGTCCGGACCAACAGGCGGAAGAGGAGCGTGGCGCGGACTGAAGCGTCACCGCAAAGGTATAGCTCGCAGTTAAATATTCGGAGCAACGTTCCTAGGAAGCGTTTGAGTGCTCATAATCTTTGTAGAGAAAGAGCGCCGCCGGATCATGGGCGTGGAGGTTGCCAATCCAACCTTTACCAGCCAGGCTCCAGCACCTGGCCAGGAGGGCGAGGCGAGCGCAAGGCGCGAGCCGGACACTCCTCCAACGGAGGATACCGACGGACTGTCCGCCACCAAGTCTGAGGTGGAGAGCTCCATGAACCATAGGCGCCACCGGACAGTATTTCGTGACGCGTGCTTCTCCCCTGAGGTGTTGAATGCCTTTAACGCGGGGGACGTGCACCTCCGTGCTGCTCAAGATGGTTTTACCAGAGCCACGGAGCAATATGTGAAAGACATACGGGTAAGAGAATTTAATAGTTATATATGCCCTTAGCCCCCGAGACTTAAAGTAGTTATGTTAACTGATTTAAGGATCATTTGAAACGCAGGATCTTACCGAGAAGAATACCCAGCTGTCTCAGGAGCTGCAAGAGTGCAAGACCCAACTTGAGGCCGCACTCGCTATCGCAGGAGGAAACGCAGAGACCCCTCCTGGTAACACATTTTGATTGATAAATATAAGCGCTGTGCGGCGTGCGCGCAAGTCTAATAATGACATTGCAGGTGCCGCCGGACAAGATCCAGACAGTAAGATTATGCGCCGGTGAAGGTCGGCGAGAGGGTGCTGAATAGAGTGCAGCAAGAGAGGAACAAGCTCCAGGACGCCAACGCCAAGCTCGGAGAAGAGCTGAAAGGCGCTCGGGCCGGGCTGTCCGGCTCCGTTAAGGAGAATCAGCGGCTTCGTCGTGGCATCTATAGTAAGTGCTTGAGAGGACTCCTTTGAAAAGAAGAGTTCGGCGAGGAAGTAAATTGACATAATATGTCTTGTAGGTATACTCACAGGTCTCCCTGCGGAGGAGATGCCCATATCAACGGGTGATCAACTTCCCGAGCTGTTGCAGCTGCTCGAACGAGTTCGGCAGGCAATGAGCGGCGGCGTCCAGGCTTTATGGCCAGCCCTCTCCCTACCCGAGGGCCTTGGGGAGCTTGTGGAGAAGCTTCAGGGAGTGCGGCAGCGCTTCCGTTTGTGGAAGATTTCGGCTTGCCGCCAAGGTGCCAGGGAGGCTTGGGCCATGGTGAAGACGCGTTACAAGAAGGCGGATCCCAATCACATGGCCAAGGTCGGACCTATGGGGCCCGATGGGAAGGAGATCCCTGTGAGTTTAGTATACGGCCAAGTAGAGTTGGCCGCTAAATTTTCCCAACGGGACTGTAGATTAGACAGCCTGTTAGACGGGATTGAGGAAGAATACAGTCAGTAGATTTGACAATGTATTTTTAAAATGACATGTGAAATGCCTTCTAGCCGGATTGTAGATCGTTTGTCTTTGCCGACCTTTTCGCTTCAGCCTCAGGACCCTAGAGTCCGGAGTGTTTCCGAATACCTTCTTGGTTAAGAAACAACCGGGGTATGCATGGAGACCAGGCGTAGGGGTCATTAGTGCTTTATCAGACAAGTGCCCAACTAGTTATGTTATATTACATGGTTAGTAAGAAACATCTTCCAGGAGAATAGTTCCGTTAAGGGTTCCTTTCTTGGGAGGCATGCCCTAAAGTGCATGTCCGGACTGCGAAAAAATGCGAAAAACATCCGGGGCAGATAAATAAGTAGGTAAAAATCATCTTTTAAGTCACCGACCGAATATTCCCTTAAGAACGCTTAGCTTTGGCTTCACCCACCGAGGTACACATCTGGTGACCGGCAAGAATAATCGCAGAGGTGCTCCTTTACCTCCTAGCCGAACAATCGGGAACGAGGGGTAAGCACAGGAGCCAGGCAACCCAGCTTGGCCAAAACTTAAGTCATATCGGTGCATATAATGGTGAGTAAAAGGTACATGTGGAAGCTTGACACATGTGCTGGGCATGAAACCCTTATAATTTAGCTTCTGGAAAAGAAGCCCCCAGGTATAATGAGTGCGGATGGCACATCAAGTGTATGCGAACAATGCGCATGTAGGCCCTTAAGGGCTTTTTAGTGAAAGGGTTAAGAGAAGAAAGAGAAACAAAAGACAGCTGAAGTGTAAAAATTTGAACGGGGGAAGGGGACGCACTCTTAGTCCGGTGCTAGGCATAGAATCTTCGGAGGCGGGCTGCATTCAATGGGTTCGGCTCGAGTCGGTTGTCCGACGCATTTCGTAGACGGTACGCTCCGCCGGTCAGGACTTGATCGATAATGAAGGGGCCCTCCCATTTTGGCTTGAGCTTGTCCTTTTTCTTGTCCGGCTGGCGTAGAACTAGTTCGCCAACGTTGTAGGTCTTGGCCCATACTTCTCTGCTTTGATATCTTCGAGCCTGCTGCTGATAGAATGCGGAACGAGCCTTGGCGACATCGTGTTCTTCCTCCAATGCGTCCAAGCTGTCCTGCCGATCCAGCTCGGCCTCTCTTTCTTCATACATGCGCACTTGAGGTGAGTCATGAATAATGTCATGAGGCGAATCGCCTCTGCGCCAGATACCATAAAAATGGTGTGAATCCGTAGTACGGTTGGGCGTTGTCCGCAGCCCCGAGCACGGAGTCGAGCTCCTCTACCCAAGGCGTGTCGATTTAGTGAGTGACCGCACTAGTATGGGTTTAATGCCGCCATTATTAGACCATTTGCTCGCTCCACTTGACCGCTGGTTTGAGGATGATAGATCAAGCGTAGTCGAGCTTAATGCCCATGTTTTTGCACCATGACTTAACCTCATCGGCCGTGAAATTCGTGCCGTTATCGGTGATGATGCTGTGGGGGACACCATAACGGTGTACTACCCCGGATATAAAGTCTATCACTAGTCCGGACTCTACCGTTTTGACTGGTTTGGCCTCTATCCATTTGGTGAACTTGTTCACCATGACCAATAGGTACCTTTGCTTGTGGGTTCCCCTTTAAGGGGTCCAACCATGTCAAGCCCCTGCACGCGAACGGCGGGGTAATGGGTATAGTTTTGAGGGGTGGGTGGCATATGGCTCGATTAGCAAAGAGGCGACAACCGACGATCTTTGGACTAAGTCCCGAGATCCGCTCGGGCCGCCGGCCAATAAAATCTGCATGAATGCCTTTCCTACAAGGGCCCGAGCTGCGGCGTGGTGTCCGCCTAGTCCGGCATGAATTTCAGCCAGGAGGTTTTGCCCTTCCTCTTCGGAGATACACCTTTGAAGGACTCTGGTTGTGCTTTTCTTATAAAGTTCTCCCCCATGGACCTTGTAGGCTTTAGATCGCCGGACTATGCAGCGGGCCTCATTTTGGTCTTCGGGAAGTTCCTGCCTAATCAAGTAGGCTAGGAATGGTTCTGTCCACGGGGCGATTACTGCCATTATATCGTGGGCTGAAGGCGTTGTGTCATCGGCTGGATCGCCGGTTGGCGCAGTTTTTTCCGGTTTGTCGTTTCCGGACTCCTCTTCCCATAGTACGGATGGCTTGAAGAGCCGTTCCAGGAAGACGTTTGGAGGGACAGCGTCACGTTTTGCGCCGATGCGTGCCAGTACGTCTGCTGCTTGGTTATTTTCTCGGACTACGTGATGGAATTCGAGTCCTTCAAACCGAGCTGACATTTTTAGGATAGCGTTGCGATATGCTCCCATTTTTGGATCTTTGGCGTCAAAATCTCCATTTATTTGAGATATTGCTAGGTTTTAAGCCCCACGCACCTCTAGGCGTTGAATGCCCATGGAGATTGCCATCCAGAGACCATGTAAAAGGGCCTCGTATTCGGCTACGTTGTTGGAGTCCGTGTACGTTATTTGAAGTACGATTGACTGTGTCCCGGTCGGGACGCCAATACGATGCCACCCCCATCCGCCAACATTTAGAGCTGTCAAGTGCATAATCCAATTGAGTACGCCGTGCTTTTTAGGGAGTTCGCCGGTCCATTCAGCGACAAAGTCAGCCAAAACTTGTGACTTTATAGCTCGCCGAGGTTTGTAAGTTATATCGAATGGTAAGAGCTCAATGGCCCATTTTGCAATCCCGCCTGCTATGTCATGTTATTTATAATGTCATTGAGTGGTACTGAGGCCATCTTGTTATCGAACACTCTTGAAAGTAGTGTCGAGCTTCCGGATGCCATGAACACCGCATATGCTATCTTTCGATAGTGTGGGTAACGGACTTGCAGGGGTTAACACAAAGGATACATAATACACTCGTTTTTGAAGAGGGAATTTATGCCCTTCGCTCTCTCGCTCGACGACGAGTACCGCGCTTACAACTTGATGCGTTGCTGCGATGTATAACAACATTGGTTCGCCGGGTTGGGCGCAGCCAGACCGGATTTGTTGCCAATATGGCCTTTATTTCTTCGAGTCCGGCGAAGGGCAGATCCGTCAATCGAAGTGTTGAGGCGCCTAAGGAGGCGATAGAGGGCAATGCCTTTTCTCCTAGACGGAGATAAAGCGGCTTAGAACCGCCACGCATCCAAATAATTTTGTATTTGCTTGAGGTCTTTTGGGATATCT
Source organism: Aegilops speltoides (assembly GCA_021437245.1). Taxonomy (NCBI): domain Eukaryota; kingdom Viridiplantae; phylum Streptophyta; class Magnoliopsida; order Poales; family Poaceae; genus Aegilops; species Aegilops speltoides. The sequence goes on from CM038146.1 coordinate 98,118,656, forward strand.
AGTGTGTGTGAGCTCGGATTTTGGCTGGGTTTGCTTCAATTCCTCTACGGATACAATAAAGCCCAAGAACTTTCCGGTGGTACATCAAAACGCATTTTTCGATTCAGCTTGATGTCATATGCTCGAGGTTGTCGAATGTGAGCCTCAAGTCGTCTACTAGAGCTTCGACGTGTTTGGTTTTGACAACTACGTCGTCTACGTATGCCTCTACGGTTTTGCCGATCTGGGTGGCGAGACATGTTTGAATCATGCGCTAATATGTTGCGCCAGCGTTTTTAAGTCCGAAGGGCATCGTGTTGAAGCAGAATGGTCCATATGGAGTGATGAATGCTGTTGCGGCTTGGTCTGCTTCCGCCATCATAATTTGATGGTATCCGGAGTATGCGTCGAGGAAGCACAATGAATCGTGTCCTGCAGTAGCATCGATTATCTGGTCGATGCGGGGGAGGGGAAGGGATCCTTTGGGCAAGCCTTATTGAGGTCTTTAACATCGACGCATAGGCGCCTGGATTTTTCCTTCTTTGGTAGCATTACCAGGTTTGCTAGCCAATCCGGATGTTTGATATCTCTGATGAATCCGGCCTCCAACAGTTTGGCTAGCTCTTCTCCCATTGCCTGTCTTTTGGGTTCGGAAAATCGTCGAAGAGCCTGTTTGACTGGCTTGAATCCTTTTAGGATGTTTAGGCTGTGTTATGCTAATTTGCGTGGGATTCCGGGCATATCCGAGGGGTGCCAGGCGAAAATGTCCTAATTTTCCCGGCGAATTTCGCAGATCGGCGCCTACATCGAGGTTCAACCAGCCCGATGGAGGCCGTCTTTGTTGGGTCCGTTGGATGGACCTGGAATTTCACTATTTCGTCCGCTGGTTTAAAGGAGGTGGACTTGGATCTCTTATCGAGTGTCACATCGGCCCTGTTCACCGTAGAGCGCAGCGCGGTGAGTTCTTCTGCCGCTAGGGCTTCGGATAGCGCCTCCAGGGCTAATGCGGCTGTCTTGTTTTTGGCACGTAATGCTATGTCCGGATCACTAACGAGAGTGATTATTCCGCCGGGCCCAGGCATTTTGAGGTTCATGTACCCGTAATGGGGTACGGCTTGAAAAATTGTGAATGCCTCCCGTCCTAGTATGGCGTGATATCCGCTGTTGAACGGGGCCACTTGGAACGTGACTTCTTCGGATCTGTAATTGTCCGGCGAGCCGAACACCACATCGAGTGTGATTTGTCCGTGCAGCGTGCTTCCGGCTGGGTATTATTCCCTGAAGGTTGTGCTGCTTCGCTCAATACGGCTCCAATCTATTTCCATTTTTGAAGAGTTTCCTCGAGATGAGGTTTAATCCGCTGCCGCCATCCATGAGGACCTTTGTAAGTCGAAAGCCGCCCACTATAAGACTAAGCACCGGTCGGGTGGTGCTCGGGCTGTTCGAATTTAGGTTAAATCGCTGGCGTTGAAGGTGATGGCCGTGTAGCTCCATGGATTTGTTGTTGCTACTGGTAGACTTGGCGAGGCCGCGGATTGTTCGCTTCCGCATTTTATTTGATGCGAAGGTCTCGAAGATCGTTGATACTGCATCGGTATTGTTGGAGTGGTTTTCGGGGCTAGAAGCTCCTCGCCACTTTTGGCCACCTGCCGTAATATCCAACATGCTCGGAGGCTATGTGTTGGGACGGCGCCCTCTGCACTGTGAAGTTTACAGGGTCCGCTGAGCCATCCCTCTAGCACGGTTCCGTGCCCTCTATGGGGTTTTTGCTTTTTTGTTTTTGTATCTGGTGCCTGAGTGTAATGCACCCTTTTGTTGCGGACTAGGGTTGGGTCCGGATTGTCCCAAAAATTATTTTCGGTTTTCGGAAACTCTCCATCGCACAAGATTTTCAGATTATGGACGCCAGTCGGCGAATCGTAATTTTATGACGGCCGACGGCGCTCAAGATTCCTTTATCCGCAATTATTGCAGAAAATTGAGATTGCGTTATCCTCTCGGCAGTCCTTTATCCCGCCCATGACCAGGAGGAATCGCCCAAGAGTGATGTATTGCTTCAGCGGGCTCTTGCCGGATTAGAGATAGATCGCATATGTCTCGGCGGGTGGGTGGAATTAAGTCCGGAACCCTACCAGTCTCAAGGCTTAAAGGACGGGAAGTTTCCAAATTCGGAAGCTTGGATTGCTGGACGTAGTCCAGCAAGTCCGGAGCGATGCATGATTTTAAGTTCAGTGCTCGATCGAAATCCGTCCCTCCGCGGAGAGTCGCCGCATTGTTCCTCTACCACTGTAATGTGGTGGGTGACCTGGGGAGAGTTAATCTCTCTCAGATCGGTTTAATTCCCGATCGGATTGTAGTCTGTAGCGACTCCCAGGGCGGCGATGCGATCCAAGAGCTCGTTGACAGATGAGAGCTCTATCGGATCCAGCTTCTCGGCAGATTCCGAGCTGACGCGAAGATTGCTTTTGACGGCTTGAGAAGTCATCGTCGAGCAAATGGCGGACAGCGGTCATAAGAAAACCACCTAGCGGATAGTTTGGCCAGAGGCCAAGGCCCTTTGGCGAAAATACCGTCCTTGAAGACGGGTGGAGGCATCCTTCCTATTGGCGGCGACACGTAGGAACTCTCAATGAAAGCACCAATGTCGGTGTCAAACCGCGGATCTCGGTAGGGGGTCCCGAACTGCGCCTAGGCGGATGGTAACAGAGACCAGGGACACGATGTTTTACCTGTGTTCGGGCCCTTTTGATGGAGGTAAAACCCACGCCCCGCTTGATTAATATTGATGATGTCTATTACAAGAGTGGATCTACCACGAGATCAAGGAGGCTAAACCCTAGAAGCTAGCCTATGGTATGATTGTTGTAATGGAGGTTATGTCCTACGGACTAAAGCCCTCCGGTTTATATAGACACCGGAGAGGGCTAGGGTTACACAGAGTCGGTTACAATGGTAGGAGATCTACATATCCGTACTGCCAAGCTTGCCTTCCACGCCAAGGAAAGTCCTATCCGGACACGGGACAGAGTCTTCAATCTTGTATCTTCGTAGTCTTGGAGTCCGGCGGACGATGATAGTCCGGCTGTCCGGACACCCCCTAGTCCAGGACTCCCTCACCCACCGTAATACTTATGCTATCTTGAGAGAAGCCTCTAGTGAAACCTATGGCCCCCGGGTCTATCTCTTATCATATTTGCTTCCAATCTACTTTTATTTGCATCTTTACTTTTTGCATCTATATTATAAAATACCAAAAATATATTTATATTATCATACAATCTCTATTAGATCTCACTTTCGCAAGTGACCGTGAAGGGATTGACAACCCCTTTATTGCGTTGGTTGCAAGTTCTTTGTTCGTTTGTGTAGGTGCATGGGACTTTTGAGGAGCCTCCTACTGGATTGATACCTTGGTTCTCAAAAACTGAGGGAAATACTTATGCTACTATTGCTGCATCACCCTTTCCTCTTCAAGGAAAACCAACACAAGCTCAAGACGTAGCAGCCTACAACGACTTCATCAAGTCCAAGGCGACCACCTACAAGTAAGGGTGATTCTTCCATCTTCGGAAGCCCCCCAAGGAAGATGGACGAGCATGGGAAATTCCCTTCGGTCATGGAGACAAGCTACGAGGTGCCACATCATATGGGCCTCCAACAACAAGACGGTGACAAGAAGGTCGAGCAAGGGCCATCCCCTTTGACCACGGCGATAGGAGTTGAGAATGGAGACATTGGCACCTACATCTCTCTGACACCCACATATGTCGAGATGCCCCATTTGTCATGTGAGGAGAGCCACCACCCCATGAGTGAGATGAGTGACTCCACCATATATGACACTGAGAGCATTTCCTATGAGAGGATGAGTGTGACCACCACTAGCCCCACACATGAGCGCATGCCACAAATCCTATGTGAGGTTGAGCGCCATTTGAGTGACTCCACCAACCATATGAGTGAGAGCATCCTTGAGGGAGTGAGTGAGCCACAACACTTAGTGAGTGAGGTAGTTGACACGGCATGTGAGGCCACTATGATTTCTAACGACTTAACCTCTACTCCTAGTGTGTTTTCTTCTTTGGTGCTAGGTCTCCTACATGACAACATGCATATCTTCAGCGAGTCAATCCCTCCAATGGAGACGACGATGGCCGTGGTGGATGATGATGCACCCCCATATGGTTCCATCAAGATGAAGATGACAAATGAGTGGATCTTCAACACCTCACCTACAACACATGAGCAACACCCCGAAGGTAACATAGGTGAAGGAGCTTCTCTTGTCCCACTAGTGGACTCTCTTACCAATGATTGCTTGCATGATGTTGATCCACCTATTCCTGTGCTTCATGCTAGTGCGACTTCTTCGTGTCATGACTTACCTATTTATGATGAATATGATGATGAGCTTGTTGAGTTGCCTAGTTGTGATGCTATGCTCCATAGGATATCTTGTGAAAATTCTATTGGTCACTTCATGTTTGACAACCCATTGAACTTGTCATATGCTATGAGTGAGATCTCCCATATTGCATCATTTCAATCTCAACATAGTAACTATGCATGGCACATTAAAATAAATCCCATTTGCACTTATGGCATAGATGACGAGATGATGGTCATTGGCTTTTGTTTTTCATGTGATGATATTGCCATGCTTCCTTTACATGATTTGCACAATTCATCTACTATGCCATGCCATGATCACATTGTTCCACATATGCATTGTTTTGGATGTTGTCAATATTCTCCATGTGATGTTCCTACTAATGCTCATGAGGAGACCCCCATAGTGTCCTCATACCTATTAGGAGATTTTGATGCATCTCATACTTTGCATGATTCCCATAATTGCGTGCACCACATTCCATGAATAACAATGCTCTAGATATTTCTCGTGATGCATTACACAATTTGAGTCTCCATTATGCTATACATAATAACAAACCTCTCATGATGGATGACATGTTTCTATATCATGCATCTCATTTATTTGAGCATTGGCTATTTTGTGCTAACCGACACATGCATGTGCGCATCATCCTGGTTGATGTGTACACATACCACGCACACACAATTTTTCCTTTGTCTTTGTTTTTTGTAGGTACTCACGTATACTCGTCAACCTCTCAATCCCAAGAGTTGACGAAACGAGCTCTTGAGAGCAACGATGCTTTGGAATCTCGTGGACTATCCTTAACACCGTTCTCTTCGCGCAAGGACTGCACGCCTCTCTTTTACTTGGCTCTCACACGGCTATGGGCTATTTACCACTTGTCACCTTATGCTCATTTTCCCGTGTTCACTTTGCATGTTATACTTATGCCTTTGCCATGCAATTGTGACCCTTGCTTGCATCTACCCATGATTCACCATTATGATACTTCTATGTGTATTTGCATGCTTGGTGGAGATACTTGTAGCTATTTTCTCGATTTCTTTGTGCCCCATGCTATTGATGCTTGTTGTGTTGGGAGAGTCATGATGACCCATTGTTATTTACATATGGCTTCTCACTAATACATTCATGCTATTTTCCTCATATCTTGCTTTCATGCTTGTGATATGTCATGTGCATTATTCATGCCCACTATTTGCACACATGACATGATTGCCATGATTCCTTCTAGTATGTTGCATCTTCGCACTACTAGCTCGCTTGACTTGATTGCTATGATTGCTTGCTATGTTGCATCACCCATGTTCCACTATTACTTGCTTTCTTGGGTTGATGACATATATGCTCATGCCTCTCACATGATATATTTTGATCATTGTCTCTTGTGGCCATTAGTTGCCTCTTTCATATCCACTTGTATTGAGTGCAACCATACTATGCTTATTGATCTTAGAGACTTTGACACCTTACTTGTGACGCATGCTTGTTTGATTGAGCCTATTGCATTTGGTTGTTCTCGCATCATATGCCTCCATACAATGCAATGCTCCCTTGTCCTTTCGTATGATGAGCATGATGCATACACTTGTTGGGTATTTTACCACACGAATGATAGGTTTTGCACTTCCGCTAACCTCATTTGTTTTTTCAAGTGTTTGTCATGTTCTTTCGTTTTGAAGGATTCACAAGGCATTACCATCATGAGACATATTGGTTATGTGAAGGCATACATGATGTGCAACTCCAACATCTTCGGGAACATTCATAAAGTGAACTCCTTCCCTTTGAGCCATCCTCAAGTTTACATATTGGATGGGTCACTCTTTCATTGTTGTTTCCTTCTTGTTGTCTACATGACACATCTCATGGACGGAGGAGCGACATTGGAGATTGGCTCTATGGACCTTTACATTGAGGAGCGCTCGGACTTATTGGATGCACCTTCGGTCTTCCACGCTTGCTACGACATAGAGCATTGGTACACCAACACCTCCATATTTGTTGATTGTGCTCATACATGTCATGCTCAATGGACATATCATACTCACCGCAAGTTTGCACCCTATGCATGGATTGACTCACATTATACTTGCCTTGTTGCATCTATTTCCATGACATCCATGATATATGAGCTTGTGCACTTCCTAAGCAAATTTGTTGTGATCTTCCTTGATGGCATATTCATACATCATGATCATATTGCCCACCATCAATTGCATGATAACATATACATATTGAGCATCCATTGCCATGTTCATGCTTTTGATGCACCATCCCATTATGACATCATTTTGCACAATGGTCACATTCATCATATTCACAACACCTTTGTGCATGCCTCGAATGAATTTGCTCACATGAATGCTTTACATCTCATTCTACATCTTTTGGATAAGTATATTGTGCCTTGCCACACACTATCTTGCCGCACGGACTCATTCTTACATGATGGACACTTTGTGTGCGCTGACCATTGTATTTCCAAGTGTCGTTTGTGTTTGCTATTTTTGCATGTCTTTCACTCCGAGGACACCTTGGACTACTTGGATTGCGCCATTCTTCAACTTCGTCCAACTACAAGTCCGTCCACGACAACCGTTTCCATGGTGATGAGGATCACGATCCGAGGTCGGATCTTTCCCAAGGGGGGGAGATGATGCGGAGCATCCCTCATTCATCCCCATGTACACTTCGACTACTCTCCAAACCCCAAGAGGACATATGACGAGACCTCAAACATACGCCATTGGAATTAAGGTGAACCCGCTCTTCTTCGAAAAAATATCATGAATATCCATTGGACTTGCTTGCTACCTCACCAAAGTGCTCTATGTGTCCTTAGATACGAAGACCGACGACCACAAGCTGGCGAGGAACACCCCAAAGGAGTTGGAGAAGGACCACAAGTCCACAAGGAGGAAGAAGGAGTGCAACAAGATCAACTCTGCACCTCCCAGGCGACCCCGTGCCCACGGTCCTCGAAGACCCCATGCGCACGAACTACTTAGAGAGCTGGCGCCGGAGCACCCCGTGCGCACGGGCTCATACCGTGCCCACAGGACCCCCGTGCGCACGGGCTCATCAGGATGGACGACCGAGAGTCACCTGTTGGGCCTCCACTTCATCCCCTTCCTCCACCTACCTATATATATCCCCCTCCCTCCTCCATTTAGACTTAGAAAATATGATAGCTCATTCTTAGGTGAGCTTTGCTCCTACCTCCTCCTCTTTAGAGAGAGAGACCACTCCCATGGGGTTCAAGGCCTCCATGTGAGAAGATCCACTTGTGGATATCAAGACCTCCTCTTGGAGAAGACTATCATCTATACCTCTCTCCTCATAGGATTGGGATGAACTAGTACTTTGTATCTTTCCTTTGTTGTTCTTGGATCATTGTATCTCTTGTGTGTTCTTGGATCTAGCATATGTGTGATTGGATCTAGTCAATTTGAGTGCTTCCCCTCTCTTGTGTTCTTTGTGTTCATCTTGTTCTTGGGGATTCCCCCTCCAATTCGTGAAAATCTCTCCATAGGGTTCCACCCTACATCAGTTTCTTCCTGGTAAGTTTCTGGACAAAAACTTGTTAGCTTTACTGAGAAAAATCTAGTGAGAATTAATGAATGTACTTTGGGGTCTAGCATTCTCTTAGGAAGGTAATGAAGCTCAGAAAAGATCAGCCCCAAAAGATCAAGGAAAATATACTTGCTGTGTAATGTGGTCATTCTGTCCAGAACATAAATGATTTTCTGTAGCAAAAATATTCCAAATAGTTATGCAATATTTTTGCTCAGGGAGGTGCCCTAGGGTTCAAAGAATATTTGTGAATTTATTCAGGATTTTAGGAGCAAGAAAATTAGGGGTTGCTTTGGAGCATACTTCTCTGAAGTGATTTTCAAGGAAGAAAATGAATATTTTTTATTTTATGAAAAATATTCCTTGGGCTTTTGTTGGAGTTTTTTCAGAGAAGGAAAGATGAGCTAGGGGTGGATGGGTCACTTGGGTGAAAATCAAGGGTAGGCCCAAGTGATTAAGTCCATTTGAATCGATTCAAAGCTCCAAATCCAAAGCAAATGCAAAAGAAAGTCCGGAAAAAGAGAGAAGACAAATCGAGGCTGTCACAAACCTCCCCCACTTAAGATGAATCTCGTCCTAGAGATTCGGTTGCTTGGGTGGGTAGTTTGTCCTTAAAAATTCCTCTCTTTCCCAGATTGCTTCTTCTTTGGTGTGATGCTCCCACTGGACCTTATAAAACTTGATCGCTTTGCTGCGTGTGACCCTTTCTGCCTCATCCAAGATTCTGAACGGTCTCCCCTCATAAGTTAAATCCTTGGCAAGCTCAATTTCTAACATATCAGTCCTCTTCTCGGGTGGTGAAATACACCTTCTCAATTGTGATACGTGGAAGACATTGTGTACTTCCGACAATTCTGGTGGCAATTCCAACTGATAAGCAACTGTGCCAACTCGGGTCATGACTAGGAACAGACCAATATATCTTGGTGCCAATTTGCCTCGGGTCTGAAATCTCTTGATTCCCTTCATGGGTGTGACTCGTAGATACACGTGTTCACCAGGCTCAAAACTGACTTGCCGATGTTTGGCATCATAATAACTCTTCAGTCGTGACTTAGCCAGTTGTAGTCTATCTTGAATTTCCTTGACTTGTTTCTCTACCTCCAATATCAAATCAGTACCAAAGATACGGCTGTCTTTGATTTGAGACCAATTTAATGGAGTGCGGCACTTACGGTCGTACAAAGCTTCAAATGGTGACATCTTCAGACTGGTTTGGAAACTGTTGTTGTATGAGAATTCTGCATATGGCAGACAATCTTACCATTTGGGCTCATGAGCTAAAGCACATGCTCGAAGCATGTCTTCCAGGATTTGATTTACCCGCTTGGTGTGAGCGTCTGTCTGTGGGTGAAAGGTGGTGCCGTATTTGAGGACGGTCCCCAAACTTGATGGAGTCGGGACCAGAATGCAGAGGTAAATAGTGAACCTTGGTTCGAAGTGATTGTTTTTGGCACTCCATGCAAACTGAAAATCTGGGATACATATAATTGTGCAATTTGATCGACGCGAAATGTGGTGTGGATGGGAATAAAATGAGACACTTTAGTCAGGGTGTACACTATGACCCATACAACATCATTGCCTCTGTGAGTCCTGGGTAGACCGGTGATAAAGTCCATGCAGACATCGTCCCATTTCCATTGCGAGACGGGTAGAGGTTGGAGAAGTCCGGTGGGTTTCTGGTGTTCGGCCTTTACTTTCTTGCAGATGTCACAACAAGTGACAAAATATGTGATGTCCCTTTTCATTCCATCCCACCAAAATATCTGTTGAAGGTCTTCGTACATTTTAGTGCCTCTGGGGTGTATCGAATATGAGGACTCATGTGCTTCTACCGAAATTTTCTTTCTCAAGTCTGCTTGCTCAGGTACGCATATCCGTCCTCGAAACCTAAGTGTACCCAATGCATCCTCAGAGAAATACCGAGTCTTCCCTTGTCGCAGATGTTTGAGATGTCCTTGCAGAATCTTGTCACCCGGGCCATGCGAATCTCCTCCTCAAGAGTAGGATTTACTTCCAAAATATTTGCAAGACCGGCATTTACAACTACCAAGTTGAGCTGAGCGATCTCTTTTTGGAGTTCCGGAGGCAAGGACTCCATCATGCCATTTAAACTGGCAGGCTTGCGACTGAGGGCATCAGCAACCATGTTGGCTTTTCCCGAATGGTAATTTATTCCCAGATCATAGTCCTTGACCAACTCGAGCCATCTTCGTTGTCGAAGGTTTAAGTCTGGCTGGGTAAATATATATTTGAGACTCTTGTGGTCGGTAAATATTTGACATCTTTTTCCAACGACAGTGGCCAGGTCCAAATCATGTGTAGGATAATTTCCTTCATGAGGTCGTAGCTGGCGAGATGCGTAAGCTACCACCTTGCCATCTTGCATGAGTACGCACACATTACTCTTTCTGGATGCGTCAAAATACACATCAAAGCTGCGGTAAATGTCTGGGAAAGTCAGTAATGGTGCTGATGTCAATCTAGTTTTTAGCTCGTTAAAGCTCTTCTTGCAATCCTCAGTCCATTCAAACTTCTTGTCTTTCTTGAGGAGTTCTGTCATTGGCTTGGCAATTTTGGAAAATCCTTCAATGAACCGACGGTAGTATCCGACTAATCCAAGAAAACTCTGAATTTCGGATACCGTCGTGGGTGTTGCCCAATCAAGCACATCTTTTACTTTGCTGGGATCCACTGTGATGCCTTCTGCTGATAGAACATGTCCTAGAAATCCGACTTGTTTGACCAAAACTCACACTTGCTGAATTCGCATAAAGTTGATGGCCACGGAGTCTCTGTAAGACTGCTCGGAGGTGTTCCTTCTATTCCTTGTCACTTTTAGAGTATATGAGAATATCATCGATGAAAACCACCAAACTTATCCAAGAATTCCATGAACACCTTATTCATCATATGCATGAAAAAGGCAGGGGCATTTGTGAGACCCAAAGACATCACCGTATATTCATAGAGACCATAACGGGTAGTGAACGCGGTCTTAGGAATATCTTCCTTCTTGATCTTGAGTTGATGATATCCGGTCCTTAAATCAATCTTGGAAAATACTTTTGGCCCACTGAGTTGATCGAACAAATCATCAATCCTAGGTAGCGGGTATTTGTTCTTGATGGTGACATCGTTCAACTGACAGTAGTCCACACACATTCTGAGACTGTCGTCTTTCTTGTCTACGAATATTGCGGGTGATCCCCATGGTGACGAGCTTGGGCAGATATATCCTTTCTACGGCATCTCATCCAACGGTTTCTTTAATTCCACGAGTTTGGATGAAGGCATTCGATAATACTTTTTGTACAATGGTGCAGTTCCAGGTACAAGGTCAATTGCAAACTCAAGCTCTCCGTCTAGAGGCATTCCGGGTAATTCCTCGGGGAATACATCGGGAAATTCACTAACCACAAGAATCATATCCAATTTTTGGCTACTGCTATGAAGACCAGTTCTCCTTTGGGTATGCTTTTGCGGGCATAGAATTTTATGGATCGCCCTTCCTGATTTATCAAGGTGACTTCTCGGGTCGCAGAATTGATGCATACTTGATATTGGGTCAACAAGTTCATTCCCAAAATAACATCCAACTTGGCAGACTCAATGACTATCAAAGTAGTTGGAAAATGGACTCCCTTGATATAAATTTCCAAATTTCGGCAGACCAGATTGCTTTTGAGCATAGATCCCGGGGATTGAACCATCATACTTTTTCCCAAAAGCGAGAAAGGAATTTTTTTTCGGGCAATGAAACTCTAAGAAGCAAAAGAGTGGGAAGCCCTAGAGTCAAATAAAATTATTGCGGGTATGTTATTAACAGAAAACATACCAATGACGACTTCGGGGTTTTCCTGGGATTCGTCTGCGGAGAGGTGATGAACTTGCCCTTGGACGATCTTCTGGGTATGATATGGCCCCAAGTGATTGACTTGTGGCCGGAACAGGGCATTTGACTTCTTGGGACACTGCCTGCCATAATGTCCTGTCTGTCCACAATTAAAGCAGGCGTTGTTGTGCTGACGCTCCTCGTGCACTGGACTGGTGACGACATTCTTGACTTGAGTAGTGGTCTTGTTCACATTCTGCTGCTAATTTAGTTTGTACTCCACTTGAGTCTGTTGCCAGGTACGGGCCTTCTGCACGGGCTGTCCGTCCTTCTTTGGCTCGAATTTATTCTTGTGGTCATTATTTGCGGCTCAGTTGTCTTGCACAGGCTTGTACTCTCTTTCTGCGATGAGGGCCTTGTTTACCAGAGACTGAAAATCTGGAAAGTCGAGCATGCATAGTGCACTCCTGAGGTGTTGATTTAATCCTCCAAGGAACCTATCGATCTTCCTTTCTTCCGTGTCCACATCATAGAGGGAATAACGGTCCAGATGGTTGAACTTGTGCAAATATTCGCTTACTGACAGACTTCCTTGAGTGAGACCAAGGAATTCGCATTGCTTGACCTTCATGATACCAGCTGGAATATGGTACTTGAGGAATTGGTCCTTGAAATTAGTCCACGTGATTTCTTCTCCAGCAGGCCACAGAGCTTTAGCATTATCCCACCATATAGCAGCGGCTCCTTCAAGATAGTGGGTAACGAACGGAACCTTGTCAGCTTCGTCAGTGCGAGCAATTTCAAGTTTCTTCTCAATAGTTCGTAACCAATCATCTGCTTCCAAAGGGTCAACCACTTGACTGAAACTGGAAGGCTTAGTCCTTTGAAAATCTGACAGCTTGGAGTGATGGCCATTTAGATTCCATTCTGCCCAACCATAGCTTGCACACTTTTTAGCAGCTCAATCAGATAATTGTTCCTTCTTTATTCAAACATGCGCATAATTTGTTCAGTGGAGGGTGGATTTGGCGGTGGAGGCGGTGGTTGCGGATACGACTCGGGGGAGTGTCCTGCCTATCACTACTAGGAAAAGGGCTATAGATGGAATTGACATTAATGGCGCACCAGACATGTGGTGCGCCATTACTATATACTAATGGCGCACCATGTGTTGGTACGCCATTAGTGTCCAAATACTAATGGCGCACCACATCCACGGTGCGCCATTAGTAAAAATATGTTTTTTAAAATTTTGTTCAAAACTACTAATGGCGCACCGTGGGAGTGGTGCGCCATTACTAGTTGAACTAGTAATGGCGCACCACATCCACGGTGCGCCATTAGTAAAAAAAAATTAAAAATTTTTTTTGAATTTTGTTCAAAACTACTAATGGCGCACCGTGGGAGTGGTGCGCCATTACTAGTTCAACTAGTAATGGCGCACCATGCCACGGTGCGCCATTAGTAACTTGGCCACCACTTCCACCGATCGCACTTCGTGGATCGCCTTTTCAGTTTTAAAAAAAATAAAAGAAAATGATGAAAATGTCAAAAAAATAAAAGAAAATAAGTTTCCCATGTGATATGTGGCCTAGTTGTTGGAAAAATTTGCAAATATGAATTTTGACTTCATTTGCAAAATCTCGCGAGAATTTGTAAAAATGGGCATAACTTTTGCATACTAACTCGGATGAAAAAGTTTTTTATATGAAAAATCATCTACTCGAAAAGTTACATCCAAATTTAATCGGGGGAACCCCGTTAAACATTTTCAAAATCCTCAAAAACCTAACAGAAAAAAGATACAGGGCTTTTAAGATCTGGAGAGGCAAAAAAATTCAAACTTACTAATGGCGCACCTACCCATGGTGCGCCATTACTATCTTCCCGCCTTCAAAATTCAAAATAAGTCAAAAAAAATAAAAAAAAGTTACTAATGGCACACCTACCCATGGTGCGCCATTAGTATCTTCCCTCCTTCAAAATTCAAAATAAGTCAAAAAAAATATAAAAAAATACTAATGGCGCACCTGCCCATGGTGCGCCATTAGTATCTTCCCGCCTTCAAAATTCAAAATAAATCAAAAAAATAAAAAAAAAGTTACTAATGGGCGACCTCCATGCATGCGCCATTAGTATGTCAGATATATGGCTGGTCGTGGTCCTCTCCTCCTTATCTCTTCATTCCACCTCTCCTACACTCCATCTCCTCCTCTCCTCCACTCCATCTTCCCTTCTCTCCTCCACCATACTTCTCCTCTCCGGTGACCTCCTCCTCCTCTCCCGTGACCTCCTCCTCCCTCCTCCCTCCCTCCCTCCCCTCACGGTTTCTTCTCCCTCCTCTCCGGTGAGCTCCTCCTCCCTCCTCTCCGTGAGCTCCTCCTCCCTTCTCTCCGGTGAGCTCCTCCTCCTCCTCTCCGTGAGCTCCTCCTCCTCCTCTCCTCCCATCCCCTCATGGTTCTCCTTCCTCCTCTCCGATGCTCGGTGAAGTCCTCTCCACGACCTCCTCCTCCTCCTCCGCGATGTAGGCGGCGCCTCCCGTGACCTCCTCCTCCTCCTCTCCGGCGAACTCCTCTTCGGCAAAAGACCACGACAAAAGAATGTACAAGATCCAAAAACAGGAACAAAATTTGAAATAATGTCGTGCCAAAAAACAAGCAAAAAAACGAGCAAAAAATGGGCAAAAAATCACGATCCAGATCTAGATTCAAAATGGCGATCACTAATGGCGATCACTAAACAAAGGCGCCATTAGTATGCCGGGTTACTAATGGCGATCCCGTTGTCGCGGCGCCATTAGTATGCCAAAGCACTGGTATACATGGCCTGGGAGGCATACTAATGGCGCACCGTGGCCTATACTAATGGCGCACCAGTGGTGCGCCATTAGTATACCAGATACTAATGGCGCACCAGTGATGCGCCATTAATGGCCAAATTAGGTGCGCCATTAGTAGCGGTTTTTCTAGTAGTGTATCTTGCTGAGCCACGAACAGGGACATCCTCACAAGCCTGCGTGTTGCTGCCTCCCTGCGTCATCCTATTGTTTATTTTTCCCAATAAGAGCAACCGCGATGAGCATCATTGATGTCTACTACAAAACCTTCTTCTTGTAGACGTTGTTGGGCCTCCAAGTGCAGAGGTTTGTAGGACAGTAGCAAATTTCCCTCAAGTGGATGACCTAAGGTTTATCAATCCATGGGAGGCGTAGGATGAAGATGGTCTCTCTCAAGCAACCCTGCAACCAAATAACAAAGAGTCTCTTGTGTCCCCAACACACCCAATACTAAATTGTATAGGTGCACTAGTTCAGCGAAGAGATGGTGATACAAGTGCAATATGGATGGTAGATATAGGTTTTTGTAATCTAAAAATATAAAAACAGCAAGGTAACTAATGATAAAAGTGAGCATAAACGGTATTGCAATGGTAGGAAACAAGGCATAGGGTTCATACGTTCACTAGTGCAAGTTCTCTCAACAATAATAACATAATTGGATCATATAACTATCCCTCAACATGCAACAAAGAGTCACTCCAAAGCCACTAATAGCAGAGAACAAACGAAGAGATTATGGTAGGGTACGAAACCACCTCAAAGTTATCCTTTCTCTTCTATCTATTCAAGAGTCCGTAGTAAAATAACATGAAGCTATTCTTTCCGTTCAATCTATCATAGAATTATACTAGAATAACACCTTATGACACAAATCAACCAAAACCCTAATGTCACCTAGATACTCCATTGTCACCACAAGTATCCGTGGGCATGATTATACGATATGCATCACACAATCTCAGATTCATCTATTCAACCAACACAAAGTACTTCAAAGAGTGCCCCAAAGTTTCTACCGGAGAGTCAAGACGAAAACGTGTGCCAACCCTTATGCATAGGTTCATGGGCGGAACTCGCAAGTTTATCACCAAAACATACATCAAGTGGATCACGTGATATCCCATTGTCATCACAGATAAGCACGGCAAGACATACATCAAGTGGATCACGTGATATCCCATTGTCACCACAGATAAGCACGGCAAGACATACATCAAGTGTTCTCAAATCCTTAAAGACTTTATCCAACAAGATAACTTCAAAGGGAAAACTCAATCCATCACAAGAGAGTAGAGGGGGAGAAACATCATAAGATCCAACTATAGTAGCAAAGCTCGCGATACATCAATATCGTGCCATAGAGAGAACACGAGAGAGAGAGATCAAACACATAGCTACTTGTACATACCCTCAGCCCCGAGGGTGAACTACTCCCTCTTAGTCATGGAGAGCGTCAGGATGATGAAGATGGCCATCGATGAGGGATTCCCCCTCCGGCAGGGTGCCGGAACGGGCTCCCGAGAGGTTTTTGGTGGCTTGCGGCGGCGGAACTCCCGATCTATTTTGTTATCCGAAGGTTTTAGGGTATATGGGAATATATAGGTGAAAGAAGTTGGTCGAGGGATGCTTGAGGGGCCCACGAGACAGGGGGCGCGCCCAGTAGGGGGTGGGGGGGGCCCCCACCTCGTGGCCACCTCGAAGCTTCCTTGCCTTCAACTCCAAGTCTCTTGGATCATGTTCGTTCCAAAAATCACGCTCTCGAAGGTTTCATTCCGTTTGGACTCTGTTTGATATTTCTTTTCTTCAAAACACTGAAATAGGCAATAAAACAGCAATATGGGTTGGGCCTCCGGTTAATAGGTTAGTCCCAAAAGTAATATAAAAGTGTACAATAAAGCCCATAAACATTCAAAACAGATAATAAAATAGCATGAATTCTTCATAAATTATAGATACGTTGGAGACGTATCAATCATCCAAACATGGGAAGAAAAGCCAATGACAAACCCAAAAGAGCAAAACGAATCAATCGAGAAACACGGCGATCGAATAAAAAGTTCCAACATAATTATACATAGACTCATACATGAAAGATAGACATCATGACTGGTGCGACTACTCGCATACATGCAACGATACATCATGGCTCATACAACTACATCCGTACATCACATGACCACTGCAGATACTCAGACGCGCGCTCTAGGACTCTGTAGGTGCCGCCAGATCCTCTCCTGAGTCAGACCCAGATCCTGAACTGACGACGCTAACCGAGACCCCCGGGTTAAAGGTAACACAATGACGCTGCCTCGAGGGCTCTCCCTCAGGGGTAGGCGCGAGATGAGAAGGGGTCATGGGAGCTGCAGGGGTAGCAAGAAGAGACGCCCACTCAGCAAGAGCACTGTGTGGGTTCACAGTCGAGGTGCCCGAGCTACTCGGGGGAGTAACCAGGGAAATAGGTGAGCTAGAACTCGGCACAATACAAGGAGTAAATACCATAGAAGGTGGAGTCGGGTAGGATCTAGCGGCGGCTAAAGCAGAACGAGCACGATTTAGCTCTGGAGCCAACTCGTGAATCAAAAGATAACTAGCAGTGATATATTGAGAAAGGTGGTTGGTGTCACTATCAGACGCCGGATCAATGGAATGAAAGCGAACACGACCATCATCGTGCAAAGATGGATAGAAGCAACCTGGGTGGTTCTGCATCTGAGCCTCTGTATAGGGTAACTCAACAAGAATCTCGAATGCGGCATACTGGACGGCCTGAGTGGTGATGGATGCATAACCGCTCCGAGAGGTACGAGTGTAAGAGCGTGCTGACGAACTGGTGCGTAGAGTAACCACGGCGTGATACTCATACACGAAGTCGTCTAGACGCTCCTGGTACACCCGATATGCTGGGTCGTCACCATGAGGGTGCAGTCGAAGCCACACATTACGAAGGAGATGCGGTGAAGTGTATGGCATCAACTCCAACTGACACGGATACGGCACCAGAGCCATCTACACTCACAACCATTAACCGGTTAGAAATAACAATAAGTCTAATGCAGGTAATGCATGAAGGAAATATGCCCTAGAGGCAATAATAAAGTTATTATTTATTTCCTCATATCATGATAAATGTTTATTATTCATGCTAGAATTGTATTAACCGGAAACATAATACATGTGTGAATATATAGACAAACAGAGTGTCACTAGTATGCCTCTACTTGACTAGCTTGTTAATCAAAGATGGTTATGTTTCCTAACCATGAACAAGGAGTTGTTATTTGATTAACAAGGTCACATCATTAGTTGAATGATCTGATTGACATGACCCATTCCGTTAGCTTAGCACACGATCGCTTAGTATGTTGCTATTGCTTCCTTCATGACTTATACATGTTCCTATAACTATGAGATTATGCAACTCCTGTTTACGGAGGAACACTTTGGTGCTACCAAACGTCACAACGAATCGGGTGATTATAAAGGAGTACTACAGGTGTCTCCAAAGGCGATGTTGGGTTGGCGATTTCGAGATTAGGTTTTGTCACTCCGATTGTCTGGAGAGGTATCTCTGGGCCCTCTCGGTAATACACATCACTTAAGCCTTGCAAGCATTACAACTAATGAGTTAGCTGTGAGATGATGTATTACTGAGCGAGTAAAGAGACTTGCGTAACGAGATTGAACTAGGTATTGGATACCGACGATCGAATCTCGGGCAAGTAACATACCGATGACAAAGGAACAACGATGTTGTTATGCGGTCCGACCGATAAAGATCTTCGAGAATATGTAGGAACCAATATGGGCATCCAGGTCCCGCTGTTGGTTATTGACCGGAGACGTGTCTCGGTCATGTCTACATTGTTCTCGAACCGTAGGGTCCGCACGCTTAAGGTTTCGATGATGTTATTATGAGTTTATGTATTTTGATGTACCGAAGAAGTTCGAGTCCGGATGTGATCACGGACATGACGAGGAGTCTCAAATGGTTGAGACATAAAGATTGATATATTGGAAGCCTATATTTGGAGTTCGAATGGTTCGGGTGAAATCGAATTTCTCGAGTACCGGAGGTTACCGGAACCCCGGAACTATATGGGCCATAGTGGGCCTTGGTGGAAAGGAGAAAGGGCCAGCCCTAGGTGGTCACAAGCGCCCCCCTTCCCCTAGTCCTACTAGGACTAGGAAAGGTGGGCCGGCCCCCTCTCTCTCTTTCCCCCTCCGGTGAATCCTATTCCAACTAGGATTGGAGGGGGAATCCTACTCCCGGAGGGAGTAGGACTCCCTGGCGCACCTCCTCTTGGCCGGCCGGCCCCCTCCCCCTTGCTCCTTTATATACGGGGGCAGGGGGGCACCCTACAAGACATAAGTTTGATCTACGGATCGTTCCTTAGCCGTGTGCGGTGCCCCCCTCCACCATATTCCACCTTGGTCATATCGTCGCGAAGCTTAGGCGAAGCTCTGCGCCAGTAGAACATCAAGATCGTCACCACGCCGTCGTGCTGACGGAACTCTCCCTCGACACTCGGCTGGATCGGAGTACGAGGGACGTCATCGAGCTGTACGTGTGTCAAGAACTCGGGGCGCCGAGTAACGGCGCGGGATCGGTCGGATCGCGAGGAGAACGACGACTACTTCCTCTACGTTGTGATCGCTTCCGCCGGGTCTCACGAGGGTACGAGACAACACTCTCCCTCTCGTTGCTATACATCACCATGATCTTGCGTGTGCGAGGAAATTTTTGAAATTACTACGTTCCCCAACAAAGGGCAACCGAGCCTAGGTTTTTATGGTTTGATGTTTTGCACGAGTAGAACACAAGTGAGTTGTGGGCGATACAAGTCATACTACCTACCAGCATGTCATACTTTGGTTCAGCGGTATTGTGAGATGAAGCGCCCTGACCGACATTACGCCAGACGCTTACGCGAGACTGGTTTCACCGCCACGAGCACTCGTTGCTTAAAGGTGACTGGTGGGTGTCTGCTCTCTCACTTTAGTTGAACTGAGTGTGGCTACGCCCGGTCCTTGAGAAGGTTAAACGAGTCTATTTGACGAAGTATCGCTGTGGTTTTGATGCGAGGTGAGATTGGTTCTTGCTTAAGCCCGTAGCAGCCACGTAAAATTTGCAACAACAAAGTAGAGGACATCTAACTTGTTTTTGCAGGGCATGTTGTGATGTGATATGGTCAAGACGTGATGCTATATTTTATTGTATGAGATGATCATGTTTTGTAACCGGTTATCGACAATGGCAGGAGCCATATGGTTGTCGCTTTATTGTATGCGGTGCAATCGCTTCTGTAATGCTTTACTTTATCACTAAACGGTAGCGATAGTCGAGAAGCATAAGTTTGGCGAGACGACAACGATGCTACGATGGAGATCAAGGTGTCGCGCCGGTGACGATGGTGATCATGGTGGTGCTGCGGAGATGAAGATCACGAAGCACAAGATGATGATGACCATATCATATCACTTATATTGATTTGCATGTGATGTTTATCCTTTATGCATCTTATCTTGCTTTGATTGACGGTAGCATTATAAGATGATCTCTCACTAAATTATCAAGAAGTGTTCTCCCCGAGTATGCACCGCTGCCAAAGTTCGTCGTGCCCGCACACCACGTGATGATCGGGTGTGATAAGCTCTCACGTCCATCTACAACGGGTGCAAGCCAGTTTTGCACACGCAGAATACTCGGGTTATACTTGACGAGCCTAGCATATGCAGATATGGCCTCGGAACACGGAGACCGAAAGGTCGAGCGTGTATCATATAGTAGATATGATCAACATAAGATGTTCACCATTGAAAACTACTCCATCTCACGTGATGATCGGTTATGGTTTAGTTGATTTGGATCACGTGATCACTTAGATGACTAGAGAGATGTCTATCTAAGTGGGAGTTTTTAAGTAATATGATTAATTGAACTTAAATTTATCATGAACTTAGTCCTGGTAGTATTTTGCAAATTATGTTGTAGATCAATAGCTCGCGTTGTTGCTTTCATATGTTTGTTTTTTGATACGTTCCTAGAGAAAATTGTGTTGAAAAATGTTAGTAGCAATGATGCGGATTCGATCCGTGATCGGAGGTTTATCCTCATTGCTGCACGTAAGAATTATGTCCTTAATGCACCGCTAGGTGAGCAGACCTATTGCAGGAGAGCGGATGCAAACGTTATGAACGTTTGGCTAGCTCAATATGATGACTACTTGATAGTTTAGTGCACCATGCTTAACAGCTTAGAATCGGGACTTCAAAGATGTTTTGAACATCATGGACCATATGAGATGTTCCAGAATTGAAGTTAATATTTCAAGCAAATACCGAGTTGAGAGATATGAAATCTTCAACAAGTCCTATAGCTAAAAGATGGAGGAGAATCGCTCAACTAGTGAGCATGTGCTCAGATTGTCCAGGTACTTCAATCGCTTGAATCAAGTGGGAGTTAATCTTCCGGATAAGATATCGATTGATGAATTCTCTAGTCACCATCACCAAGTTAGTAGAACTTCGTGATGAACTATAGTATGCAAGGGATGATGAAAATGATTCCGAGTTTTTCATGATGATGAAATCGATGAAGGTAGAAATCAAGAAAGAACATCAAGTGTTGATGGTTAACAAGACCACTAGTTTCAAGAAAAGGGCAAAGGGATAGAAGGGAACTTCAAGAAGAACCGCAAGCAAGTTGCTGCTCAGGAGAAGAAACCCAAGTCGGACCTAAGCACGAAATCGAGTGCTTCTACCGCAAGCGATCTGGTCCTCGAAGCGGAACTGCCCCAAGTATTTGGCGGATAAGAAGGATGGCAAAGTGAACAAAGGTATATTTGATATACATGTTATTGATGTGTACTTTACTAGTGTTTATAGCAACCCCTCGGTATTTGGTACTGGTTCAGTTGCTAAGAGTAGTAACTCGAAACGGAGTTGCAGAATAAACAGAAACTAGTTAAGGGTGTAGTGACGATGTGTGTTGAAAGTAGTTTCAAGATTGATATGATCATCATCGCACACTCCCTATACTTTCGGGATTAGTGTTGAACCTAAATAAATGTTATTTGGTGTTTGCGTTGAGCATGAATATGATTTGATCGTATATATTGCAATACGGTTATTCATTTAAGTAAGAGAATAAACTGTTATTCTATTTACATGAATAAAACCTTATATGGTTACACACCCAATGAAAATGGTTCATTGGATCTCGATCTTAGTGATACACATATTCATAATATTGAAACCAAAAGATGCAAAGTTAATAATGATAGTGCAACTTATTTGTGGCACTGCCGTTTAGGTCATATTGGTGTAAAGCGCATGAAGAAACTCCATGCTGATGGGATTTTGGAATCACTTGATTATGAATCACTTGATGCTTGCGAACCATGCCTCATGGGCAAGATGACTAAGACTCCGTTCTCCGGAACAGTGGAGCGAGCAACTAACTTATTAGAAATAATACATACTGATGTATGCGATCCAATGAGTGTTAAGGCTCGCGGCGGGTATCGTTATTTTCTGACCTTCACAGATGATTTGAGCAGATATGGGTATATCTACTTGATGAAACATAAGTCTGAAATAGTTGAAAGGATTCAAAGAATTTCAGAGTGAAGTGGAAAAATCATCGTGACAAGAAAATAAGGTTTCTACGATTTGATCGCGGGGACAAATATTTGAGTTACGAGTTTGGTCTTCAATTGAAACAATGTGGAATAGTTTCACAAACTCACGCCACCCGGAACACCACAGCGTAATGGTGTGTCCGAACGTCGTAATCGCACTTTACTAGATATGGTGCGATCTATGATGTCTCTTACAGATTTACCGCTATCGTTTTGGGGTTATGCTCTAGAGACGGCCGCATTCACACTGAATAGAACACCGTCGAAATCCGTTGAGACGACACCTTATGAACTATGGTTTAGCAAGAAACCAAAGTTGTCATTTCTTAAAGTTTGGGGATGCGATGCTTATGTGAAAAAGCTTCAACCCGATAAGCTCGAACCCAAATCGAGAAATGTGTCTTCATAGGATACCCAAAGGAGACAGTTGGGTACACCTTCTATCACAGATCCGAAGGCAAGACATTTGTTGCTAAGAATGGATCCTTTCTAGAGAAGGAGTTTCTCTCGAAAGAAGTGAGTGGGAGGAAAGTAGAACTTGATGAGGTAATCGTACTGCTCCCTTATTGAAAGTAGTTCATCACGTAAATCTGTTCTTGTGACTACTACACCAATTAGTGAGGAAGCTAATGATGATGATCATGTAACTTCAGATCAAGTTACTACCGAACCTCGTGAGGTAAACCAGAGTGAGATCCGCACTGAGTAGTACGGTAATCCTGTTCTGGAAGTCATGTTACTAGACCATGATGAACTTGCGAACTATGAAGAAGCGATGGTGAGCCCAGATTCCGCGAAATGGTTTGAGGCCATGAAATCTGAGATGGGATCCATATATGAGAACAAAGTATGGACTTTGGTGGAGTTGCTCGATGATCGGCAAGCCATATTGTATAAATGGATCTTCAAGAGGAAGACGGACACCGATAGTAGTGTTACTATCTACAAAGCTCGACTTGTCGCAAAAAGGTTTTGACAAGTTCAAGGTGTTGACTACAACGAGATTTTCTCAACTGTAGCGATGCTTAAGTCTGTCCAAATCATGTTAGCAATTGCCACAATTTATGAAATTTGGCAAATGGATGTAAAACTGCATTCCTAAATGGGTTTCGGAGGAAGAGTTGTATGTGATGCAACCGAAGGTTTTATCGATCCAAAGGAGCTAACAAAATATGCAGACTCAATGATCCATCCATGGACTGGTGCAAGCATCTCGGAGTTGGAATACACGCTTTGATAAGTTGATCAAAGCATATAGTTTTATCTGAGACTTGCGGTGAAGCCTGTATTTACAAGAAAGTGAGTGGGAGCACTACAAAGATTTCGATAAGTATATGTATGACATATTGTGGATCAGAAATAATGTAGAAATTATTCTGTAAAGCACAAATGAGTGTTTGAAAGGAGTTTTTCAAAGGAAGACCTCGGTGAAGCTGCTTACATATTGAGCATCAAGATCTATAGAGATAGATCAAGATGCTTGATAAGTTTTTTCAATGAGTACATACCTTGACAAGATTTTGAAGTAGTTCAAAATGGAACAGTCAAAGAAAGAGTTCTTGCATGTGTTACAAGGTGTGAAATTGAGTAAGACTCAAAACCCGACCACGGCAGAAGATAGAAAGAGAATGAAAGTCATTCCCTATGCCTTGGCCATAGGTTCTATAAAGTATGCCATGCTGTGTACCAAATCTATTGTATACCCTGCACTAAGTTTGGCAAGGGAGTACAATAGTGATCTAGGAGTAGATCACTGGACAGCGGTCAAAATTATCCTTAGTGGAATAAGGATATGTTTCTCGATTATGGAAGTGACAAAAGGTTCGTCGTAAAGGGTTACGTCGATGCAAGTTTTGACACCGATCTGGATGACTCTAAGTCTTGATCTAGATACATATTGAAAGTGGGAGCAATTAGCTAGAGTAGCTCCGTGCAGAGCATTGTAGACATAGAATATTTGCAAAATACATACGGCTCTGAATGTGACAGACCCGTTGACTAAGATTTTCTCACAAGCAAAACATGATCACACCTTAGTACTCTTTGAGTGTTAATCACATAGCGATGTGAACTAGATTACTGAATCTAGTAAACCCTTTGAGTGTTGGTCACATGGCGATGTGAACTATGGGTGTTAATCACATGATGATGTGAACTATCGATGTTAATCACATGGTGATGTGATCTAGATTATTGACTCTAGTGCAAGTGGGAGACTGAAGGAAATATGCCCTAGAGGCAATAATAAAGTTATTATTTATTTCCTCATATCATGATAAATGTTTATTATTCATGCTAGAATTGTATTAACCGGAAACATAATACATGTGTGAATATATAGACAAACAGAGTGTCACTAGTATGCCTCTACTTGACTAGCTTGTTAATCAAAGATGGTTATGTTTCCTAACCATGAACAAGGAGTTGTTATTTGATTAACAAGGTCACATCATTAGTTGAATGATCTGATTGACATGACCCATTCCGTTAGCTTAGCACACGATCGCTTAGTATGTTGCTATTGCTTCCTTCATGACTTATACATGTTCCTATAACTATGAGATTATGCAACTCCTGTTTACGGAGGAACACTTTGGTGCTACCAAACGTCACAACGAATCGGGTGATTATAAAGGAGTACTACAGGTGTCTCCAAAGGCGATGTTGGGTTGGCGATTTCGAGATTAGGTTTTGTCACTCCGATTGTCGGAGAGGTATCTCTGGGCCCTCTCGGTAATACACATCACTTAAGCCTTGCAAGCATTACAACTAATGAGTTAGCTGTGAGATGATGTATTACGAGCGAGTAAAGAGACTTGCGGTAACGAGATTGAACTAGGTATTGGATACCGACGATCGAATCTCGGGCAAGTAACATACCGATGACAAAGGAACAACGTATGTTGTTATGCGGTCCGACCGATAAAGATCTTCAGAGAATATGTAGGAACCAATATGGGCATCCAGGTCCCGCTGTTGGTTATTGACCGAGACGTGTCTCGGTCATGTCTACATTGTTCTCGAACCGTAGGGTCCGCACGCTTAAGGTTTCGATGATGGTTATTATGAGTTTATGTATTTTGATGTACCGAAGAAGTTCGAGTCCCGGATGTGATCACGGACATGACGAGGAGTCTCGAAATGGTCGAGACATAAAGATTGATATATTGGAAGCCTATATTTGGAGTTCGAATGGTTCCGTGAAATCGAATTTGCGGAGTACCGGAGGTTACGGAACCCCGGGAACTATATGGGCCATAGTGGGCCTTGGTGGAAAGGAGAAAGGGCCAGCCCTAGGTGGTCAAGGCCCCCCCTTCCCTAGTCCTACTAGGACTAGGAAAGGTGGGCCGCCCCTCTCTCTCTTTCCCCTCCGGTGAATCCTATTCCAACTAGGATTGAGGGGAATCCTACTCCCGGAGGGAGTAGGACTCCTGGCGCACCTCCTCTTGGCCGGCCGCCCCTCCCCTGCTCCTTTATATAGGGGCAGGGGGCACCCTACAAGACATAAGTTTGATCTACGGATCGTTCCTTAGCCGTGTGCGTGTGCCCCTCCACCATATTCCACCTTGGTCATATCGTCAAGCTTAGGCGGCTCGCGCCGAGAGAACATCAAGATCGCCACCACGCCGTCAGGTCTTGTGGAACTCTCCTCGACACTCGGCTGGATCGAGTACGAGGGACGCCATCGAGCTGTACGTGTGTCAAGAACTCGGGGCGCCGAGTAACGGCGCCGGATCGGTCGGATCGCGAGGAGAACGTCGACTACTTCCTCTACGCCAGATCGCTTCGCCGGGTCTCACGAGGGTACGTAGACAACACTCTCCCCTCTCGTTGCTATACATCACCATGATCTTGCGTGTGCGTAGGAAATTTTTTGAAATTACTACGTTCCCCAACAATGCAGCATCCAGATGCAAACACTAACGGTACTCAATTAGCAACTAACTAGCATTTACTTCACATGTCGGGGTCTAGCGTGTCCTACAGTCATCGCGGCTCTAATACCAAGCGTTGGCACCCTGGCTCAGAGCAACCGGTTTACCTTGCATTGCCAACCCAGAGATCATGTCTTCTGGCAATACACAACATCTTGGTACAGAAAATAACCGCTTTATTGAAACTAGCGGAAGCATAGTGCGATATTACATCAAGTAGCGAGGCCAAACGGCACACTCGGTGCGGCTGAACAATATGTACATTATTTAATGAACATAAGGGGCGTCGAGCACGACAACTACATGACAGCGGAACAACGACGTAGCGAGACTCCATAGCACAGGGACACCGATGTGGACACGATATTGACATGGCAGCACTCCAATCCAGTTAGAATTTTCTGAAATTTAGCATAACACGCCAGGTCAATATATTGAATGTACTTGCAAGCTCACAGCAAGCATAACCATAATGACAAACAATATCATGACATTTAATCAAATTAAATGCAAACAGTAACATGCTACTCATGCAGTGAAACCAAACTCGTGTACTGAGTCACTCAGACTCTCTTACCAACGGGTTGCCTCACAACCAAACGGTGATCATAACAGATGACAAACGGAACCATACCTGGTTCAACGGGTTACCTTGTAACCAAACGGTGATCACTCACGGATCACAAATGATGCCACAACAGTCAGTCTCACTGACATCATCATGATTCAACCAGTGCAATGCAAATAACTTAGTGTGCAAGATTTCTTTATAAAAGTTGATCCATGGTGTGACTTACTTATGAACTGGGCCCTTATCCGCGGGCGCGGCTATCGATAGATTAATACACTTTGCAGAGGTAGCGCACTTTACCCACACCATGGAACCCATGGCCTCGCACTCCCATTCGGGTGGACCAACGGCATTCCGACAGAACTCTCCCATTGCCATGACACTCTTTCGGCCACTCCGACCAACTCCCCACTGGGCTAAGTCATGGGTGGCCCCGGCCTACCAAAGGCAAAACAGCCACCGTCGTGGCAAATAAATGGTTTCAAACGGGGACAAGGTACCATAACAACAACGGGCTCACAAGGTTTTGTCTGCTTACTGGGCCAGGGTAACGCATGCCCATAACCTTCCTTCGTTGGAGGCACCGACAAAAGGCATGACAATAGGCCGACTAACAGCCTCCCCATACTAAGGCAAATGTGGTTGCACTTGTCAGCCCGATTCAGTGGCACCATGACCCGACGAACTTTATGTTCAAGTTCAATTATCATCATGTTTAACTTGAAATAAAATGCTCGAGTCACTATATGCCATGCTTATGCAACCATATAACATGCATCACATATCACTTAGAAACAACAGATCAACCTCATTCAAATTTCTACTTGCACAAACTCATCTTTCAACATTTTATGTCCTTACTTACTGGTCATCTATACTCATCACTTTTTAGTTGGCATTTATCATACGAAACTCATCATGCATATAAGAAAAATAATTCCGATGCTCATATTACCATAGTCATGACAAACTCACTTAGTCCAACTACCCAAGCTATATCTCACTAGTTCAAGCTACATGTGAAGCGGAGTACATGGCAGCTTCGGAGGCAGCACATGAAGCAATCTGGATGAAGGAGTTCACTACCGACCTAGGAGTTATTCCCAATGCGTCGGGCCCGATGACTCACTTCTACGACAACACTGGAGCTATTGCCCTTGCAAAGAAGCCCAGGTTTCACAAGAAGACCAGTCACATCAAGCGCCGCTTCAACTCCATTCGTGAAAATGTTCAAGATGGAGACATAGATATTTCTAAAGTGCATACGGATCTGAATGTCGCAGATCCATTGACTAAACCCCTTCCGCGAGCAAAACATGATCAACGCTAGAACTCTATGGGTGTTCGATTCATCACAATGTAACTAGATTATTGACTCTAGTGCAAGTGGGAGACTGTTGGAAATATGCCCTAGAGGCAATAATAAAATGGTCATTATTATATTTCCTTGTTCATGATAATTGTATATTGTTCGTGCTATAATTGTATTGATCGGAAACCGTAATACATGTGTGAATACATAGACCACAACAAGTCCCTAGTGAGCCTCTAGTTGACTAGCTCGTTGATCAACAGATGGTCATGGATTCCTGACTATGGACATTGGATGTCATTGATAACAGTATCACATCATTAGGAGGATGATGTGATGGACGAGACCCAATTCTAAGCATAGCACAAGATCGTGTAGTTCGTTTGCTAAAGCTTTTCTAATGTCAAGTATCATTTCCTTAGACCATGAGATTGTGTAACTCCCGGATACTGTAGGAAAGCTTTGGGTGTACCAAACGTCACAACATAACTGGGTGGCTATAAAGGTGCACTACAGGTATCTCCAAAAGCATCTGTTGGGTTGGCACGAATCGAGACTGGGATTTGTCACTCCGTATGACGGAGAGGTATCTCTGGGCCCACTCGGTAATGCATCATCATAATGAGCTCAATATGACTAAGTGATTGGTCATGGGATCATGCATTACGGAACAAGTAAGGTGACTTGCCGGTAACGAGATTGAACGAGGTATTGGGATACCGACGATCGAATCTCGGGCAAGTAACGTACCGATTGACAAAAGGAATTGTATACGGGATTGCTTGAATCCTCGACATCGTGGTTCATCCGATGAGATCATCGTGGAACGTGTGGGAGCTGACATGGGTATCCAGATCCCGTTGTTGGTTATTGGCCGGAGAGCTATCTCGGTCATGTCTGCATGATTCCCGAACCCGTAGGGTCTAGACACTTAAGGTTCGATGATGCTAGGGTTATAGGGAAGGTTTGTACGAGGTTACTGAATGTTGTTCGGAGTCTCGGATGAGATCCCGGACGTCACGAGGAGTTCCGGAATGGTCCGGAGGTGAAGATTTATATATGGGAAGCCATCATACGGTCACTGGAAGTATTTGGGGGTTTGCCGGTATTGTACCGGGAACACCGAAGGGGTTCC
Source organism: Aegilops speltoides (assembly GCA_021437245.1). Lineage (NCBI taxonomy): Eukaryota > Viridiplantae > Streptophyta > Magnoliopsida > Poales > Poaceae > Aegilops > Aegilops speltoides. Next base: position 98,147,880 of record CM038146.1, read on the forward strand.
GGGGGTCCACCGGGAGGGTCCACCTGCCCCAGAGGGCCCTATGGGCTGCATGTGGAAGGGAACCAGCCCCTAAGTGGGCTGGGCGCCATCCCCCTAGGGCCCATGCACCTAGGGTTGGGGGGGCTAAAGGGGGCGCCCCCCTTGGCTTGGGGGGGGAGGCAAGCCCCCTCCCCTTGGCCGCCGCCCCCCTCTAAATCTCATCTAGAGGGGCCGGCCCCCTTCCCCCTTCGCCCTATAAATAGAGGGGAGGAGGGAGGGCAGCCGCACCACATCCAAGGCACAGCCCTCCCCCTCTCCAACACCTCTCCTCCTCCGTTTGAGCTTGGCGAAGCCCTGCCGAAGAACCGCTGCTCCACCACCACCATGCCGTCGTGCTGCTGCTGGAGCTGTCTTCCTCAACCTCTCCCTCCTCCTTGCTGGATCAAGGCGCGGGAGACGTCACCGGACTGCACGTGTGTTGAACGCGGAGGTGCCGTTGTTCGGCGCTTAGATCGGAATCCACCGCGATCTGAATCGCTACGAGTACGACTCCTTCATCCGCGTTCTTGTAACGCTTCCGTGGCGCGATCTTCAAGGGTATGAAGATGCACTCCCCTCTCTCTCGTTGCTAGTTTCTCCATAGATTGATCTTGGTGATGCATAGAAATTGTTTAATTTCTGCAACGATCCCCAACAATAATTTCTTTCCATACTTCGTTTTTGGGGATTTTCGTGTTTCGTTTTTGTTTGGTTACTGTTATGTTATATAGTCGAAGTTGCTGTCATGCACAATTACTTTTCGTTTTCACAATTTGACTTCTGCCAAATAGGAACGTGGCCTTCGTATTTGCTGATTTCAACATGATCTCTTTTAAGGGTAAGCTTTTACCTAAATGATAAATGTCGCACGGGTGGCACGAAGCACTATGTCTCTGACATTTTCTACAACTAAAGTTTTCATCCGAAAAGAAAAAGGAAATCTGAAACTTGTCATCTGAAAAGAAAGTTGTCATGCTTGACAACTAAAGATGCCATCTTCGCGTCACTAAATTTACCATAAAAAACGTTCGGAGTTGTCCACTTTTTAACATGATCTTACTTTATTGATGGTTTTTTAAACATGATCTGATGCCCACACACTTAATTTAGGTCGAGACGCGCACACACTTGTGCCATGCATTCTGCAAAAACCCCGGTGGTTCTCGTTCGGCCCATGGGCCATCGTCCCTAGGGGCGTGTTTGGTTGCCTGGGTGCATCTGTCATGCATTGCATGAAGGAGCTTGGTTGGGGCTGGCCTGGTTGAGCTCATGCAAAAATGAGTTGAAATGTGTGTTTGGTGTACTACATGAGACGAGACAGGCTCAACTCAGATTTTGTTTGGTTTGTTGTATGTGTGGTTGCATGAGAGATGCAGCATACAACATATGTTGTTTGGTAGGTTGTATGATGTGAAATTTGACTCTAGGGTGCTTGTTCATGTATGTAAAATAATTAGAATATAATTTTAGTGACATGCACTCCTAGATATCTTTGCTGATTGAAGTAATAAAAGAATATATATTCACATGTCTTCAAAATTGCAGAGATGATTTAAGTAAGAAAAACAAAAAATTAGCAACATCTTTGTTGTTTGTACAAGTATATAAGCAGTTTATATACACATAAGCAATTGATGGCACAAAATAGCTAAAGAGCAGCAACTCCCATGGCAACGGCGGCAATGGCTGGGAGCTCGGCTCCGACCAAGACCCACCCGCCTGTACAAGAGCGAGGGGAGCAGCTCCCATGGCAACAGCGGCCATGGCCGGGAGCTCGGCTGCGACCAAAGCGCGCGTGCAGGGAACAGCAGCAGAGAGAGATGAGAGGGAGAAGGCGTCGGTCGTAGAGACAAAAGGGCCACACAAGCTCCTCCCCTCGCGACCGCGTCGCCCTCATGGGCGACAGGCCGCGCGTCCCTCCTCCTCCCTCCAGCCACCCCCTCCCTCCTCCCTCCCTCCGCTGCCGCCGCCCATGCCCGGCCGGCCTGGCCCCGGGGCTGCTGGTGGCGGCGGCCTCCCTACCCTTCCCTTCCCGGTCGCTCTCCAGCGCGGCGGAGTTGCTCCGGGGGGTGCACTTCGGCGGCGATGGTCTGGCGTGGCGGCGGGGCTCCGTGGTGCGACGCAGGCAGACAACTGGGTGGCGGCGTGATCTGGTGTCATCCGCTTGGCCCAGATCTGGGCCCTTCGGGCCCCATCTGGGCTTGGGCGGGCCGGCGGCGGGGATCGTCTCCGGCGTGGCTTCTGGGAGGCGAGAGAGATGCGACGAGTGGCTGGGTCTTTGGCGCGCGACGACGACCGCTTTGATCATGGCGGCGGGCTTAACGGGCCCGGCTGCGGACTGGCTGGGCTGAGGTGGCCCGGCATGCCCCACGGCCATGTCCGGACGGCTACCTCGACGGTGCCGGAGGCATGGGCCTCCCGCACGACGGCGGTGGAGGTGGTTCCCTCCCGCTCGGCGTCGGTGTTGCTGCTCCCGTCGTGGTGCGCTTCTCTCCGGTCCTCTTGGCCTCGTGGTGGTGTTTGTAGTGAGCCGGCGTTGGTGGCGGCGTTTCTGCGTTGGCGCATGGGGGTGGGCGACGGTTTGGTGGGTCGGTTTCATCCGGTTGGGCGGTTGGGTCTGGGAATGCAGGAGAAATCCCTGCCGGCTTCGGCCCCGACGCGGTGACACCTACGGGTGCCACCATTCCTTCCTGGAGGGTGTCGGTAGTATTCACCTCCCTCCGCATGCCGGGGGAAACCCTAGGAATCGTCCGGGTAGCAGCGTCGTCGGCGTCGCATTCCTTCTTGGAGGTGCTGCTTGGTACGCGGCGGTTCGGAACCTCGGTCTGTGGTGGTTTTATCCGGTGGGTGCCGCGGTGGCGGGTCATCCGTGCTTTGCCGAGCTGCCATAGTTGGCATTTGTTTCTTATTCCTTTTCTTTTGGTGTGTTGTGCTACTCACCATAGCGATCTCTGTACTCAGTGTTGGTTGCTTTGGAATACAAAGCGGGGGGAAACCCTTTTTCGGTAGAGACGAGAGGGATTCAAGAGGGATGGAAGAGGGATGGGAGGAGCCGAGGAGGAGAGACAACCTCTGTGGAGAGGATGTGCGCCGGCGATGTGCTCGCAAGGCGACGGGCGGCGAGATCCGTTCGCGGCAGAGAGGAAAGGGGCAAGGAGTGCGGCGCGGATATGGGTGTGAATCGATAGGGAGAGAAACCCTAGCCCTCTTCGCTCGCGTGGGTGCAGGCGTGGGCGCCGCCGGATGCTGAGCTCATGAAACAAAGCGAAACTTGCGGCGAGCTCACCTGGTGGGGGCCTATTTTGCATCAGTCGGGCCTGGCCCAGAGCGACGTGCAGCCTACCAAACATTGCAAAAATTGCATGATGGGTGCGATGCAAGTGCGAGACAAGGAACCAAACACGCCCAAGATGATTGATAAGAGTACTTCAATAGAAACCGTCGGCGACCAAATTTCTGATCTGGAGCGAGGATCGAGGAGGCGACGATGAGCCGGCGGTTTCTGTACATGGCGGTCGAGAACTTGTGTGCTTCTCCCGTCTCACACACGCTCCACCGCATCAACCCCTCGCGCCTGTTCTACCCCAAGGGTTCGCCGGAGCGGGCGGCGGCCGCCGCAGCGCCGGCTGCGAGGGCTATGACGATGGAGGCAGCGAAGGAGAGGGCGAGGGTGATGACGGAGGTGGCGGCAGCCGACGCGGTGAAGGCTCGCCTGGCTCACCCCTCCATGACCTTCTCCTCTCCCGACGTGGACAACGTGGTGGATACGGACTTCGCGCTCATCGGCCGGAGCAAGGACAAGATCGTCGCCCTGCATCGCGCCCATCTCGAAGACAGCACAGGTTGCCGGATCACGACCCGGGGCAGCGCCGTCCTCTACGACGATGCCTCGCACTCCTTCCGCGTGCTGCCCGACATCACAGCCACATTGCCCCACGGCGAGGCCGCGCCTGTCGCCGTCGGGGACGACCTGTACTTCATGCACTCCACACGGTTTGCACCAGACGACAAGGAGAAGTACGTCCATGCGTTTATTCGTGATCCCGCCGGAGACGGTGGCTGGCAATGGCATTCCTTTCCGCCGCCTCCCGTCGTGGGAGGTGCCGCGGGCGCCTACACGGTGGTGGACAGGTCGCACATCTGGGCGTCCACGCGCAGTCACGGGACCTACTCCATGGTCAGAGTTAATTGCATGTTAGTACCACACTTCAGCACCTACTCACGAATTGGTACCACTACTCAAAAGTTTTGCAGTTCAGTACCAACTCAAGGCCTAAGTGTTGTAAAACGGTCTAACCTGCGTATAAACGCGTATTGATGTTGTATCTGACCGATGGGACCCGTTTTCAGGGGCTGATGTGGCATGCTCTTTTACAGAAAGAACCCTTACTTTCTATTTAATCGCGCATATATCCTCTGTTTGTAAAAAAGGTCTTGCAGCAAAAAAAACCGAAAATAAACACACGCGCGCTTGCTGCCGGGTTTCGAACCCGCGCCGTGCCGTTGGAAGTGTTAGCTCGCTGCCGCTGCACTACGGCTCCTACTTCTTTAACACCGTCGGGGACGACCTGTACTTCACCGTCTCCTTCCGCGCGCTGCCCGACATCACAGCCACATTGCCCCACGGCGAGGTCGCGCCTGTCGCCGTCGGGGACGACCTGTACTTCATGCACTCCACACGGTTTGCACCAGACGACAAGGAGAAGTACGTCCATGCGTTTATTCGTGATCCCGCCGGAGACGGTGGCTGGCAATGGCATTCCTTTCCGCCGCCTCCCGTCGTGGGAGGTGCCGCGGGCGCCTACACGGTGGTGGACAGGTCGCACATCTGGCGCCCACGCGCGATCACGGACCTACTCCATGGGCGAGTTAATTGCATGTTAGTACCACACTTCAGCACCTACTCATGAATTGGTACCACTACTCAAAAGTTTTGCGATCAAGTACCAACTCAAGGCCTAAGTGTTGTAAAACGGTCTAACCTGCGATAAACGCAGATTGACGCCAGATTCGACCACGGGACCCGTTTTGGGCTGATGTGGCATGCTCTTTACAGAAAGAACCCTTACTTTCTATTTAATCGCGCTTATATCCTCTGTTTGTAAAAAAGGTCTTGCAGCAAAAAAAAATCGAAAATAAACACACGCGCGCTTGCTGCTGTGTTTCGAACCCGCGTCGTGCCGTTGGAAGCGTTAGCTCGCTGCCGCTGCACTACGGCTCCTACTTCTTTAACACCGTCGGGGACGACCTGTACTTCACCGTCTCCTTCCGCGCGCTGCCCGACATCACAGCCACATTGCCCCACGGCGACGTCGCGCCTGTCGCCGTCGGGGACGACCTGTACTTCATGCACTCCACACGGTTTGCACCAGACGACAAGGAGAAGTACGTCCATGCGTTTATTCGTGATCCGTTGGAAGCGTTGGAAGCGTTAGCTCGCTGCCGCTGCACTACGGCTCCTACTTCTTTAACACCGTCGGGGACGACCTGTACTTCACCGTCTCCTTCCGCGCGCTGCCCGACATCACAGCCACATTGCCCCACGGCGAGGTCGCGCCTGTCGCCGTCGGGGACGACCTGTACTTCATGCACTCCACACGGTTTGCACCAGACGACAAGGAGAAGTACGTCCATGCGTTTATTCGTGATCCCGCCGGAGACGGTGGCTGGCAATGGCATTCCTTTCCGCCGCCTCCAATCGTGGGAGGTGCTGCGGGCGCCTACACGGTGGTGGACAGGTCGCACATCTGGGCGTCCACGCGCAGTCACGGGACCTACTCCATGGACAGAGTTAATTGCATGTTAGTACCACACTTCAGCACCTACTCACGAATTGGTACCACTACTCAAAAGTTTTGCAGTTCAGTACCAACTCAAGGCCTAAGTGTTGTAAAACGGTCTAACCTGCATATAAACGCGTATTGACGCTGTATCTGACCGCTGGGACCCGTTTTGAGGGGCTGATGTGGCATGCTCTTTTACAGAAAGAACCCTTACTTTCTATTTAATCGCGCTTATATCCTCTGTTTGTAAAAAAGGTCTTGCAGAAAAAAAAAATCAAAAATAAACACACGCGCGCTTGCTGCCGGGTTTCAAACCCGCGCCGTGCCGTTGGAACCGTTAGCTCGCTGCCGCTGCACTACGGCTCCTACTTCTTTAACACAGACGCCTAAGTCTTTTTATACCTTAATCGTTCGATTTTTTTACGAAGTACAAAAACGCGCGCCCGTCCGCCGGAAATCGATCCGCGCCGAGTCATTCACGGCGCGCGCTTGCTGCCTCTGCCCCACTGCATCCTATGCGTCAACTCGTTCGTATACGTCTGATTTAAATATACGATTTCGTATTATAGAAAGTTTATCGTTTATAAACATTTTATAATATACGATATCTATATATATGTGTGTATAATTTTTTCAATATACGTTGCGCACACTGATTTCGTCTGAAGAATACCCAAGGTCTGAATAATAGACCTGCTGGTCTCCGCTTTGTTTTTGGGTTGACGTTCAAAAAATTTATAATTACTCTGAAAGGTAAATAATGTGTTTGTTCATTTGGAAAAAAAAGTTCAGAACATTTTTGGGAAAAGTTGAACGCGTATTTAAAAGTTGTAAATGTATTTTCTAAAATGTTCATCATGTATTATAAAATTTATTATGATAACACAATAATTTTTAGTACATGTGCATTAAAAATACAACAAATATATGCACTAACTCTAATCCCTGCGGGTATAAATATAAGATGAACATTTTCTAAAATACGATGAACTTTTTTCGTATTATAAAAACGTTCACCCTATATATATTGAACCAGTTTTAATAAACGTTGTATGTATATGTATATCTTTTTTCAATATACAACACACACAGCGCAGGGCCCAAAGAATACACACGATTGGAAAAAAGATAAAGAAATTCAAAAAATAAACATGTACACACAAAAATAGGACGGCTCGAATAGTAAAGCCGTGAACGATGCAGTGGCGGTGGGTGACTGGTGAGGTGGCGTCGAGGTCTTGGATGCCGGGGCGGCGGCCCTGGTGGTGGCGTCGCGGTGCTCATGGGCAAAGCCCGTGCCTTGGTGCTGCCCAGTGACCATGGTCGTGTGGGCGGCATGGTCGCCGGGGTGTGGCGTTCGGTGGCGGTGAGTATGGGCCGGGGTGAAAACATGTTCTATCTTCGGACGGACCGGCGGCGACGAAGCTTGCTCCCTTCCTGAAGGCGTCGTCGCGGCCATCATTGCCCGTCGTGTTGCTCCGGGGGAAACTCTGACTCTCGGGTCGGGCGGTGGCGGCGCTCCGGTGTCGTATCCTTCCTGAAGGTACCGCTTTGGAGCCCACGGTTCGTCATATGCAGCTTCGTCTCTTCGTGGCGTGTTCGCGGTGCTTGGGGTGGTGTTGCTGCGCTCAGCGCTTATGCTTCTTGCCTTGGGTGTGTGCGTGTGTTGTGGTGGAGTGTGTTTGTATCGGGTTGCTGTTGGTCGATGCTTTATATATAAAGCGGGGCGAAAGCCTTTTCCGGTATGCAGTGGCGCATCGGCAGCGAGCTCGCTGTGCGAACGTAACGGCGCATGTTCTAATCCCTGCGGGATCGCGCGGACATACTAATATTTTTATTATTTTATAAAAAACAGAACAGGAAAAGTATACAAAGATCTACGCGTGGCATTTTGCGTGATCAGGGCTGTAGCGCAGCGGTAGCGAGCGCAAGCAGCGTGGGGGCTGGTCGTGGGTCCGAGTCGTGGCTGCGGTTCTCATGAATATTTCATTTTTTGGCAGGACCTTTTTCTGCCAAACATACGTGATTAAATATAAACTGAGGGTCTTTTTCGCAAAAGAACTTGCCACATCAGCACCTGACAGGGGGTCCTGCCGGTCAGATACAGCGTCAATACACTGTTATACACGACTTTGACCGTTTTGCAATACTTAGGCCTTGAGTTGGTACTGAACTGCAAAACTTTTGAATAGTGGTACCAATTCGTGAGTAGGTGCTGAAGTGTGGTACTAACATGCAATTAACTCCCATGGACACGGCGACCGGCGTGTGGAGCAAGGCCAGCGACTCACCGCTGCCGTTCAGGGGGCGCGCCGAGTACGCTCCGGAGCTCGGCCTCTGGTTCGGCTTCCCCAATGACGACTGGCAGACTCGGGGCTGGGACAGAGGACTCCTCTGCGCGTGGGACCTGAAATCCGCCGGCGCCGGCGCTGGGGCAGCGCCGATCGAGGCGCGCGGAGTGTGGGAAGGCATCACGGTGCCCAGGGGAAGCTATGTGAGGTCGCACCTCGTGCACCTGGGCAACGGTGGCCGGTTCTGCGTCGCCAAGCTCTTTGAGATGACAAAGCCGCCGCCGGCGTCGTGCTGTGCTCGCTGTTACTATGACAATTGCCCTCCTGAAATCGGGTTCGCCGTGCTCATCGGCGTGGAGGTGGAGCGCTGCGACAGCGGGGAGCTCCGAATGATCAAGCCCAGGTCGCGCAAATATAGCTTAGGTGAAACGAGGACCTCCCATGCTGTACTTTAGATGGGTATATAATGATGACTGCACGCATGCATCATTATCCCTAGGGCAACACTAAATTCATTTTAAATTAGTTTTTTACGTGCTACCTGCATTAGTTTGGCATAGTTGTCGTCGATGTTCTGCTCCTTTTTCATTTTTTTTCATCAATTCAGTAAATACTTAAGTCTGACGGTCTCAGTTTTTTCTCTCGTTAGCACATCTTGTTTACTATTTCAGTAAGTCAGTGTATAATTCTTCATTTATCTCTCTTCAAATTCTCAGTCTTGTCATTTCTCATTTCTGAGTTACTATCATCTATCAGTACTTCTCCCTCAGTTAATTTCTCAGGTACTATTCATAGTTATTTATTTGTATTCTTCAGTTTCCCTTTGCAGACATTTTTTATCTTCAGTTTCTCAAATTGTTCTTCTTCACTATTCATTGAACATCGAGAGAAGATCAGTTTTCTCTGTTTGTTAGTTTAGTTTTCAGTCATCTGTTTCTCAGTTTGCACAGCGTTTTTAGAATGACAATGGCTTTTTTTCAGTAATTACTACTAAGTATTTAGTGTTCATTCTTTCAAAAATATGAATGTAGGTCTGGAGACTGCTAGATAGCTAAACTAGCTTCTTTTCCTCAGGTTTTCCTAATTCTCCCCTTCGGTATCTTACTCTTGTTTTAATTTTTTTTCTTTCCCGATAGTTTTCAGTACCATATTTTTTTACCTGTATGCCATTGAGGAAAGAAAATGAGTGTTGCAACACTCTTTTACCGAAGCTCCAGACCTTGATTAAATGGCAATCTACGACGTGGAAGAGGAGAGCAAAAATTAATTGGTGCAAACTTGGTGAAGAGAGCTGCGTATTCTTTTATATTGCAGCATTTTTTATTCTAAAAGAAACACTATCAGGTTCTCTTCATTCGATTTCTTCAGACCCTCCAGGGCTGCCCTTCTCTTTGCATTTTTTTATCATACATTTTCCGATTCAAAATGAACTGAACCATTGTATTTAGCCCTGATATTGTAGCAAATTGTCATTTTTGTATTTGGAGTTTTTCTGATATTTTTGTCCTTTACCACTTGACTTTAACTTCGGTCCTTTTTTCTTGCATTAACATGTTCAATTTTGTGTGCGTATGTTTTAACTGTCATTATTAGTGATTTCAGAACTATATAACTTCATAGAAAAGTACATACTCCCTCCGTTCCTAAATACTTGTCTTTCTAGAGATTTCAACAAGTGACTACATACGGCGCAAAATGAGTGAATCTACACTTTAAAATATGTATACATACATCCGTATGTTGAGTTCATTTGAAATGCCTAGAAAGACAAGTATTTAGGGACGGAGGGAGTAGATGTCATGCACAGTGTGCAAAACCTCATGCACAAATAAGGATGCAACCAACACATCATTTGGTGCATCTTCTAGTATAAGGATTCAGAACATCATCAATAGCAATCTATGTGAATCCTCATTTTTTCCATTTAGTTCCATGTTTTTTAGTTCTCACCCATGTCTTGTTTCATCCTTTTTTGTTTTTATTTTTCCACCAAATCATCCCATGCTATGTGAGGGATTTCTTGAATGTCGTGCCACCGATAGTATGTGCTTTCAAGCAGCGGAGAGACACACATATGTTGTCAAGCTCAATAAAGGATCGGCAACGAGAGCTTTAAGAGGACTGAGTATGACACCTCACCCGACGGTCACATATTCTTCAAGCAAGGATGAAAATAAGTTCCTCAGAAGAACATGGCTTGAGGTCGACACTGATGTACTAGTTACATTCAATACCATCCCCCGCAACGAGCTGCCGACTATACTCCTCCTTCATTTTCTCTGAGAGGTTGAAGATGACGTTCGATGAGTTCTGGGCATTGATGAGTTTTTCAAATCATCCTTTGCATGTACGTGCGCGCAGCCTTTTCACTGAGTCGTCAAATCATAACAAGATTGGGCGATGGACTAAGCAGTTGAACTTTCCTCGCCTTTATATTTTGAAAATTTGAGGCGATTGACGACTATTTTTTTCTTTTGCAAAAAATGCAGATCAGTCGCTTAGGACGTTTTAAGCATGCATAAAAACTTGTTTTTTAGAAATTGTTGATCATGTATCATAATAATGTTAACCATATATTTCAAAAATGTTAACTGTGTATAAAACATGCTCCTGATATATAGCTAAAATCTACGATGTGTATGAAAAAAAGTAGTCAACAGACGCCGAAATTTGAAAAAAAATATTAACTATCTATTAAAAAATGTTAAATGTATACAAAAAATGTAGAATGTGTATTACAAAAATTTAAACATAAAACCGTCAAAATAAAAAATGTTGATAGTGTATAACAATGTTAATCATGCATTTTTTAAATATATATTAAAAATGCTCCTATATATAGAAAATGTCAAATATGAATATAAACGTAGCCATCAAACATATATTTTTTAAAAATGTTAATTATGTATTTTATAAATTTTGAACTTGTATACAACATATCCCCGATGTATGAAATGTGCAAATGTGTATGAAAAATGTAGACATGTGTTGAAGAAAAACAGAAAAAACAAAATGTTGAAAACCGATGAAACGGAAGAAAGAAACAAAGAAACACCCCACATACGAAGAAAAATAGAAACAAGAAGAAAGGCGTGAAAACCCATGAGGAAAGAAAAGAAAAAACAAAACAAAACAGAAGAAAAACAACAAAAACTAAGAAAGGGGAAAAAGAAAATATAATTGAAAGAAAAAAACAGTAAAAGCAGAGAAATGAACAAAGGAAATTAAAAAGAGAAAACTAGTAAAAACTAAAACAAGACAAAGAAAATGATTAAACAAGGGCAGTGAAGTAACAGAAAATAACCAATGGAAAAATGAACAAGAAATGAAAAAATGCAGGAGCAAAATGTAGCGAAGGCTGCGAACGAGTGCTAATAAAGGGATCAGCCCAGTATGAATTCACAATTTTTTGAAATTTTAGAACCTTTTTTAATCCAAAATTATGTTAACATAATATAAAACAAAAAGAAAAAGGAAAGTAAAAACAAAAAAGTAAAAGTGAGAAAAAAAACAGAGGGCGTCCAAGCCCTTAAATGGGCCAGGCCAAACATGCGCGCCATGGGGAAGGGAGGGTGCACGTTCGCACGACCCCTGGCACGCACCGTGCCATATAGGAGGGGGGGGGGGTTCCTATTTGGCGTTTTAGGCGCCCCTTTATATGAATTTTCCAAACGGGCCTGTAGAGAATCGAACCGGTGACCTCTCGCTTCGAGGGACGCTTCCCTAACTACGCGGCCACTTCGCGGCAAATCCTAAACGGTGGGGACCTCCTATAGGGCGCCTTCAGCGCCGCGCAAGGGATCTGGCGCCCGCAGCAGCGGTTGGATGGGCCGGCCCACGAGCACGCAACAAAAGCAACGCGAAAAATGACAGCCAAAAATACCTCCCCACCGGGATTCGACCTCGCGCCCAACCAACTTAAAAACGGTGAGGCTAGCCACTGCACTAGCTAACTGCTAGCAAATATTCACATCGCGAAAGTTTAAATTAACCGAAAATAGACGTGTTATTTATTGCACAATACACTGTGGCATTTATGCATTTCAATTATTGAAAATATGTTCAAATATTACGGATGGAGTTCTTGAGCATGCAAAAAATTCCGCATATTCAAAAATAGTTCTGAATACACATTGAACATTTTCTTACACGATGAACAATTTTTATACAAACTGAACATTTTTTCAATGTATGGTGAACAATATTCAAATACACGTAGAACTTTTTTTAAATACGGTGAACTCCTTTTGAATGCATGCTGAACAAAATTTCTCTACATGATGAACATTTTTTATACACACTGAACATTTTTTCAATGTATGGTGAACAATATTCAAATACACATAGAACTTTTTTTAAATACGATGAACTCCGTTTGAATGCATGCTGAACAAAATTTCTCTACACGATGAACAATTCTTATACACACTGAACATTTTTTCAATGTATGGTGAACAATATTCAAATACACGTAGAACTTTTTTTAAATACGATGAACTCCTTTTGAATGCATGCTGAACAAAATTTCTCTACATGATGAACATTTTTTATACACACTGAACATTTTTTCAATGTATGGTGAACAATATTCAAATACACGTAGAACTTTTTTAAAATACGATGAACTCCTTTTGAATGCATGCTGAACAAAATTTCTCTACACGATGAACAATTCTTATACACACTGAACATTTTTTCAATGTATGGTGAACAATATTCAAATACACATAGAACTTTTTTAAAATACGATGAACTCCTTTTGAATGCATGCTGAACAAAATTTCTATACACGATGAACATTTGTTTTATACACACTGAACATTTTTTCAATGTATGGTGAACATATTTCTTCAATACAGTTAACAAAAAATTGGAATTCAGAACTATTTTTGAAACATGAACAAAATTTGGAATTTCGAAAAACATTTTCTGAAAATTCAAACGAATTTCGAAAAATCTGAACATATTTTGGATATTGAAAATAGTTCATCCAATTCAAAAATATTCATCGAATTTAAAAAAGTTCACTGACTTCAAAAAAAGTTCAGTAGTTTTGAAAAAGGTTCACAAACCTGAGAAAAAGTTTATCGAACTTGAAAAAAAGTTCATTGAATTTGGAAAAAGTTCATCGACTTCAAAAAAGAGTTCCCCAAATTTGAAAAGAAGTTCATTGAATTTGGAAAAAGTTTATCGACTTCAAAAAAGAGTTCGCCTAAATTTGAAAAAAAGTTCATCAAATTTGAAAATAGTTCACCGGTTTGTATAAAATGTCATCGAATTGGAAAAAAGTTCATGGAATTTGAAAAAAGTTCACCAATTTTGGAAAAAGTTCATCGAATTTGAAAAAACGTTCATAAATCCGGCGAACTTTTTATATCAAATTAGGAAAAGAAAAAGAAGAAAGAAGACTAAATAAGAAAATGAATACTAAAAAGAAAAAGGAAGAAATGAAAAGAAAACAAAAAAAAAGAAACGGAAAAGGAATAACAGAAGAATAAAAGAGGGAAGAAGCTCTACATAATCATAGAACATAGCTAGCGCGGGTGGCAATCTAGTGCTGCATTGTAACCCCGCGTCGTAGGATCGAATCCTTCTCAGCACGTTGCTTTTTTGCATCATTTTACAAAACAAAAGAAGTAAAACATGGGCTGGCCCATCGCGGAGGAGGGGTGTGCGTCCTGTACCATTAACGCTATAACGGGCGCTACGGGCGCCGTTTAGGGTTTGCCTAAACGGCGCCTTAAGCGCCCGTTTTAGGCATAGATTCAATCGGGTGCACACCCTCCCGCCGCACTGGGCCGGCCCACTTCTTTTTTCTGTTTTTGAAAACGCAAAAAACTTTCTAGCGTGAACCATGTTTCGAACCAGGGATCTCACGGCTACACAGGCGCTTGCCAAACCACTCGGCTAACCTACCAGTTCGTGTTAACTGTCAGGCTTTTAACCTTTTTTTATTTCCTGTTTTCGTGGAAAGAGTTTTTTTTTTTTCTGTTTTTCTTTTGATTTTCTTTCTTTCTTCTTTTCTGCTAAGCGCGAGATAATTTTGTCAATTTTGTAACTTTATTTCATACTGATGAACTTTCTTTCAAAATTGATGAACCTTTTTCAAAATTGATGAACTATTGTCAAATTTGATGAACTTTGAAAAATGTTCAGTGTGTATAAAAAATGTTCATCATGTATAGTAATTTTGTTCAGCATGCATTCAAAAGGAGTTCATTGTATTTAAAAAAAATGTTCTACATGTATTTGAATATTGTTCACCATACATGGAATTTTCGGACATGTACTGAACATTTTGCGAAAATACGTTGAACAATTTGTGAATACACATTGAACATTGTGTAATATATACTGAACAAAATTAAGAAACATATTGAACAATTGTATACTCATTGAATAACCAAAACCAAAATAGAAAAAAAAACAATATATATACTGAACATTTTTATATCCATTGAACATTTTAAATAATACACGATGAACATTTTTGAAACAATATGAATATATGTGTCGAACAATTTTTGAATACGCATTGAACATTTAGTAAAAATGTTGAAAAATTTCATAATATATGATGAACATTTTTATGATACACGACAAACATTTTTATATGCAAAGGTGAACAATTTTCATAATATACAATGAACATTTTTCTTAATACTATGAAATTGTATGTAATACACGGTGATCTTTAATAAAATTTGGTGAAAGTTTTTGAATACATGAACTTTTTTCTAATTCGCGATTTTTTAAAACCTATTTCAGATTTTTTTTTTCTTTTCCAAAAAATCACGTCTTTCTAAATTGGTTGTACCAGAAATAGTGCGGTATTGTTGTTGTTAAATTTCTCGCGCTGTAATGAATCACTAGGCGGTAGTAGATGTACTGGTTAGGCAGGTTGTGTCGTAACTAAGCGGTGCGAGATCGAATCCTGTTGGAGCAGCTTTTTTGGGAGTTTTTTCTCTGCGTGTTCCTGGGCCGGCCCACCAGATAGCGACAGTGGGCGCCAGTTGCCTGTACCGGCGCTCAATGCGCCGTATAGGAGCTCCCCCACTTCGCTCGTCCTGGTCAGTTGCAACTTTTTATGTTTTCTTCTTTCTTCTTTCTTTTTTCACTTTACCCTTTTCATTTCCTGTTTTTTCTTTTATTTTTCTTCTTCTTCTTCCTTATTCGATGAAAGAAATTCATTTTTGTGAACTTCATTTAAAATCAATGAACTTTTTCGAAACTGTTGAACTCTTTCTTCAAATCAATGATTTTTTTCGTTTCTATTAAATTTTTTCAAATTCAATGAACTTTTTTTCAAATTCGATGAAGTTCTTTTCAAATTTGATGATTTTGTTTTTAGGTTCGATAAACTTTTTTCAAATTTGATGAACCTTTGTTCAAATTCGATGATTTTTTTTCAAAGTGGATGACCTTTTTTCAAACTCGATGAACATTTTTTTCAAAATTTTCAACTATTTAAAGTCCGTGAAGTATTTTTTAACATCCCTGAACATTTTCGAATTCACGATTTTTTTTCATTTTTTATTTCTTTTTTCGAAGTCAACTGGTTAGCCGCGACGTTCCAAATCGATTGATCAACCAGAAGCGGACAGGGGGAACTGGCCAGGGACAATCAGCGATTTGTGCCAGCCCGTGATTGTCCGCCCGTGATCGCCAAGATCGACAACCGGCACCAAGGACGCTGACTAGGAGCTTCCTATAGGAGGTCCAACTCGAGATATAGGGGATGTTTGAATCTTGCCCAGGGCAGCCTCGCCAACTTGTCGGCAAGCCAAATAATCTCCAAGCCTTATGGCCGCCAACCCGCGCCTTTGCCAACGATTGGCATAAAAATGGACTGAAAACGTGGATGGAGCGTTGGCAAGCCAAATAATTGGCTATCATCCAAATAGATGCAGGGTCTGGTCAACCTCAACTTTTTGGCTCGGCAGCAGTGGCGGCTCCAGGAATTTGCAACCGGCTATTCATGTGTATTCATTTTGCCAAAATCATTGTTGTTTTTAAAAAATTGTCACTTTTTTGCAAAATTAAAAATCATGGGTATTCACATGAAGACCCAAGAATACCCCTAGCGCCGCCCCCTGATCGGCAGCCTATGGCTCGAAACGCAAATAGCTCCATACAGCTCTCGCGCGGGGAGACATAGCCCGAGACCTCCTATATGGCGCATTTTGCGGCCAATAAGTCGCGCGGCGCACAGGAGTCGTGCAACTGGGCCGGCCCATTCATTGTCCTTGAAAGAATGAAAAATTGGCAGAAAAAGAGAATTTCATAGTTGCATGCGATGCTCTAGCCACTGCACCAAGCTAGCTACTGTGGTAGAATAGCAGCGCAAGGTAAAATAAACTGCTGCAGCGGCGAAAAATAAAAACCAATTCAGCCAATTCCACAAATTAAAACTTGTGGGCAAGGGATCAAAATTGAGTCCTCCGGACAAGGAAGTGTGCCAGTAGCCACTGTACTATCTAATATTTAGTGAGTACAATCGATCATTTTTTGAATTTGGGAATGGATTTTAAAACATGATTTTTTTTAATTTGCGAACAAATTTTCAAAACTGCAGTATTTTTTGGAATATGTGAACAATTTTTGAAAACAGGAACAATTTTTGGAATTACTGGAATAAATAAACATGCGGACAAATTTTTTTAATTTGCGAACAAATTTTGAAACATGAACATTTTTTGAATATGTGAATTTTTTTATGGAAACTAATAAATTTCGAATTTCCAAATTTTTTTCGAAAACATGAACATTTTTGGAATTTGTGAACAATTTTTTAAAGCACGAACCATTTTTGAATCTTGAGGACAAATTTGGAAGCACGAACTATTTTTTGAATCTTGAGAACAAATTTCTGAAATGGAGAACAATTTTGAAAAATCCTGAACAAATTTGGAAGGGCGAAGAATTTTTTAAAGCATGAACATTTTTTGAATTTTGAGAAGAAATTTTGAAACAGAGAACAATTTTGAAAAATCCCCAACAAATTTGTAAGCGGGAACATTTTTTGATATGTGAAAGTTTTATACTTCGGTATATTTTCTGAATTTCAAAAGTTTTGAACTTTTTTGTGTAACGTGAACAATTTTTGGATTTTGAGAACATTTTTTGAAAACACGAACAAAATTTAAATTTTTTCGATTTTTTTAAAAGAAGAAAAGAAAAAAGAAGTAAAAATGAAAATCCTAAGTATTTTGTAAAACTATGAACATGTTCTGAAAAAGAAAGAAACTTGAAAACGAAAAACACAAAAAATGAAAAAGAAACAGAAAACAAAAAACAAAAAAAGAAACAGAAAGTAAAAATAATGGAAAACCATTAAAAAAACGGTTCATGGAACCTTCTAGAAGGTTCACAAAACCGGAGTGGGGCAGTTACGTAAATGGGCCGGCCCAAAGTATCGCTCGGTCGCTCGCCCCTGTGCGAAGCACCGGCATTTTGCCGCAATGAGCGGCCAATAGGATTTTCCACATAGCCCTGCCACAAAATGGGAATATCCTATTTGACGCTCGTTGCGTCAAAATGTCGGGCAAACGCACAGCCAATCACAGGCGAGCGATTTAAATGGGCCGGCCTGTTTAACACATTTTATAGATCCCGGTTTTGGGAACCTTCTAGACTTTCCCAGCCGGTTTTTTCCGGTTTTAGGAACATTCTACAAGGTTCCCTGAACCGTTTTTTTTTCGTTTTCTCTTCTCTTTATTCCTTTCTGTTTCTTTCTTTTTCTGTTTCTGAAAAATGTTTTCAATTCTTAAAAAATGTTCAGGATTTTCAGAAAATGTTCTTGAGATTTGGAAAATGATTTTGCTTTTTAGAAAAATGTTCTTGTTTTCCAGAAAATGTTCTGAGATTTCAAAAAATGTTCTTAAAATTAGGAAAATGTTTCTGCTTTTTACAGAAAAATGTTCTGGATTTTCAAAAATTGTTAGGTATTTTCAAAATGTGTTCCTCAAATTCGAAAAATGTTTTCGCCTTTTAGAAAAATTTGGTGGATGTGCAAAAAAATGTTCTGAGATTTCAAAAATTGTTCTGGATTTCCAAAAAATGTTCTGGATTTCCAAAAAATGTGTTCCTCAATAAAATTACATCTTTTCAATTGTTGTCTGGTAGTTTCAAAAATTGTTCGCAAATATGAAATAATGTTCGTGCATCAAATTTTGTTCGGGAGTTTAAAAAAATGTTTGCAAGTTTGAAAAAATGTTCGTATTTCCAAATTTTGTTCAGGAGTTCAAAAAAATGTTCCCATGTTTCAAAAAATTGCGTATGCTAAAATTGTTTTTGAATTTGAAAAATGTTCCAGCTTTTTCAAAAAAAGTACAGGAATTTCAAATTTTGTTCGCATTTCCAAAATCTGTTCACAATTTCAGAAAAAAAATCGTTTTCAATAAATGTTCAGGAATTTTAGAAAATGTTTCTTTGTTTTCAAAAAATCACAATGTGAGAAAATGTTCAATTTTTAAGAATTGTTCACGTTTTAGAAAATTGTTAAGTTTTGTAAAAACTGTTAGTGTTTTTTCTAAACTTAGAGTACAAAATTTTTTCACATTTTTTCAGAAATAAATTTGGAGTATCAAAAAATATTTTTGCGGCATTTCAAATTGTTCGAAAATTTGAAGAAATGTTTTTTTTCCAAAAATCTCAATCCGGATGTGGGTTGTTATAGCATTGGGCGCCTTATCATTTCGCTAGCAGCCGAGTGGTGGAGTGGCTAGCCCGTCACGGTTTGGATTTTGGTGTGATTGAGATACTAGGATAGAATCCTAGTGTTGCCTTCATTTTTTGGTGTTTCTTTAAGTCGCGGGATCGACAGGAAATACAAGTCCGTGGGCCGGCCCAGTCGTGCGTCGCCTGTGTGCGTCCAGCTACTGTTTGACGCAAAATGCGTCGTATAGGAGGTCCCACAAAATGCACGGTATAGGTTTGTAGTATGGTGCTAAAGTCCGGTTCTGGTTCGGCCCATGGGCCATGGTCCATGAGTAGTAGAGAGCAAGGTTTCTGCCGGCCGGCGACTATGAACGGCGGTTTCTGTACATGGTGGTCGACGCCGACCACCCGTACACACTGCATGCACCGCATCAATCCGTCACGCTGAGTGCTTTGGAACAGTCAACACAGCTACTGGCACCGTTACTGTGTAACCGACGCACTCAGAGGAATCCCCAACAAAACTGGCACACAATATGCAAGATCGAGGCCGAAACTCAAACAACGAATTCACCAGACATGGTTCCGATCAATTGACATTCATACGCATGCCAAAACAAAGGAATTGAACGTCATACGAGCATGCATGCATTGCCATTATTTTGATCGCCATCACCAGAACTGCCAAGCTAAGCCAGGTGTAACCGGCCTGGGGCCGCGCCATTAATCAGTAGCTTTGCGCGGGCCTCCGGCCGACATCACGGCGGAGACCTGCAGCACCGCCATGTCGCCAGGCGCTTCGTACACGGACTTGACGAAGAAGGCGGCTTGCCAGAAGCCGGGGCCGGAGCCCATGGGCAGGAACCTCGCTCGCCCCTCGTCACCCAGCCCGAGCCCGGGCACATGACGATCTCCACCATGCCGTTGCCCCCGGCCCCGGAGCGGGAGGCCGGGAACAGGGTGGACGCCACCGCGGAGCTGCCTGGCGGGAGGCTGCGCAGCTTGGCGCCGTCGTAGTCGGTGAGAACGTGGAGCGAGAGGCGGCGCCGTATCGCGGCGCGTGGAATGCGACGCGCCCTGAGCGGAGCCATGCCGGCGTTGCCTACGGTGAGGACCGTGATGGGGGCGTTGTGCTGGTTGACGTCGTGCGCGAGGCCGGTGGACGCCAGCATGCTGCTGAACTCGCCAAGGTCCGGGCGCGCAGCGAGGATGGCTGTGATGTTGTGGGCGGCGCCGTGGCACGCCGCCAGGGGCACGGACAGGCCGAACAGGAGGAGCAGGGCGGACGAACACTTGGCGGCGAGGAATGCCATTGTGTACTGCACTTTTGGTGTACGACAGAGGCGAGCGAGGATCTGAACCGTGGGTGCACCCCTGGTTTTATAGCAAATGGTGGTGGCTAGCTTGACACACGAGACCTCCGAGCCTCCGAGGAAAGCTATGTACGTGCATGTTCAGTTCAAGGTCTGTTCTAAACATTGTTGGGCACTCTGACAGTCTGACTGCACCCAGCACACTATCCGCGTTTAGGTATTCTTCGGGAGAAAAAAGGACTTGGACGAGCGCCACTAGGTACATGTACCAAAATGGACTAGGCAACCTCCGGATACTAACATAGTAGTCCACCACCCAGTGTCTAGCTATTTTCATCTCAGAGCAGTTAGGTCCAATCCTCAAAAGTAATTTAAATACATTATAACTGAGCATCCTTCCTGTCCTCTCAGGCTATTAGCATTTATAGCCGTTCGATCAACACTTTTAAGCGTGTTTAGTCATCCGATTAAGAATGAACATCACGTACGCTCGGTTCGCTCGCTACGAACGAGCGCTACCGTGACGGGCCGCTGCTCCGGCGACAATTTTGGTCGTCCGCTGTTAAATTGGGCCTAATGGGCCTGAGCTGTCTATGTACGTGCATCCAAGAGCTGGACTCGCCACGCAACCCTCGTTCTGCTCGCAAGGTCGCAACCCTAGCGTGGCGGCGGACGATGGGACGATGCACGACTCCCGTGGCGACGGCGCTGGGCTCCGACGACACAAGGACCTCCTTCATGCTGACCTCTCATGCCAAGGCTATGGCCCTCCCGCCATTGGTGCCGCTGACCACAACATTGAGCAACGGCGTTCACCGTGAGGCATGATTTGCCGGAAGGCGGCATTAGTAGATCCGGCGTCCCGGACAACTGTCGTCCAAAGGCAGGGTGGACACACTGCCTCTTTCTCTTTCTCCTCTGCTCTGATCTAACACCCGTCGCTGGGGTTACCTTCTCCTGTGCGCTCCTCCGTTTTTCTATTGTTCCCGTGGGGATTGGTTGGTTGGTTAGTCCCGTGGGTTATGCAAGTGTGATTCCTTCCTTGATTGTTGGGACAGCTCGGGATTCCGTTCCTTGTTTACTGGACGATATAAGGACATTCGAAATATTTGTTTTCGATGAACACAATTTTTCAGCATCAGTTGTGCTGTTGACTGGCTTAAAAACCATTTGTACTTCTCTCTCTATATATATGCGTGATGAGTCGAGGCGTTTATGAAAAGTTTGAATAATTCAGCGTGGCCGCCGCCGCCACTATCGATGGCACGAGATCCCTCTATCGCCCGAGCAACAAAGACACCCCAGGCGGCAGGTACACACAGCCACGACATCCCTGTATCGCCCGGGCGACGAAGACGCCCCCGGCGGCAGCTACACATCGGACACGCACGAGGATTCGGCAGACTGCAAGAAGAAGAAGGCGGTGGTGGGCGAGTCGCCGCTGCAGGCCTGGTCCAGCTTCTCTCTACGCCATATTTGAACTTCTCAGCAGCGCCATTGCTGGATCCTATGTCGACCGAGCACCCGATCAGCAAGATATGATCGCGCGTCATATGATCTCTGGGCACGATCGAAATGCAGGCAACATCGATCCCTAGCTGATGGAGTCACGGCGGGTCACCGTGTCTACAGTAGCAGCAGGTGGATGTATGCAGCCGACCCCTCCTATATACATGTACAGTCACTGCGATTTAAGGTATAGACCATGCTAACCTACCGGGGCAATCTACAAGTACCCTATATTCCTCCAATTTCTTTCTGTTGAGATGGCGTTGTAACCTTTGCACTTGAATTGTTCGATGAATTGCCGATATGCTGTGAAAAATATGATGTCAGTGTTCACCATTATCGTCAGGTACTTATCTTCCCTCCTAAATATTTAGATATTCTAACCCTGCAATCCTCACCGCTCACAATCAAACATGGCTTTCTGATGTATCTTTTTGATTTGGTCAATGTCAATCAGATTTCAGGATGTTTGTGAGGACATATATTTCTGATACATCCGTAGCAAAAAGTATGAATGTTTCTGTACTCCAAATAATTTATTACCAACTCACTACACAGTTGCAGATTGGTCAATAGAATCATTTTTTATGTAAGAGCTGCTTGTTTTGATTGAAAAGTATACTGGGGATGCATCAAAGTATTTGTTTTTCTTTCTCTCTCTCCAGCGTTTTGATCTTCGATATATGTTATATATCGCTCTGCTTCTTTCATGCATTAAAAGAAAAATGTGTCAATGGACACATTTATAAGAAAGAAAGAACGGAAGTGGAGATCAGTAGATCTATTTTTCTTTGCTATGCAAAATGCATCTCCAATGTAAGGTCAGCTTTCGCTTTTAGGGTGTTTTCCTTGGCTTGTGTACCTCTTTCTAAATTGTTGCAAATTCAATATTTTCATACTAATTCACTGGTTTCGTGATTGGCTCCTCACTAAGCTATCACCGGTTCTATGTTTTTTCTCATGTATGTATATATATTGTGTTCATAACTAAAATCCCCATTCCATCCATTCTGTCATTATGGATGATTGAATATACAGCTTAAACTATTACTATGACTGAAGCTGCTCCCAGATTCTGACTTCTTTTCAAATTAAATGAAATATTATTTCCGTCAAGCTCTATCGTTTATTTTGTGAGCTATTTAGGCCATCCTTCCTCTGATCAAGCCAGACATTTTATTAGTTACTTATGTGTTATGGTGCAGAGGCGTTTCTCTGAGCTTGATGACCTGAAGCGATGATTGATTCAATATAGTTCAAGCGGCACATTTACAGTACATATGCAGTCTTTTACCTTTACATATGTTTATTTTATGTGATGTCTGAACAGTCAAATGTTATCTCTTCCTGCAAGGAATAATGAAATTATATCTGCATGGTGTGGTGTTGTTGCAGCATTGAGGAAATATAACAGCTAGGTATAACAGTGTGCAACATATGAAATTAACCAACACTCCTATAATTCCAGCTTATAGAGGCTATGGTAGGAGCGTTGAGAGGTATGTCTGCTAGCTGCATCAGTTATTTAATAAATTGAGTCGGCAGAAATTTGGAGATTTGTGCTTTCTTTCTGTGGGCCATCCCTTCATCGGTCTGGCCTATTTTCACGTGTTTATCCATGGCTACCAAGTTAAGAGTATTTAGACATTGTTTTGTTTGTTGTGCAAATTGGTCTTGTGAATCTAAATTCGTGTGTTTGTTTGACTAATGCAGGTGCATGTACTCAAGCATACTGTCTGGTCACCTGAGCCTAATTGAGAAATTATTTAACCTATTCATGGATCAGGCAAAATATTCCATTCGAAGATGTATTTTGTGTGCTTTCAGTTTGTTGATTTTAACAAGCTTCGGAATACAAAGCTTATGTTGGGTCAGTTATTAGCTTTTTACATCTTCACAGATAACTGATGATACGGCTCGAATTGGTTGGAGGTTATTTAATTTAGGTGAAACAGTTCCAACTTCAACTATATGGTTCGGGAACTATATATAGCAGTCTTGCTGATCTTTACATCATAGCGACAAAAACAGGCATGCGTCATGACCGGCTCGAACTGGTTGGAAGATTAGTTATAGTATTCTCACACTATTGTTGGGCAGCTTTTTAAATGCCTTCTATTTGACGAAGGGGATTACATGTATTCTCACAAAAATTGATCAGTTTATAGGTGTACTATTCAATATGTGCTGATGAGACAAACCCATTGTTGCATGTCTCCATCTCCGGCCTATGGGAATCCTTCCCTGTAAAAGAGGTTTCACATTCCTTTGTTAGAATTATTAAACTTGTTTCATTTTAGTGAATAGATGGTAGCTCAACCTGGCTGCCCAATGACTTAGGGGCTGTTTGGATCATGCCCCAGTCAGCCCCGCCAAAGATTTGGCGCAGGATTTTGCCGCCGGGATCTTGCCAACGCGCAGTCGTAGGAACTGAACCGGGCAACCAAAAAATTGGCGTGGTTCCTATTCTTTGGCGCTGATCCAAATGGAGCCCCTTGTAGCAGTCAACGACCAAAAAATTGGTTGGGCGAGCCACGGCTGCGATCCAAACAGCCCCTTAGAAATTATTGTTATGTCTTCTATGTTATTTGATTATTTGCAGTTCAGAGTTTGTCCTTAAATTTTTTGGGAGCTGGTTGTGTGTGTTTCATTCCATCATATATGTAACCAATTCCCAGTCATTCTATCGAAAAAATGAACGGGCGCGGCAATGCGCACCTATCATGATCTAGTAACATAAAAAGAACAGTCAGTTTCAGGAGCTTTTCCATCGCAGGCTCGCAGCAATAGCAATTTATTCAAGATCGACCATTACATGGCAGGCAAACCTCAAGAGATCGTGGACATATCGAGATCGATGGTACAAGACCTCACACACGTCACAAGCTTCGGGCCAGTTTCTATGGTGCAGTGTACGTCACAAGATTTGTGAAACATTCTCAAATTTTGACCACAACATGTCGATGTCATAGGAAGTCATCATGTCATAGGGTTTGAAGGGACAATTAGGGTTCCACCTTTTCCTCCGGCGATCTACCACCGGAGTCCCCGTAAAACCTGCCCGATGGCCGGCGTTCCGGCCAAGGGGAGTCTACCTACACCTGCTGGATGTACTCCGGCGGTCTGCAAGATCGGGCGGCGGCTGAAGAGGAAGGGAGGAAGGAGGGATCACGCCCGACGGATCTACTCGGCAACGGTGGCTCTGACCTGGCTGGTCCTGAAGATGGAGAAGATAGAGAGAGGGAGGAGGAAGAGCAGAACCCGGAGGAGGAGGAAGAAGATGGTGGATATGGCGGGGTTGAAGAAGAATTGGAAGATCAATTTGCGGGGATGAATCTGCACGGGGAGGAGATGGAAGATCTTGTTTTTTCTGGTGAAGTGGATGATCTCATCAGAGAGGTGCGCTGGTTAGGGATATTTAGGGTTCATACAACTCGTCCCTTTGGGCACTCGGCGCTGCTCAACCAAATGCACAATGCATGGACTGCTGCGAAAGGTGTCACGTTCAATATCAAAGGCCCCAACCTGTTCCTTGTTCAGTGTCATTGCCTTGGGGATTGGAAGAGGATCATGGATGGTGGGCCTTGGCTTTTCTGCAAGGCGCCGGTAGTTATTCAGGAGTATGATGGGTTCTCTAATGTTTCTCAGTACAAACTTAATAAAATCCCGGTGTGGCGAGGATCAAAGGCTTGCCGCCGGGACTGACTGCAAAGAAGGCCCTAGCAGAAAAGGTTGCAGCTAAGGTGGGAGGGCCACCCTTTACAGTTGTAGTGAATGAGGGAGTGATAAACCCTAATAATGCATTAAGGGCGAGGGTGTATCTGGATGTTAATGAGCCCCCTGTTCAATTTGTTCCAATAACCCTGAGAGAGAGCAAGAGGTATCCAGTGACCTATGAAAAACTCCCCGACTTTTGCTATTGTTGTGGAATGATGGGGCATATATTAGAGGAATGTGGGGATGGGGTGCATGACCCCAGGACTTATGAATGGGGTGACTGGCTGCTTTGGGCTCCGGAGCCGAATCCAGGAGCTCCACTAGAGCGAGATGGAGGGGGTAGAGGTGGTACTAGAGGAAGAACAGGCGGAAGAGGAGAGAGAGGTGGAAGGCAGGGAAGAGGTGACAGGGCAGGAGGAAGAAATAACACAAGAAGAGGCGACTGTTGGGGAACGTAGCAATAATTCAGAATTTCTACGCATCACCAAGATCAATCTATGGAGAGACTAGCAACGAGAGAGAGGGGAGTGCATCTTCATAGCCTTGAATATCGCGATGCGGAAGCGTTACAAGAACGCGGATGAGGGAGTCGTACTCGCGGCGATTCAAATCGCGGAAGATCCGATCTAACGCCGAACGGACGGCGCCTCCGCGTTCAACACACGTACAGCCCGGAGACGTATCCTCCTTGATCCAGCAAGGGGAGAGGAGAAGTTGAGGGAGAACTCCGACAGCACGACGACGTGGTGGTGGTGGAGCTTGTGGTTCTCCAGCAGGGCTTCGCCAAGCACTACTGACGAGGAGGTGGAGTTGGAGAGGGGGAGGGCTGCGCCAGGGGCAAGGTGTGAAGCTCCCATGTGCCTCCCTACTATATATAGGGGTAGAGGGGATGGTTTCTTTCCCTCCAAGTCCATTGGGGCGTTGGCAAAGGTGGGAGGAAAGAAATCCCATCATTTCCTTCCCCACCGATTGTTATCCCCCCCTTTTAGGGATCTTGAACTTATCCCTTCGGGATATGATCTTATTCCTTCTAAGGGGGGATCTTGCTGCGCCTTGACAAGGGGTGTGGGGCCTTGCCTCCACTACCAACGTTCATGTGGGTCCCCCCATGCAGGTGGGCCCCACTCCGGAACCTTCTAGAACCTTCCCGGTACAATACCGAAAAATCCCGAACATTTTCCGGTGGCCAAAATAGGACTTCCCATATATAAATCTTTACCTCTGAACCATTACGGAACTCCTCGGGATGTCCCGGATCTCATCCGAGACTCCTAACAACATTCGGTAACTGCACACTAATTTCCATAACAACTCTAGCGTCACCGAACCTTAAGTGTGTAGACCCTACGGGTTCGGGAAGCATGCAGACATGACCGAGACATCTCTCTGGCCAATAACCAACAACGGGATCTGGATACCCATGTTGGCTCCCACATGTTCCACGATGATCTCATCGGATGAACCACGATGTCAAGGATTCAATCAATCCCGTATACAATTCCCTTTGTCAATCGATACGTTACTTGCCCAAGATTCGATCGTCGGTATCCCAATACCTCGTTCAATCTCGTTACCGGCAAGTCACTTTACTCATTCTGCAATGCATGATCCCGTGACCAACTACTTAGTCACATTGAGCTCATTATGATGATGCATTACCGAGTGGGCCCAGAGATACCTCTCCGTCATACGGAGTGACAAATCCCAGTCTCGATTCGTGCCAACCCAACAGATACTTTCGGAGATACCCGTAGTGCACCTTTATAGCCACCCAGTTACGTTGTGACATTTGGCACACCCAAAGCATTCCTACGGTATCCGGGAGTTGCACAATCTCATGGTCTAAGGAAATGATACTTGACATTAGAAAAGCTTTTAGCAAACGAACTACACGATCTTGTGCTATGCTTAGGATTGGGTCTTGTCCATCACATCATTCTCCTAATGATGTGATCTCGTTATCAATGACATCCAATGTCCATGGCAGGAAACCATAACCATCTATTGATCAACGAGCTAGTCAACTAGAGGCTCACTAGGGACATGTTGTGGTCTATGTATTCACACATGTATTACGATTTCCAGTTAATATAATTATAGCATGAACAATAGACAATTATCATGAACAAGGAAATATAATAATAACCATTTTATTACTGCCTCTAGGGCATATTTCCAACAGTCCCCCACTTGCACTAGAGTCAATAATCTAGTTCACATCACTATGTGATCGCAATGAATCCAACACCCATTTGGTTTGATCATATCTCACTTGTGAGAGAGGTTATTAGTCAACGGGTCTGAATCTTTCAGATCCGTGTGTGCTTTACAAATCTCTATGTCATCTCCTAGATGCAGCTACCGCGCGCTATTTGGAACTATTCCAAATAACTGCTCTACTATACGAATCCGGTTTACTACTCAGAGTCATTCAGATTAGTGTCAAAGTTTGCATCGGCATAACCCTTTACGACGAACTCTTTTACCACCTCCATTATCGAGAAAATTCCTTAGTACACTAGTTACTAAGGATAACCTTGACCGCGGTGCTGTGATCCATTCCTGGATCACACTTGTACCCCTTGAGTGACTCATGTCAAGGCACACTTCAGGTGCGGTACACAGCATAGCATATTGTGGAGCCTACGTCTAAAGCATAGGGGACGACCTTCGTCCTTTCTCTCTCTTCTGCCGTGGTCAGGTCTTGAGTCTTACTCAATACTCACACCTTATAGCCAAGAACTCCTTATTTGCCGATCTATTTTGAACTCCTTCAAAATCTTCTCATGGTATGTGTTCATTTGAAAGTACTATTAAGCATTTTGATCTGTCCTTATAGATCTTGATGCTCAATGTTCAAGTAGCTTAATTCAGGTTTTCCATTGAAAATCACTTTTCAAATAACCCTATATGCTTTCCAGAAATTCTACAGCATTTCTGATCAACAATATGTTAACAACATATACTCATCAGAAATTCTATAGTGCTCCCACTCACTTCTTTGGAAATACAAGTTTCTTATAAACTTTGTATAAACCCAAAATCTTTGATCATCTCATCAAAGCGTATATTCCGTCTCCGAGATGCTTACTCCAGTCCTTAGAAGGATTACTGGAGCTTTGCATACATGTTAGCATCTTTCAGGATTGACAAAACCTTCTGGTTGTATCACATACAACCTTTCCTCAAGAAAATCGTCGAGGAAACAATGTTTTTTGACATCCTATCTGCAAGATTTCATAAATAATGCGGTAACTGCTAATATAATTCCAACAGACTCTTAGCATCGCTAAGAGTGAGAAAGTCTCATCGTAGTCAACTCCTTGAACTTGTCGGAAAACATCTTACCGACAAGTCGAGCTTTCTTAATGGTGACACTTTCCATCATTGTCTGTCTTCCTTCTAAAATCCATCTATACCCAACAGCCATACGACCATCAAGTAGTTCTTTCAAAGTCTATACTTTGTTTTCATACATGGATCCTTTCTCGGATTTTATGGCCTCGAGCCATTCGCCGGAATCCGGGCCCACCATCGCTTCTCCATAGCTCATAGGTTCATTGTTTTCTAGTAACATGACCTCCAAGACAGGATCACGTACCACTCTAGAGTAGTATGTATCCTTGTCGACCTACAAGTTTTGGTAGTGAATTGATCTGAAATTTCATGATCAATATCATCAGCTTCCACTTCAATTGGTGTAGGCGCCACAGGAACAACTTCCCGCGCCCTGCTACACACTAGTTGAAGTAACGGTTCAATAACCTTATCAAGTCTCCACCATCCTCCCACTCAATTCTTTCGAGAGAAACTTTTCCTCCAGAAAGGACCAGATTCTAGAAACAATCCCTTTTGCTTCCGGAACTGAGACAGGAGGTATACCCATTTGTTTTTGGGTGTCCTATGAAGATGCATTTATCCGCTTTGGGTTCAGCTTATCAGCCTGAAACTTTTTCACATAAGCATCATAGCCCCAAACTTTTAAGAAACGACAACTTAGGTTTCTCTAAACCATAGTTCATACGGTGTCGTCTCAAACGGAATTGTGTGGTACCCTATTTAAAGTGAATGCGGTTGTCTCTAATGCCTAACCCATAAACGATAGTGGTAATTCGATAAGAGACATCATGGTATGCACCATATCCAATAGGGTGCATTTATGATGTTCGGACACACCATCACACTATGGTGTTCCAGGCGGTATTAGTTATGAAACAATTTCCACAAGGTCTTAATTGTGTACCAAACTCATAACTCCTATATTCATCTCTATGATCATATCATAGACATTTATCCTCTTGCCACGATGATCTTCGACTTGACTCTGGAATTGCTCAAAACTTTCAATAATTCGGATTTGTGTTTCATCAAGTAAATATACTAAGAATCTACTCAAATCATCTGTGAAGTAAGAGCATAACGATATTCACTGCGTGCTTCAGCACTCATTGGATTGCACACATCAAATGTATTACTTCCAACAAGTTGCTCTCTTGTTCCATCTTACTGAAAACGAAGCTTTTCAGTCATCTTGCCCTTGTGGTATGATTTGCATGTCTCAAGTGATTCAAAATCAAGTGAGTCCAAATGATCCATCTGCATGGAGTTTCTTCATGCGTACATACTAATAGACATGGTTCGCATGTCTCAAACTTTTCAAAAAACGAGTTAGTCCAAAAGATCCATCAACATGGAGCTTCTTCATGCGTTTTATACCAATATGACTCAAATGACAGTGCCACAAGTAGGTGGTACTATCATTACTATCTTATATCTTTTGGCATGAACATGTGTATCACTATGATCGAGATTCAATAAACCATTCATTTTAGGTGCAAGACCGTTGAAGGTATTATTCAAATGAACAGAGTAACCATTATTCTCCTTAAATGAATAACCGTATTGCGATAAACATTATCCAATCATGTCTATGCTCAACCCAAACACCAAATAACAATTATTTAGGTTTAACACCAATCTCGATGATAGAGGGAGCATGCGATGCTTGATCACATCAACCTTGGAAACACTTCCAACACACATCGTCATCTCACCTTTAGCTAGTCTCCGTTTACTTCGTAGCTCTTTTATTTCGAGTTACTAACACTTAGCAACTGAACCGGTATCTTAATACCCTAGTGCTACTAGGAGTACTAGTAAAGCACACATTTAATATAATGTATATCCAATATACTTCTGTCAACCTTGCCAGCCTTCTCATCTACCAAGTATCTAGGGTAGTTCTGCTTCAGTGATCGTTCCCTCATTACAGAAGCACTTAGTCCCGGGTTTGGGTTCAACCTTGGGTTTCTTCACTAGTGCAGCAACTGCCGTTTCATGAAGTATCCCTTCTTGCCCTTGCCCTTCTTGAAACTAGTGGTTTTACTAACCATTAACGATTGATGCTCCTACTTGATTTCTACTTTTGCGGTGTCAAACATCACGAATAGCTCAAGGATCATCATGTCTATCCCTGATATGTTATAGTTCATCACGAAGCTCTAATAGCTTGGTGGCAGTGACTATGGAGAACCATCACTATCTCATCTAGAAGATTAACTCCCACTCGATTCAAGTGATTGTAGTACTCAGACGATCTAAGCACATGCTCAACGATTGGGCTTTTCTCCCTTAGTTTGCAGGCTTAAGAAACTCGTCAGATGATGTGAGCATAGCTATCATAAAAATGTCTACAAATATTACACGGCAAATTCATAACCAGGTACTTTCGCTTCTTCGCACACATGATTTAACTGACATGAATACGATGCTACGCTCATTATTCTTTTTATTTTTAATCATCAGGAATAAAGGAACCAAAAGACCAGTTAAACGAAATAACACTCTTTGCATCCATCGAACCATCACGTGCACAAGGAGCGAAGGATTTGGAATTTACTTCATGGACCAATATCAACCACGTAGGTGGGCCTTTGGGATTTTGGTTCCTGCTCACGTGCTTGCGTCAAAGTCCAGCAAGGCCGGCCCCTGTACGGCCTTTGTGTAGTCCGAGGGTGGTTGACAGATGCCTTCGACCGGAGACAGTTCGGCTGGGATACAACAACGTACACAGGCGCATCTACGTTCAATAAATAGCCGTCGTCCGTTAGGGTTTAGACTGGGGTTTTGTTTAGAGAAGTTTAGCTATTGCTACTTTTATTTGTCTTCGCTCGTAGCGGCTAGTGCGACCGTCAAGACATCTATTAGGACCCCAATTTGTGAGATTTATTCATCTAGCATATTCGCAATTTCAGATTGCTTAGCTATTATTTTCTTGCATGTTCTTCGATTTGCTTGCAGGAAAAATCCTTCGTGGATAGGTCGATCGCACCGTTGGCTCGGTCGATAACGCCGTGGAGTTGGTTCAGTGATTGCCGTGGATATCAGTCGTGTACGGTTCTCCCTGTACGGTTGGTAGCCGGATCGTGAGGGTCAAGTCCCACCCAAAAATCGTAGTTATCCTCTCTCATCGAAAGATCGGGTCCCCAGTTCACATCATCAGAGGTCTCATACCTCTTGGCATGAACACGAGCCTGAAATCCCAATTTCATCCCTTTGAACATATCATATGTTCCGCGACGTTTCAAAATCGTCTTCGGTGCCTCAATTCTAAACCGTTTAACATTACTGAACTATCACGTAGTCATCAAAACGTGTATGTCAGATGTTCGCAACATCCACAAACGTCGCTCGAGGTTCAGCACACCGAGCGGTGCATTAGGACATAAGCCTTCACGCAAAGCAATGAGGACAATCCTCAAGATACGACCCGACCGCATAATTGCTCTCACAACTTTCAACTAAATTTTCTCTAGGAACATATCTAAAACAAGAGAACTAAAGCGCAAGCTACGACACAATTTGCAAAGTCCTTTTGACTATGTTCATGATAATTAAGTTCATCTAATGAACTCCCACCGTAAGATAGACATCCTCTAGTCATCTAAGTGATACATGATCCGAGTCAACTAGGCCGTGTCCGATCATCACGTGAGACGGACTAGTCATCATCGGTGAACATCTTCATGTTGATCGATCCGCTATATCGACTCATGTTCGACCTTTCGGTCTCTTGTGTTCGAGGCCATGTGCGTACATGCTAGGCTCATCAAGTCAACCTAAGTGTTTTGCATGTGTAAATCTGGCTTACACCCGTTGTATGCGAACGTTAGAGTCTATCACACCCGATCATCACGTGGTGCTTCGAAGCAATGAACCTTCGCAGCGGTGCACAGTTAGGGGGAACACTTTCTTGAAATTTTATGAGGGATCATCTTATTTATGCTACCATTGTTCTAAGCAAATAAGATGCAAAAACATGATAAACATATCATGCAATCAAATAGTGACATGATATGGCCAATATCATTTTGCTCCTTTTGATCTCCATCTTTGGGGCGCCATGATCATCATCGTCACTGGCATGACACCATGATCTCCATCATCATGATCTCCATCATCGTGTCTTCATGAAGTTGTCTCGCCAACTATTACTTCTACTACTATCGATAACGGTTTAGCAATAAAGTAAAGTAATTACATGGCGTTATTCAATGACACGCAGGTCATACAATAATTAAGACAACTCCTATGGCTCCTGCCGGTTGTCAATACTCATCGACATGCAAGTCGTGATTCCTATTACAAGAACATGATCAATCTCATACATCACATATATTTCATTCATCACATCCTTTGGCCATATCACATCACACGTAGCATACCCTGCAAAAACATGTTAGACGTCCTTTAATTGTTGTTGCATGTTTTACGTGGCTGCTATGGGTTTCTAGCAAGAATGTTTCTTACCTACGCAAAGCCACAACGGTGATATGCCAATTGCTATTTACCCTTCATAAGGACCCTTTTCATCGAATCCGATCCGACAAAAGTGGGAGAGACTGGCACCCGCTAGCCACCTTATGCAACAAGTGCATGTCGGTCGGTGGAACTCTGTCTCACGAAGCATACGTAAGGTCGGTCCGGCCGCTTCATCATCGCGATGCGCCAAATCAAGATAAGACTAGTAACGGTAAGCATATTGAACAAACCAACGCCCACAACTACTTGTGTTCTACTCGTGCATAGAATCTACGCAATAGACCTAGCTCATGATGCCACTGTTGGGGAACGTAGCAATAATTCAAAATTTTCTACGCATCACCAAGATCAATCTATGGAGAGACTAGAAACGAGAGAGGAGGGAGTGCATCTTCATACCCTTGAATATTGCGATGCAGAAGTGTTACAAGAACACGGATGAGGGAGTCGTACTCGCGGCGATTCAAATCGCGGAAGATCCGATCTAACGCCGAACGGACGGCGCCTCCGCGTTCAACACACGTACAGCCCGAGGACGTCTCCTCCTTCTTGATCCCGCAAGGGGAGAGGAGAAGTTGAGGGAGAACTCTGGCAGCACGACGGCGTGGTGGTGGTGGAGCTCGTGGTTCTCCAACAGGGCTTTGCCAAGCACTACTGAGCAGGAGGTGGAGTTGGAGAGGGGGAGGGCTGCGCCAGGGGCAAGGGGTGAAGCTCCCATGCGCCTCCCCACTATATATAGGGTGGAGGGGGCTGGTTTCTTGCCCTCCAAGTCAATTGGGGCATTGGCAAAGGTGGGAGGAAAGAAATCCCATCATTTCCTTCCCCACCGATTGTTATCCCCCCTTTTTAGGGATCTTGATCTTATCCCTTCGGGATATGATATTATTCCTTCTAAGGGGGGATCTTGCTGCGCCTTGACAAGGGGTGTGGTGCCTTGCTTCGACTACCCACGTTCATGTGGGTCCCCCATGCAGGTGGGCCCCACTCCGGAACCTTCTAGAACCTTCCTGGTACAATACCGAAAAATCCCAAACATTTTCCGGTGGCCAAAATAGGACATCCCATATATAAATCTTTACCTCCGGACCATTCCGGAACTCCTCGTGACGTCCGGGATCTCATCTGGGACTCCAAACAACATTCGGTAACTACACACTAATTCCCATAACAACTCTAGCGTCACGAAACCTTAAGTGTGTAGACCCTACGGGTTCGGGAATCATGCAGACATGACCGAGACAACTCTCTGGACAATAACCAACAGCGGGATCTGGATACCCATGTTGGCTCCAGCATGTTCCACGATGATCTCATCGGATGAACCACGATGTCAAGGATTCAAGCAATCCCGTGTACAATTCCCTTCGTCAATCGATACGTTACTTGCCCGAGATTCGATCATCGGTATCCCAATACCTCGTTCAATCTCGTTACCGGCAAGTCACTTTACTCGTTCCGTAATGCATGATCCCGTGACCAACTACTTAGTCACATTGAGCTCATTATGATGATGCATTACCGAGTGGGCCCAGAGATACCTCTCCGTCATACGGAGTGAAAAATCCTAGTCTCGATTCGTGCCAACCCAACAGACACTTTCGGAGATACCCGTAGTGCACCTTTATAGCCACCCAGTTACGTTGTGACGTTTTGCACACCCAAAGTATTCCTACGGTATCCGGGAGTTGCACAATCTCATGGTCTAAGGAAATGATACTTGACATTAGAAAAGCTTTTAGCAAACGAACTACACGATCTTGTGCTATGCTTAGTGTAAGGGCTCATTTATCCCTAAGTGTTTTGGTGATTGATGACAATACTCGTGCGGACTAATCGTGTGCCTTGAGTCCCACAGATACTTCTTCATTAGGCACAAGACGATTCGGTGCCCCTCGGAGATTAGTGAAGCCGGCGTTGTTCTACGTTTCTCTTTGGTGGAGTTGAGTCGTAGGAGAGCCGTACTATTAAGAGGGGGTCCGCGTCGGAAAGGTAGGGTGGAATCACACGTACACTTGCCCCTCCTTCCCTTGCACCTTGGAGCTACCCATCGTTATCATGGTTGTGCGAAACTGACGACTGCTGCTGTACTTGCGGTAGTACCGCAAGTACCAGCGGTAGTACTGGCAAGGGCCACGGTAGTACCGCCCTCGGCGCGTGTAGTACCGCGGTACCATGGCCTAGTGCCGCTCAGTCTTGGTAGTAGGGGCGGATGTAATTTTTACATCCGCTACCACGGTAGTACCGCTCCTTTGGCGCTGTAGTACCGCCAAGACTCGCCTAGTGCCGCTCGGTGCGGTAGTAGGGCGGATGTAATTTTTACATCCGCGGCACCCTGATAGTACCGCTCGCTGCTCGCGGTAGTACCTGGGGCCCACGGTAGTACCGCTCCTTGAGTTGTAGTACCGTGGTTCTTCGCTTAGTACCGCTGCTGTCGCGGTAGTAGGTGCGGATGTAATTTTACATCCGTGCCTACCACGGTAGTACCGCGCCTTATGGGCGGTAGTACGCGCCGGGTTTTGCACCACCCTAATTTCTGCGAAGTAGGCACGGATGAAATTTATTTCGTCGCGCCCTTCGAGTCCGTGTCCTCTCGCCTTGCGGTAGTACCGCAAGGGGAGCGGTAGTACTGCGCCAGCAGTAGTACCGCCCTAGCTCAGCTTGGTCCGCTCTGTGGAGCTGCCACGGTAGTACCGTGGTCACGCACGGTAGTACTGCGTGGTCGTCAGGTAGTACCGCTCCCCTCGAGCGGTAGTACCGTTAGTCGCGGGCAGAATTAGTGGGTAACGGTTGGATCTTTTCCCCGACTATATAAGGGATGTCTTCTACCTCTAGTTCACTACCTCTTCCACCTCTAAGCTCCATTGTTGCTCCAAGCTCCATTTTCGCTCGATCTCTCTCCCTAGCCAATCAAACTTGTTGATTTGCTCGGGATTGGGTGACAAGAGCCCGATCTACACTTCCACCAAAGGATATTTGATTCCCCCCACTTATCCCTTGCGGATCTTGTTACTCTTGGGTGTTGAGCACCCTAGACGGTTGAGGTCACCTCGAAGCCATACTCCATTGTGGTGAAGCTTCGTGGTGGTGTTGTTGTTGGGAGCCTCCGAGTGTTGTGGAGATTGCCCCAACCTTGCTTGTAAAGGTTTGATCGCCTCCTTCAAGGGCACCAATAGTGGAATCACGGCATCTCGCATCGTGTGAGGGCGTGAGGAGAATCTGGTGGCCCTAGTGGCTTCTTGGGGAGCATTGTGCCTCCACACCGCCTAACGGAGACGCATTCCCTCAAAAGGAAGGAACTCCGTAACACATCCTTGTCTTCACCGTCTCCACTCTTGGTTATTTCGTGCCTTTACTTTCGCAAGTTTACTTATTGTTACATCTCTTGCTTGCTTGCTTGCTAGTTGTTATTGCATCATATAGGTTACTCACTTAGTTGCATATCTAGACAACCTATTTGTTGCAAAGTTTAATTTGGTAAAGAAAAGCTTAAAAATTGTTAGTTGCCTATTCACCCCCCCTCTAGTCAACCGTATCGATCCTTTCACTTGGTATCAGAGCCTCGTCTCTTTATTAAGGACTTTACCGTCCGAAGAGTATGGTTGACACCAACGATGGTGTGGAGGAACACTCGGTGTGAATCCCATCTCATCTTCGCCGAAGGGGAACCTCGGTCTCGTGAGGAGTTCAATGTGGCTTTGGATACATTGAAAACCTCCATGACGGCCGAGGTTAAAAGCATGTTTAATGATTTCTTAGAGGGACTTAACCTATCTATCAGACCTATGAAAGTGGGTGATCCCACTAACAAGGCGACGGATGCTTTCTCCGATAAGGGGAAGCTAGCAATGAAAAGAGTCCTTCTACTAGTGGTAGAAATGGCACCGCATCTTTGCCCATGTGGAACCCCGGTCTATGGAGGGCCTAT
Source organism: Aegilops speltoides (assembly GCA_021437245.1). Taxonomy (NCBI): domain Eukaryota; kingdom Viridiplantae; phylum Streptophyta; class Magnoliopsida; order Poales; family Poaceae; genus Aegilops; species Aegilops speltoides. The sequence goes on from CM038146.1 coordinate 98,184,916, forward strand.
CCTCCACTCATTTAAATCATGCCGGTCCACCTCCTAAGTATGAAAAAGGTGTAGATTTTGATAATTGGGTCTATCGCTTAAGCGCCATTTGAAACATGTGAACACTAACCTTTGGAGAGTCATTGAAGAAGGTTTTATCCCCATGACCCAAGCAACTTCACCCTCGAGAAGCCGTGGACAATCAATTCAATGAGAGTGCTCTCTTCATCATTCAAGATGCAATTCTTCCCAAGATCTCCTCATCTTGACCCCACGTGGTGGCTAAAGAAGCATGGAAATGTGTTGAGGGCCTCTATCGTGGAAGTGCTAGCATTCAACGGTCCAACTATGAAGTGGTGCAAGATGAAGCCGACGAGTTTGCAATGAAAGAAGATGAAGAACCTCGTGAGCTCTTTCGAAGAGTAACCAAACTCGCGGTGGCACTTCGAGATCATGGAAGCAAGGACACGGATGACAATTGGATCAAGCGAAAGTTTCTCAAGGCCATGATGCCCTACAACAAAGCCATGTCCTCCGTCATTCGTCAACGACCGGACTTCCACACCATGACCTCAAGTGAAGTGTTGGATGAGTTCGTTGCAATGAGCATCTTGGACAAGACCGCCGAAAATGCGGTGCTCCGTTCTCAAAGAGCTAAAAAGCCTAACCTTGCCTTGAAGGCCAAGGTCATTGTCGAAGAAGAGGAAGAAGTGGAAGATGAGGAAAGCAACCCCAAAGACACCAAGTTCGACTACCATGAGCACATGGCCCTTGCTTCAAGACAATTTTGGAGCAAGAAGAGCTCAAGACCCAACTTCAACAAGAATAACTCAAGTGGCGTCAAGGGCAAGCAACGAGTTAGATCTTGCTTCAACTGTGGCAATGTGAGCCATTTTTGCTATGGATTGTCCTTACGAGAAGAGGGAAGACAATGGTGGCAAGTTCATTCGGAAAGACAAAGCCAAGTCCATCCCCAACAAGAACAACTTCGCCAAGAAGACTCCCACTCGTGGATTGGTAGTTCAAGAAGAATACCAAGAGGATGATGATGATGATGAGAATGAAGAAGCAACGGCCATGGCATCCATTTCCATTGCTACTCCTCGGGTGTCTCTCTTCGAATCACCCAACGAAAACATCACCGCTAGATGCCTCATGGCGAAGGCTTCAAACAAGGTAACCCCCAACATCACGACCACCATCATTACTAATCCCTCCGTGGAGGATTGCATTGATGGACATGTTGAGTCTAATGAGGAAGTAAATGAATTTGAGTCCTTCATGAGTAAGCTCAAGGGAAAGTCCAAGAAGCACTTTGTTGCTCTCTTGGAACAACTTGGTGAGGCCAATGACATGATCGAGGCTCACGAAGAAACCATCTCCAAGATGGAAGGTCATAGTCGTGACTATGCCGATGAGATATCGGATCTCTAATGCTCTTGAGGAAGAGCGTGTGCATCATTTGACTCTTGAGGAGTCACACAATGATGGCCATGCTAAGTTAAAGAAAGATCTTGATCATGCTCTTGTCATGTCTCGTGTGCTAACCTCCGAGAAGGCTAAACTTGGGGTTGATCATGCTAGACTCAAAGAGGAGTTTGAGATACTTGACAAGGCACACAAGGTCTTAAAGGGTACTCATGCTAGCCTCAAAGAGTCTCATGCTCAACTCCAAGTTAAGCTAATCAAGGAAAAAGCCACCTTTCCTCATATGGTATTAATTGATAATGCATGTGCTACTAACCCTTGTTGTGAGCATGTGCACCTTGTGGAGGAAAATGCTAAGTTGAAGGATCAACTTGAGAAGGGCCTTGTGACTTGCATTCAAGGTGAGAAAAACCTCAACGACCTTTTGAGCAATCAAAAGGAAGTTGTGGGCAAAGAAGGAATTGGGTTTGCACCCAAGTCCAAGAGCAAGAAGAAGAAGAACAACAAGGTTAACCGTCCTCCTCCCCTCAAACAAACTTTTGTGAAAGAGGGAGACGGAGCTTCCAAGAAGAAGAAGGAGAAAGTGAAGGAAGTTGATGTTCAAAAGGGCAAGAATGTTTCCTCAAACAAAGCCGGCGACTTTAACCCTTCATATGTGTTATGCCGTGCTAGTGATGGACATGTTTATGCTAAATTTGTTGGTTCTCCTTATGAGTACATTGAATGGTCTATTTGGGTTCCCAAGACCCTTGTTACTAACATCAAAGGACCCATTACTAAATGGGTACCTAAAACCAAGCATTGATCTCGTGTAGGTGTTTTGCTTCCGGTGGGGGATCATGGTTGCTCGATAGTGGAGCAACAAATCATATGACCGGGAGCAAGGACTTGGTGGTGGATGTGCAAGAGACTCCATCTATGTCCACCAATGTCGAGTGGGGTGATGCATCACATTCTAAGGTATTGGGCCTCGGCAAGGTTGTCATTTCTCATGATCTAACGATCGAGAAAGTCATGCTTGTTGAGTCCCTTGCATTCAATTTACTTTCCGTTCGTCAACTTGCACTTATGGGTTTTGCCACATTCTTTGATATTGATACCGTGGCCCTCTTGTGGAGCAAGACTCTTAAAGTAGCCTTTGTTGGGCATGTCGAGAACGGTCTCTATGTGGTTAACTTTTCGGAGCAACCCACTAAGACCGCGACATGCCTAATGGCTAAAGTTGACGTGGGATGGCTTTGGCATCGCCGTTTGGCCCACGTCAATATGAGATCTTTCCAAAGTCTCCTCAAGGGAGACCATGTTCGTGGACTAACAAATGTGAGTTTTGCCAAAGATCGTGCGTGCAAAGGCTTGTATCAAGGAAAGCTACATGAAAGGCTCACCCTCCTCAACCATCATCTACTCGAAGAGACCCTTGGAGCTCCTTCACATGGATCTCTTTGGGCCTCCATCTTTTGATAGTCTTGGAGGAAGAAAGTATTGCTTGGTGATTGTGGATGATTATTCAAGATATACTTGGGTATATTTTTCAAGAGGAAGAGTGAGACCCAACAAACCGTCATCAACTTTGCAAATGAAGCTCAACGTCAACATGATGCAAAGATCTTGACAATAAGAAGCTTACAACGGCACCGAAGTTCAAGAACTACACCTTGATGAGTTCCTTAGTGACGAGGGATCAAGCATCAATATGCGGCACCTTATACCCCTCAACAAAATGGTGTTTCGGAGAGGAAGAACCGGACGTTGATGGATGCGGCAAGGACCATGATGGCGGAGTTCAAGTCTCCATACAACTTTTGGGCCGAAGCCATCAACACAGCATGTCATGCATCCAATCGGCTCTATCTTCGCAAAGGCTTGAACAAGACTCCTTATGAGATCCAAACCGGCAACAAGCCCAACCTCAAGTACTTCCGGGTGTTCGGTTGTAAGTGTTTCATTCTCAAGAAAGGTGTTCGGTTGTCTAAATTTGAAGCTAGAGCTCATGAGGGCATATTTGTTGGTTATGCTACAAACTCTCATGTTATCGTGTCCTCAACAAGTCCACCGGACTCATTGAGGAGACGTGTAACGTGGAGTTTGACGAAAATAACGGCTCCCAAGTGGAGCAAAGTGGTACTTGTGATATAGGTGATGAAAATCCTCCCCAAGCCATAAGAAGAATGGGTATTGGTCACATCCTACCCATTGAGGAACCCCTTGTGGTCAAGTAGAAGGACAATGCTCTACTCAAGTAGAGCCATCACCTCATCAAGACCCACACGCTCGAAGAACAACGTGAAGGCCCTCAACCTCGTGAACAAGATCAAGGGCAAGATCTACCTCAAGACGGTGATGAACCACTAAATGATGCCCAAGGTCACGTTCTCCCCTCGAGCTAGTTCAAGATCAAGATCAACCTCAAGATCAAGAACAAACTCAAGACGGCGCCAAGATCATCAAGTCAACCTCCTCCTTCCACACCCGAGGAGGAATTAGAGCGTCGTGCGCAAGATTGCTTCCAAGCTCACCAACCAAGGCCATCTCATGGAAAATGTGGTTGGAAGCCTTGAAAAGGGTAAGCACTCAGAGACAATTGGCAAACTATTGTGAACATCACGCGTTTGTCTCTTGTGTTGAACCCCAAAAGGTCTATGAGGCGCCAAGACCCGGATTGGCTCAATGCCATGCATGAAGAACTCAACAACTTCGAGTACAACAAGGTGTGGAGATTGGTGCCAAGACCATCCGGAACCACAATGTCATTGGGACCAAGTGGATCTTCAAGAACAAGCAAGATGCCCATGGGAACATCATTCGCAATAAGGCAAGATTGGTAGCACAAGGCTACTCCCAAGTCGAGGGTATCGACTACGGTGAAACCTTCGTTCCGTTGCTCGCCTTGAATCCATTCGTTTGTTGATTGCTTATGCTTCCCATCACAACTTTAAGTTGCAACAAATGGATGTGAAAAGTGCTTTTCTTAATGGTCCCATTAATGAGTTGGTCTATGTCAAGCAACCCCCCGGGTTCGAGGACCCCTACTTTCCGGATCATGTGTATCAACTCGATAAGGCACTCTATGGCCTTAAACAAGCCCCACGTGCGTGGTATGATCACCTTACCGAGTTGCTACAAGATCGTGGGTTTGAAGTAGGGCTAATCGACCCCACTCTTTTTACTAAGAAGGTCAACGGGGAGTTGTTTGTATGTCAACTATATGTTGATGATATTATCTTTGTGTTAACGTCCGGTTGTAGAAGACCTGAAGTTGACCTTAATTAAAATACATCAACCGTGTGTGTTACCGTGATGGTCTCTTTCCGGCGGAGTCCGGGAAGTGAACACGGTGTTGGAGTTATGCTTGACGTAGGTTGCTATAGGATCACTTCTTGATCATACTTTTATCGACCGTGCTTTGCCTTCTCTTCTCGCTCTCATTTGCGTATGTTAGCCACCATATATGCTAGTCGCTTGCTGCAGCTCCACCTCATGCCTTTACCTTACCCATAAGCTTAAATAGTCTTGATCTCGTGGGTGCGAGATTGCTGAGTCCTCGTGACTCACCAGATACTTCCAAAACCAGTTTGCAGGTGCCTATGTTACCGAGCAGATGACGCAACCAAGTTCAAGGAGGAGCTTGATGAAGATCTTGCCCTTTGTGTTGTTTCGTTCTAGTTGATCAGTAGTGGAGCCCAGTTGGGGTCGATCGAGGACCATTTGTCGCATTTGGGGTTCTTCTTTTATTTTGGTTCCGTAGTCAGACCTTGATTGTATCTGGATGATGTAATGCTTTATTCATGTAATTGTGTGAAGTGGCGATTGTAAGCCAGCTATGTATCTTTTCCCCTTATGTATTACATGGATTGTGCGAAGATTACCTCACTTGCGACATTGCTTTCAATGCGGTTATGCCTCTAAGTCGTGCTTCGACACGTGGGAGATATAGCCGCATCGAGGCGTTACAAGTTGGTAATCGAGCCTTCCCGACCTTAGGAGCCCCACCGCTGATCGCTTTTAGTGGCGAGTTGTGTCTAGAAAAAATGTTTTGAGTCATTTAGGATTATATATATCGGAGAGTTTAGGAATTCTTTTTACTCCCCAGTCCTTCGACCTTCGGTGAGGTATCCCGACGAGAGTTTTGACTCTTCTCTTCTCAAATTTCACCAAAAATTTTTTTAGGATCACGCTGGTATCTTGGGATCGTTCGATATTCTTATGACGAGAACATTGTCTTGGTTGCCTCGACATTTAGGGGTTGTGGCGGTGTCCCGGGAGTTGAGCTCCGAGGTGTTGTCGCCATAATTTTATCGTTGCAGTCTCGAATACCGAGTTTAGTACGCCGACATCGAAAATCTCTTTTATGCGGTTGTTGGTGAGATAACCCCGCTAACCCAAGATCGAGGTGAGTACGGAGTATTGCCATGACTCGTATAACGGATGCTTTTCAAGGTTGAGGTAGACGATTTCGAAGGTTTCTTGGTTATGTGTTGACGGATGGATACAGCTGGATGTAGGGATTGTTAGCTTGGGTGAGATATATATTGCTCCCCTGTATCCCCAACACCTGATTGCATAACCGGAAAGTTTCGGGAGTTTCATAGGTGGGAATTCAAGTAGCTCTTAGGATATCTTTCCGACGGATGTATGATATGAAATTGGGGTTCGACGTCTAGTGGTCCGCCTATTCACGGTTGGTTTTACAATGGTCTCGTTGTGTCTTAAAGAGTCCTTGGCTATGCCGACTCGGGGACGCTTCAGATGTCATGTGCACTACCTTGTACATGATGGTGCTTTGACGATTGAGCCCGTAGGCCCCACCACGAAAACTTCGGACGAAATCTCTATCATATGTTTGTTCCGGCTTATTCTGCAAGCCAGTCCTTTGTTTTTGTTTTGAGTTGTGGTATTCGAGTTGCTTCAATGTCAAATGATTGAATCCATACCTTTCCTAAATGGTGTTCTCATACTCCGATGTGAATACCAATCCTTCTCGACAATCGAGATTGTCATGTCAATCCTTTTTCAACCGGCGTGTTTCTCTTCAAATGGATCCGATCATTCTTCCCATCTGCAAGACCAAATCTAAGTTTTCTCAACGGTGTTTGTTTCATCCATCCCAAGTTGTCTTTGTTTTTTCCCCACCCTCCCACCCTTTTTCTTCAAGGACACAGATTTCTTAATCAAGTATCCATTTATTCATGTGAAGTTTCTCCATTTTTTTCCGTCAATGTTCTTACCTGGTGGTTCTCAAGAAGATGTTCTACTAGTTCGTCATTCCTCATTCCTTTCTCTTCTCCGGTGATTTCAAGTCAAGTTTGGTTGATCATACCTTTTTCCTCATTTTGATGTCTTCTCATACCGATGCACCTCATTATCACTCTACTTCTCGCTATTTGTTATTCCGGAGTGCTCAAGATATCTCGAAGATTCGTGTTTCCACTCTACATTCGTTCAAGCTCTGTCGAGATTGGTATCTCATTCAAGTCATTTAATTCAACCGGTGCAACATCTCTTTTAAATCATTTCCAACGGTGTTTTCTTTTGAGTGGGCCCTAACCCATGTGTCTTTTCGAGTGATCTTACGACTCTTCTATTTTCCCAGAGCTATCTTAAATTCTTCTCCAAGTTTGACGTAAGAATGAATTATCATCACTCAAATGCTTTTCTCCAAGATCTTTCAAATTCTTTTCATAGTTGGCTCTACCTCTTCGCTTTTGATTCTTCCGGTGTGCCTCAATAATTCTTGGTGATGCTTCTCGTTGTCATTCTCATCATTTGAAGACCGAAGAAGAGTTTATCTTTAATCTTGCTCTATTCTCTTCAAGATTCATGGTGCTAGCTTGGTTGCCATCCTCTCATAATTGTTTTCGATTGTGAGAATTCTTTTCTTACCATCCGGAGTATTTCTTGAGTTGTTTCCATTTCTTTCTTCCGAAGGCCAGCAGGTCATAATTCTTTATTCTCAGCATGTAGCTATCATTCTCCAAATCTTACCGGAGCATTGTTCAAATATACTCTAATCTGTTCATGATCTCTTCGTTCTCAGGTATCTAAATCCCCTCTAGTATCTTCATTCGTTTTCCAATTCTTCCCGGTGAATTGTGGCTTTGCTACGTTCATTTTCAATTATTACGGTGGTTCGTTCAAGATTTCACCTCTTTCGTTATCATTTAATTCATTTGTTGTTTCCAATCCTACCGGTGGTTCGTTGAAGACCTTCTCAAGTTTACGCCATATCTCTCTTAATCCTTTCTACGAGAATAAGTAGTATGCCAAATCCATTGTTTGTCATCAATTTAATTGGTGAAGGATGAGCATAATGTAATTCTTATTCTTGTTTCATCCAAGTGATTAATTTTTTTTTCTTTCCGGAGTTGTTCATCGTATCAAATGCTTGGTTTGAGATGCTTCATCTTTTCTTTTCCGGAGTTCCAAGTTTTCCGCTTTATCTCGTCGTGAAGCTCTATCTAAATCATTGCAAGGATTCACCTTGTGTTTTCAATTTCTCTTTCTTTTCATTCCTTTTGTTTACCGGAGTTCTTCATGGAGGCACTACTTGACGGTTCGTCAAAGAAGCTTTCATCTTTTTGGTGCTCTCAATCAAATCAATGGTTTCCGTTAGTGGCCGGTTGTCACCTCATCATTTTCAGATGTTTGCCATAAGCCCACAACAAGCTTGTGCTTCTCGTTGTTGATTTTCCAACAACTCCGTTCGATTCTTCTTTGCAAGGATGCTTTCCAAGTTCATTTGTGGTAGAAGTTGGCTTTTTCCTCTCCGTTCTTTCATTCCTATTATCTATCTTCTATTCTTTTGTTTCGGAGGCATTGTGATGTTGCTCTCTTCACTCATCACCTCATTTTGTGGAGATCGTGTTCCTTTTCTTGCTTATCCATTTAACCGGAGTGTTGTGTCATCCCTTCAAGTGTTTTTCCTCTTATCAAGTTTTCCTTCTTCTTTCGATTTGAGTGCTGCCCAAATTATTTCATTCTTATTCCTTCTCTATCTTGTTTTATCCGGAGTGGTTTCAATATCTATCTTATCACTAAACCTCTTGGTTCTCATCATACTCCTTTTTCATCTTTTCTAACGGATTGTTTGCAATCTCGTTCATCTCTATTGTACTCTTTCTTCTAAATTGCTCAACCTCTCAAGGCTCATGGTTTCACTCGTTCGTCAAAGAAGCAACTTAGTTTTACCTATTCTCTTCCTCTTCCGTTTTTCCCCTCCGGTGCCATCCTAGATCTCGGGACGAGATCCTCTCGTAGTGGTGGAGTGTTGTGACACCCCGGATCCGATGCGCCAGGTGTCCGTCAGTTATTCGCCGTCGTTGCCTTGTCATGTGCTTGCGTGTTGCACTCTGCCATGTCATCATCTGCATTTTATCATGTCATCATGTGCATTTCATTTTGCATACATGTTCGTCTCATGCATCCGAGCTTTTTCCCCGTTGTCCGTTTTGCAATCCGGCACTCCTATGTCATCCGGCGTCCCCTCTTCTCTCTTTTCGTGTGCGGGTATTAAACTTTCTCGGAATGGTTCGAGGTTTGCCAAGCGGCCTTGGTATAGCACCGTAGACCGCTGTCAAGTTTCGTGCCATTTGGAGGTCGTTTATACTCCAACGGTTAACAGGGTAACCGTGAAAGCCCTCTTTGTTTCCAGCCCAACACCCCTTCCAAAGTGGCCCAAAACCCACCAAACTCCTCTCCATGCTCTCGGTCGTTCGATCACGATCGCGTGGCCGAAAACCGCTCCTCATTTGGACTCTCCTAGCTCCCTCTATGCCTATATATACACCCTCATTCCATTTTTGGATCAAATCGCCCTAACCCTAACCCGTCCTCATCCGCAGGCGGACACGTCCGCCTAAGCCGGACATGTCCGCTGGCCACTCGCTCCGGCCAATGGCGTCGTGCCACGTCGCCCAGCCCGCCCGACCCAATCCCTCGGCGCACGCGTGTCGCGCGCGCCATTGTCTCGCCGCCCAGGCCCGCTGCCAGATCCGGCCATGAGGCCCATCCCACGCCGCCCGCGCCTGCGCCCGGCGTCCGCCGCCGTCGCCCGCCGCCGCCGCTGCTGCGCTGCCGCCGCCTGCTGCCGCCGCCGCCGCGCTCGCGCCTCCGGCCATGAGGCTTCCGCCGCCCGGCGCCATCGCCGACCGCCATGGTCCGCTTCTCACCCGCCGGCGCCGATCACCGACCGCCAAGCGCGCCCGGCCATGGATCCCGAGCCGCTGGCGACCGCGCCCGCCGCCCGCCTACCTACACGCCGCCCCGCGCCGCTCGGCCGCGGCGCGCCTCGGCCGGCGACCTCAGCGCCGCCGCCCGCCGCCCCAGATCCTCCGACGCCGTCCTCGAGCCGCCTGCCCTCCTCGACCTCCGGCGGCCTCCTCCGCCCTTCCCGACATCTCCGCGAACCCCTCCGCGATCCTCGTTATCCGTGTAAATCCTGAAGGTGACCCTGAAATATCTCTAAGTCCCAGATTTCAATCATTTCGGTGCATTTTCATAGCATCACATCTCCGCATCCGTAGCTCCGTTTTGGGCGTATAATATGTCAAATTGTTCGTCTCGAAGAGTACATCATTTCATTCCATTGCATCATTTGCATTGGAGCTCATCTTGATGCCCTAAATGCTGTTGGAAGATGGCTTCAGATCGTTAGTTTCAGAATCTTATCAGTTCGAGCTCTTTTGTCATTTTTGCCATGATTTATGTGTGCATCCTATGAGTATGAGCTCTACATGAATGTTGGACTTTGCCATGCCATCTTTCCAGAGGTGTTGACCATGTATTTTTGTGATGCTTGTAGTGAGTGCATTGAGCTTGTAAAGTAGGGTAGTTGCTGTTGTTGTTTTGCTAGACAGATTCTGTTATATTTTGATGCCATGTTAACATGCTTCTAGTAATCATTCTATGCATAATCTGGAGATGCTCTATAAACACGTTTCGATATACATGTCATGCTCTATCCATTCATCCACTTGGTTGCAATTATAGCCTGCTGGAACATGTTCATATCTTGCTCCAAAGTTGCTTGAAAATGTTTCCTGGCAGATTGTTTGCATGAGATTCAATTTTCATGAGGTCGTTGTAGTTGATCCGTGTATGCTATGACCTTGCTCTTGCCATGCTTAGCTTCATAATCATGCCTTCTTACTGTTGATTGCCTTGCCATTCCATGTATTGCTCTGTAGTGAGTGCATCGAGCTCACGAACATGCCTACTCGTTAACTGTTTTTGCCATGTCCTGATATTTCACTAAGTCTGAAATCTGTAATAAAACTTGCTATGTTTACATGGGTGCCATCATTTCTTAGAGTCCTTTTTGGCTTATGGTCAGTAAGGGACTATTGAAATATGCTTTGAGTAGAATCATGTCATGCCTTGTTTTGCTATTATAAGTTCCTGTAGCATGTTGTTTGCTTGCTCTAAACATGCCTTCCTGATGTTAATTCCTGGCATGTTAGTATTTTCACTAAGTCTGTGAACCTGATATTTTGAGCACTTTCTCCATGCTTGTTTGAACATGTTATGATGTGATTTAGCCGTAGCTCAGTGTTCCTCTTTTGTTAAGCATCTCCTGTAGTTCGTTGTCATATGCTTTGTTTTTATGTTGGGGTGCTGTAGCATAGTTTCTTGTTGCGTGCTAAGTAGCATCGGGCTGTTAAACGCAGATTTGCATCATTCTTGTTTTGCTTGTCATTTGCAAACCGTGCATCCGATTCCGGTGATCTTTATATCGATTTCAACCGAAATCATCTCATCTTTCCAGCGGCATACTTGGTTTGCCAAGTTGATGCCCGGTTCATCATTTTCCTTCCGGAGCACACATATGCATTGCATATCACATCTCGCATAGCATGTCATGTATTGCATCATATTGCTTGTGCATTGTTCCTTATTTGATTGTGGTTCCGTTGCTTGTGTTCTTGCTTTGGGTAGAGCCGGGAGACGAGTACGTGTACGAGGAACCTGTTGAGAACGCCTACGAGGATCAAGCCTTCGACAACTCTGAGAACCTTGCAGGCAAGATGATCATACCCTCGAAATCACTTCTATCTTTGCTATGCTAGTTTGCTCGCTCTTTTGCTATGCCAATGCTACGATGCCTACCATTTGCTTGTCAGCCTCCCTAATTGCCATGTCAAACCCCTAACCTTCGACACTTTTCCTATGCAAACCGTTGTTTGGCTATGTTACCGCTTTGCTCAGCCCCTCTTATAGCGTTGTTAGTTGCAGGTGAAGATTGAAGATTGTTCCTTGTTGGAACATGGAGATGTTGTTCCTTGTTGGAACATGTTTACTTGTTGGGATATCACAATATATCTTATTTAATTAATGCATCTATATACTTGGTAAAGGGTGGAAGGCTCGGCCTTATGCCAGTGTTTTGTTCCACTCTTGCCGCCCTAGTTTCCGTCATATCGGTGTTATGTTCCCGGATTTTGCGTCCCTTACACGGTTGGGCTATAATGGGAACCCCTTGACAGATTCGCCTTAAGTAAAGCTTCTCCAAAGAATGCCCAACATTGGTTTTACCATTTGCCTCACCTAGCCCTTTTCTTTCCCTTGGGTTCTGCAGACTCAAGGGTCATCTTTATTTTAACCCCCCGGCCGGTGCTCCTCGAGTGTTGGTCCGAACCGAGATACTCTGCTGGGCCACCTCGGGAAACTTGAGGGTTGGTTTTACTCGTAGCTAGACTCATCCGAGTGTGCCCCGAGAAAGAGATATGTGCAGCTCCTATCGGGATTTGTCGGCACATTCGGGCGGTGTTGTTGGTTTAGTTTTACCCCGTCGAAATGTCTTGTTGTACGGGATACCGAGTCCGACGGAGTGTCTTGGGTGGAGGTCTATTCCTCCGTTGACCGTGAGAGCTTGTCATGGGCTAAGTTGGGACACCCTGCAGGGATTTGAACTTTCAAAGCCGTGTCTGCGGTTATGTGGCAGATGGGAATTTGTTAACGTCCGGTTGTAGAAGACCAAGTTGACCTTAATTAAAATACATCAACCGTGTGTGTTACCGTGATGGTCTCTTTCCGCGGAGTCCGGGAAGTGAACACGGTGTTGGAGTTATGCTTGACGAGGTTGCTATAGGATCACTTCTTGATCATACTTTTATCGACCGTGCTTTGCCTTCTCTTCTCGCTCTCATTTGCGTATGTTAGCCACCATATATGCTAGTCGCTGCTGCAGCTCCACCTCATGCCTTTACCTTACCCATAAGCTTAAATAGTCTTGATCTCGTGGTGCGAGATTGCTGAGTCCTCGTGACTCACCAGATACTTCAAAACCAGTTTGCGGTGCCTATGTTAATGAAAGCGGATGACGCAACCAAGTTCAAGGAGGAGCTTGATGAAGATCTTGCCCTTTGTGTTGTTTCGTTCTAGTTGATCAAGAGTGGAGCCCAGTTGGGGTCGATCGAGGACCATTTGTCGCATTTGGGGTTCTTCTTTTATTTTGGTTCCGTAGTCAGACCTTGATTGTATCTGGATGATGTAATGCTTTATTCATGTAATTGTGTGAAGTGGCGATTGTAAGCCAGCTATGTATCTTTTCCCCTTATGTATTACATGGATTGTGCGAAGATTACCTCACTTGCGACATTGCTTTCAATGCGGTTATGCCTCTAAGTCGTGCTTCGACACGTGGGAGATATAGCCGCATCGAGGGCGTTACACTTTGGTTCCCCTAACTATGCTTTCAATGAAGAATTTGCCGCTCTCATGACCTCCAAGTTTAAGATGTCTTCGATGGGAGAGTTGAAGTTCTTCCTTGGTTTCGACATCAAGCAAAGAAGAGAAGGTACCTTCATCAACCAAGCCAAATATACTCAAGACATGCTTAAAAGATTCAAGCTAAGTGATGTCAAGCCGGCTACTACACCAATGCCTACCAAGTGCCAACTTGACATCGATCCCAATGGTAAAGCGGTGGATCAAAAGGTATATCGCTCCATGATTGGATCCTTGCTTTACCTTTGTGCATCTAGGCCGGATATCATGTTGAGTGTGGGGATGTGTGCATCGCTTTCAAGCCGCACCAAAGGAAAGTCACTTTGTGGCGGTCAGCGTTTAATCTTCGATATTTGGCTCATACCCCAAACTTTGGCTTATGGTACCCAAGAGGAGCAAACTTCAAGCTTGAAGGTTTCACGGATTCGATTAGGCGGGAGACAAAGTGGATAGGAAGTCCACTTCGGAGGGTGCCAATTTCTTGGTTGCTCTTTGGTAAGTTGGTCTTCCAAGAAGCAAAGTTGTGTGTCTCTCTCGTCCACCGAAGCGGAGTATGTGGCGGCCGGTAGTTGTTGTGCTCAACTTCTATGGATGAGGCAAACTTTAAAGGAGTACGGTGTCACTTGTGACAAAGTGCCTCTTTGGTGTGATAATGAAAGTGCCATCAAGATTTCACTCAACCCGGTGCAACACTTCAAGACGAAGCACATTGAGATTAGGTATCACTTCATTCGGGATCACATTAGGCGAGGGGAGATCGAGCTCAAGTATGTCAACACTCATGATAATCTTGCAGATATTTTCACGAAGCCATTGGATGAAGCAAGATTCCGCGAGTTAAGGCATGAGCTAAATATCATTGATTTGAGCAATGTGACTTGAACCCGTGCACCCCCCACCACACTCAACTTGTTGTCTAGTTTAGATGTAGGCATGGACATAGGGGGAGTGTTGTTCTCTCAATGAACTCTCCCTCCCCCCATTATGCATAAATAGATCACCTCTTTCACATTAGCCATTTTTGATGGTACTTGTGCTTCAAAGATGAGTTTTGGTCATGGGCCCAAGGATAATTCTTCGCGGTGCCATACCATCCAACTCAAACATAGGTGGCTTCGGCCACCGCCCTCTCTCTCCTCGAGAGACCTTGTTACTTAGGTTTTTACTGTTGTTCCTTGCCTTTGTGCTGCTTTGGGTTGTGTCTGTTCCTCAATGCAAAGGCGTGTTTTTCTCTCTTGTCTGAAACCCTTGGTGGCGTGAGCTCACGGTACTACCGCGGTAGGCCACGGTACTACCGCGGCCAACCACGGTACTACTGCTGTTGGGAGCACGGTACTACCGCACCCAAGCGACAGTAATTTTTATCGTCACCGATGGAGCGGTACTATCGCCACGGCGCGGTATTTCCGCCCGGGCGGTACTACCGCGATGACCCGCGGTACTACCGCGCCGGTTCGGGCTCGCGGGGATAAGGTCGGGCAGGGGGAGTTCTAACTCCCCCATACCCATTCGCCCCTTCTCTCCACAACGCCCGTTCCTCTCTCAAGCCCACGAACGGAGCCGGCGTTCGTCGCCGGATCTCCTCCACCGGCTACCCTCCCGTGATTCCGTCCGGTGGGATCGTTCCCCACCACGTTCTCTTGCTATGGACCAAGGTTTTTCCCCAAATCCTTCTCCGTTTTGATTGTATTTGGTTCTTTTAGGTTTTGGGGGAGGCTTGCATGTTCTTGAGATTTATAGGCTAGATCTCTGCAAGAGTAGGATGAAGGAGTGTAGTCTTGCATAGGATATATACTTGTATTGTTGTCTTGCTCTAGATCTGGTCACCGTAGCACCGCCATGGCTTCGCGGGTCTTTTCAGATTCAAATCCTGCTTGATCCGACGCGACGCGGTACTACCGCCCGTGGGTCGCGGTACTACCGCCCTCGCGGTACTACCGCCCCTATGACGCGGTACTACCGCGCGCCGTGCGGTACTAACGTCGGACTACTGCCCCAGCCACGGTACTACCATGACCCCTCACGGTACTACCGCGTCTGGAGCTGTAGTAAGACCTTAGTATCACACCCCATGGCAGTTCTACCGTGGCTCACCTCTATCGCATGCTAACTTTATCGGTTATCTTCTATGGGTTTCATGTGCAGTATTTTAGCCTTTGCATTGATCCTTTTCGATTTGTTTTGGTGCTTTGCGTGTGTGTTTTAGGTGGTGGCTCTCGCCGGGCCAATCCCGTCCGTGACACTGGTTCCAAGCGTCTGCGAACCCAGCGGTTCCCGAGGATCATCTGCATCGAGCGCAATGTCAAGTCCACCGCCAAGAAGCACAAGGATTCGCCAGGCATGGATGAGATAGGCGCCAAGAGTATGTCCGATCGTGCAGCTTCACCCATATGCGACCCCACGCCCACTATCGAGGATGTGAACTGTTCGAACAAGACTCAAACCCAGATTTACTTGGATGTCATCAAGAACAAGGAATACCTATGTAGAGGTGAAGTGGATTGAGATGCATCACATGAGGAAGGACAAGTTTCGTGACTACTTTGGGGAGGCTCGACTTGGTGGAGCAGTTTGGAATTGAGCATGTGATCTCGCTCCACATGGACTATGACCCCGAGATCATTTGTCGGGTTCTTTGCCTCGGTGTACTTCCACACCAATGATGAGAGAAGGATGACATGGATGACCAATGGCCGCCAACTGTGCGCTACACGGAAGGAGTTCATGGATCCGCTTCAAGTTGCCGATGATGGACTTGACACTCTGCTGGTGTTCGCCCTCACGGCAATGCCGACTCACGACAAGGACAAGCTTGCTCCTTTCATGGTTGAGTAGAAGCTCGCCATCGGGAAGATAGTATCGGTTCTCAACCCATTTCGGATATCATGTACCGCATCTTCCGCAACTCTTTGTTCCCACGCATCGCTGATAAAGACAAGGTTCATGCCTACATGGTGGACATGATGCTTCAGGCGAGGAGGCTCGCTCTTCTCGACTCAGCCACTTGATGTCTCTCACATCATGTGGTGCGAGCTTCGATTTGTGTGTTCAACCGCAAGGTGCCCATTTATGGACCTTACCTGCTTCGCTGATTTCAAGACTTGGGAGAAGATGTACCCCACGGAGGAGTTCCGGCGCCAGATGGATTCGCCATGAGCCCATTTGTCCGAGGGTCAAACCCAATCGGGCCAACACTGCTACTCGTGGCCGAGGCGCCCGCTGCTAGAGCTGCTACTGTTGATGAGGATGCTGCTGGAGCTGAGGATGTTACTGGGGGCCGTTCTGCTAGGCCTTCTCAGAGTGACTCTAGGCCATCTTGGGCCAAGAGGTTGACGGATAAGATGAAGTCACTTTTCTGCATGCAAGCCAAGGGCCAGTACAGGGCTCACGTGGAGTCCAAGGAGAGTCGTCGCCGGCACAACAAGATCTTGAAGCTCTTTGGCGAGGATGTGTCTGGCGGGTCTGAGGAGCACATCACTCCTGAGACCGAGTGGATGGAGAAGCAAGGATTCAAGTGGATTGATTCTGAGGAGGAGGCCGAGGAGTCCATTCCACCATGGAGGAGTCGACGAAGAGGTGGGACAGTTTCTCGCTTGAGCCACCTCGTGTGTGTTTAGGTGTCCTCTCGCCTTTTTGGCGCCTCGATGCCAAAGGGGAGAGAGCGAGAGATTTGGATTTGCGAGTTTGTGTGTTTGCCAGTTGAACTCTTCGCTGCTTTTATCGTGAGAACCTTGGTTATCTTATCTCATATGGTGTAAGACAAATGCACTCTATCTATCCTAGCTAGCTTGTGTTATATTGTGCTACCTTCATGCTATGCTAGGTTTATTATCATGTCTTGGTCTCTAAAATATAGGGGGAGTGTTGATCCTACGTTGTGTGCCATGCAGTCCAAAGCATTCATATATAGTGCACACATCTAGGGGAGCCTCGTCTATATTTTAGAGAAGTGGGTTTGCTAACGCTTTAAACATATTTTATCTATGTGCAAATCCCGTGTTGTCATCAATACACCAAAAAGGGGGAGATTGTAAGGGCTCATTTATCCCTAAGTGTTTTGGTGATTGATGACAATACTCGTGCGGACTAATCGTGTGCCTTGAGTCCCACAGATACTTCTTCATTAGGCACAAGACGATTCGGTGCCCCTCGGAGATTAGTGAAGCCGGCGTTGTTCTATGTTTCTCTTTGGTGGAGTTGAGTCGTAGGAGAGCCGTACTATTAAGAGGGGGTCCGTGTCGGAAAGGTAGGGTGGAATCACACGTACACTTGCCCCTCCTTCCCTTGCACCTTGGAGCTACCCATCGTTATCATGGTTGTGCGAAACTGACGGCTGCTGCTGTACTTGCGGTAGTACCGCAAGTACCAGCGGTAGTACCGCGGCGGGCCACGGTAGTACCGCCCCTCGGGCGCGGTAGTACCGCGGTACCATGGCCTAGTGCCGCTCCAGTGCGGTAGTAGGGGCGGATGCAATTTTTTACATCCGCGCCCCTCACGGTAGTACCGCTCCTTTGGTGCGGTAGTACCGCCGACTCTGCCTAGTGCCGCCCGGTCTTGGTAGTAGGGCGGATGTAATTTTTACATCCGCGGCACCCACGGTACCGCTCGCTCTCTGCGGTAGTATTGCTGGGGCCCACGGTAGTACCGCTCCTTGGAGTTGTAGTACCGTGGCCCTTTCGCTTAGTACCGCTGCGTCGCGGTAGTAGGTGCGGATGTAATTTTTACATCCGTGTTTACGGTAGTAGTACCGCGCCTTATGGGCGGTAGTACCGCGTCGGGTTTTTGCACCACCCTAATTTCTGCGGAAGTAGGCACGGATGAAATTTATTTCGTCCGCGCCCTTCCCAGGCCGTGTCCCTCCTGCCTTGCGGTAGTACCGCAAGGGGGAGCGGTAGTACCGCGCCAGCAGTAGTACCGCCCCTAGCTCAGGCTTGGTCCGGCCTGTGGAGCTGCCACGGTAGTACCGTGGTCACGCACGGTAGTACCGCGTGTCGTCGCGGTAGTACCGCTCCCCTGGAGCGGTAGTACCGTTAGTCGCGGGCAGAATTAGTGGGTAACGGTTGGATCTTTTCCCCGACTATATAAGGGATGTCTTCTACCTCTAGTTGACTACCTCTTCCACCTCTAAGCTCCATTGTTGCTCCAAGCTCCATTTTCGCTCGATCTCTCTCCCTAGCCAATCAAACTTGTTGATTTGCTCGGGATTGGGTGACAAGAGCCCGATCTACACTTCCACCAAAGGATATTTGATTCCCCCCACTTATCCCTTGCGGATCTTGTTACTCTTGGGTGTTGAGCACCCTAGATTTGTTGAGGTCACCTCGAAGCCATACTCCATTGTGGTGAAGCTTCGTGGTGGTGTTGTTGTTGGGAGCCTCCGAGTGTTGTGGAGATTGCCCCAACCTTGCTTGTAAAGGTTCGTCGCCGCCTTCAAGGGCACCAATAGTGGAATCACGGATCTCGCATCGTGTGAGGGCGTGAGGAGAATACTGGTGGCCCTAGTGGCTTCTTGGGGAGCATTGTGCCTCCACACCGCCTAACGGAGACGCATTTCCCTCAAAAGGAAGGAACTCCGTAACACATCCTCGTCTTCACCGTCTCCACTCTTGGTTATTTCGTGCCTTTACTTTCGCAAGCTTACTTATTGTTACATCTCTTGCTTGCTTGCTTGCTAGTTGTTATTGCATCATATAGGTTACTCACTTAGTTGCATATCTAGACAACCTATTTGTTGCAAAGTTTAATTTGGTAAAGAAAAGCTAAAAAATTGTTAGTTGCCTATTCACCCCCCCTCTAGTCAACCGTATCGATCCTTTCACTTAGGATTGGGTCTTGTCCATCACATCATTCTCCTAATGATGTGATCTCCTTATGAATGACATCCAATGTCCATGGTCAGGAAACCATAACCATCTATTGATCAACGAGCTAGTCAACTAGAGGCTCACTAGGGACATGTTGTGGTCTATGTATTCACACATGTATTACGGTTTCCAGTTAATACAATTATAGCATGAACAATAGACAATTATCATGGACAAGGAAATATAATAATAATCATTTTATTATTGCCTCTAGGGCATATTTCCAACAGCGACGAGGGGGAGAGGAGGTGAACTATCAGACTGGACACATGGGAGCAGGGGAGAGAAACATTCGCAAGAGGCTGGTCTCGCCCGATGGAACGCTGAACGTCAAAGGATAACCAGTCCCAAATCTAGCAGGCAAGGTGGCGGATACGTCCTCATGTTGGAGGGGGGCTCAACCTCAACAGGCAATGATGGAGGGCAGAAAACTCCGGGCAAGGTGCCGATAGTGAAGAGAAGGAAGCAGGGTGATACAGGAGAAACTCAACGGGATGAACTGATGTCGGAGGCGGCCTCCCACGAGGAGGACCGCCGAATCCAATGAATGTCTTGTATTGGAACTGTCGCGGTTTGGGCAACCCCACGACAGTTCGCGAAGTCCGTGATCTCACGGCCAAATTTGCCCCGGCCGTGCTTTGCCTAGTAGAAACTCAATTGCCGAGTGCACGTGTCGAGATTTTAGCACAATCTTTTGGTTTTGATAGATCTTTTGCAGTTAGTAGTGTTGGGGAACGTTGCAAAAAATTAAAATTTTTCCTACGGTTTCACCAAGATCCATCTATGAGTTCATCTAAGCAACGAGCAACGGGAGAGAGTTTGCATCTACATACCACTTGTAGACCGCGTGCGGAAGCTTGCTAGGTGATGATGGAGTCGTACTCGAACGTGATTCGGATCACCGATGTCCAAGTGCTGAACGGACAGCACCTCCGCGTTCAACACACGTACGAGACGAGCGACGTCTCCTCCGTCTTGATCCAGCAAGGAGGAAGGAGAGGTTTAGGAAGACAGCTCCACCGCAGCAAGACGACGACGGCGTGGTGATGGTGGAGAAGCAAGATCTCGGCTGTGGCTTCGCCGAGCTCTTACAGAGGAGGAGAAGTGTTGGGAGGGAGGGCTGCGCCTGGGAATTGGTACAGCAGCCCCCTCCCTCCCCCTTTATATAGGCCCCAGGTGGCTGCCCCGGAGATCCAATCTGTGGGGCGGCGGCCAAGGGGGTGGAGTGCCCCTGCCGGTGGGCGCCCCACCCCTAGGGTTTCAACCCTAGGCGCAGGGGTGGGCCTAGGGGCGCACCAGCCCCTGTGGGCTGGTTCCTTCCCTTTCAGCCCATGGGGCCCTCCGGATAGGTGGCCCCACCGGTGGACCTCGGGACCTTCCGGTGGTCCCAGATTTTACCGGAGACCCCGAAACTTTCCCGATGGTCAAACACCACTTCCTATATATTATTCTTTACCTCCGGACCCTTCCGAACTCCTCGTGACGTCCGGGATCTCATCCGGGACTCGAACAACATTCGTATTCACATACTAGTCTTCCTACTAACCCTAGCGCCACCGAAACTTAGTGTGTAGACCCTACGGGTTCGGGAGACACGCAGACATGACCGAGACGACTCTCGGGCAATAACCAACAGCGGATCTGGATACCCATGTTGGCTCCTACATGCTCCTCGATGATTTCATCGGTTGAACCACGATGTCGAGGATTCGATCAAACCCTGTATGCAATTCCTTTGTCAATCGGATGCGTTATTTGCCCGAGACTCGATCGTCGGTATCCCAATACCTTGTTCAGTCTCATTACCGGCAAGTCACTTTACTCGTACCGTAATGCATGATCCCGTGACCAACACCTTGGTTACATTGAGCTCATTATGATGATGCATTACCGAGTGGGCCCAGAGATACCTCTCCGTCATACAGAGTGACAAATCCCAGTCTCGATCGATGTCAACCCAACAGATACTTTCGGAGATACCTGTAATGCACCTTTATAGTCACCCTGTTACGTTGTGACGTTTGATACACCCAAGGCACTCCTACGGTAACCGGGAGTTACACGATCTCATGGTCGAAGGAAGAGATACTTGACATTGGCAAAGCTTCTAGCAAACGAACTATACGATCTTTTATGCTATGCTTAGGATTGGGTCTTGTCCATCACATCATTCTCCTAATGATGTGATCTCGTTATCAACGACATCCAATGTCCATAGTCAGGAAACCATGACTATCTATTGATCACAACGAGCTAGTCAACTAGAGGCTCACTAGGGACATTTGTGGTCTTCGTGTTCACACGTGTATTACGATTTCCGGATAATACGCTTATAGCATGAACAAAAGACAATTATCATGAACATTGAAATATAATAATACTTTTATTATTGCCTCTAGGGCATATTTCCAACAGTCTCCCACTTGCACTAGAGTCACCAATCTAGTTACATTGTGATGAATCGAACACCCATAGAGTTCTCGGTGTTGATCATGTTTTGCACGCGAGAGAGGTTTAGTCAACGGATCTGCGACATTCAGTCCGTGTGCACTTTGCAAATCTCTATGTCTCCATCTTGAACATTTTCACGGATGGAGTTGAAACGACGCTTGATGTGCTGGTCTTCTTGTGAAACCTGGGCTCCTTGGCAAGGGCAATAGCTCCGGTGTTGTCACAGAAGAGTTTGATCGGCCCCGACGCATTGGGTATGACTCCTAGGTCGGTGATGAACTCCTTCACCCAAATTGCTTCATGCGCTGCCTCCGAGGCTGCCATGTACTCCGCTTCACACGTAAATCCCGCCACGACGCTCTGCTTGCAGCTGCACCAGCTTACTGCTCCACCATTCAACATATACACGTATCCGGTTTGTGACTTAGAGTCATCCAGATCTGAGTCGAAGCTAGCATCGACGTAACCCTTTACGATGAGCTCTTCGTCTCCTCCATAAACGAGAAACATGTCCTTTGTCCTTTTCAGGTACTTCAGGATATTCTTGACCGCTGTCCAGTGTTCCTTGCCGGGATTACTTTGGTATCTTGCAACCAAACTTACGGCAAGGTTTACATCGGTCCGTACACAAGATGGCATACATAATAGATCCTATGGCTGAAGCATAGGGGATGACACTCATCTCTTCTTTATCTTTTGCCGTGGTCGGTGACTGAGCCGAGCTCAATCTCACACCTTGTAACATAGGCAAGAACCCCTTCTTGGACTGATCCATTTTGAACCTCTTCAAAATCTTATCAAGGTATGTGCTTTGTGAAAGACCTATGAGGCGTCTCGATCTATCTCTATTGATCTTGATGCCTAATATATAAGCAGCTTCTCCAAGGTCCTTCATTGAAAAACACTTGTTCAAGTAGGCCTTAATGCTGTCCAGGAGTTTCGTATCATTTCCCATCAAGAGTATGTCATCTACATATAACAGGAGAAATGCTACGGAGCTCCCACTCACTTTCTTGTAAACGCAGCTTCTCCATAAGTCTCAAGATAACCCAAACGCTTTGATCATCTCATCAAAGCGAATGTTCCAACTCCGAGATGCTTGCACCAGCCCATAAATGGATCGCTGGAGCTTGCATACTTTGTTAGCGTTCTGAGGATCGACAAAACCTTCCGGCTGCATCATATACATCTCTTCCTTAAGATGTCCGTTAAGGAATGCCGTTTTGACGTCCATCTGCCATATCTCATAATCATAGTATGCGGCAATTGCTAACATGATTCAGACGGACTTAAGCTTCGCTACGGGAGTGAATGTCTCGTCGTAGTCAATCCCTTGAACTTGTCGATAACCCTTAGCGACAAGTCGAGCCTTATAGATGGTAACATTACCATCCGCATCCGTCTTCTTCTTAAAAATCCATTTGTTTTCTATTGCTCGCCGATCATCGGACAAGTCTGTCAAAGTCCATACTTTGTTTTCATACATGGATTCTATCTCGGATTTCATGGCCTCAAGCCATTTGTTGGAATCCGGGCCCGCCATCGCTTCTTCATAGTTCAAGGTTCATTGTTGTCTAACAACATGATTTCCATGACAGGTTGCCGTACCACTCAGTGCGGAACGTGTCCTCGTGGACCTTCGAAGTTCAAGAGTAACTTGATCCAAGTACCTTGATCATCATCATGGTTTCCTCTTGGTTGGTGTGGGCATCACAGAACGGTTTCTGCTACCGCACCACTCTCCTGCTTGAGAGGTAGTACTTCATCAAGTTCTACTTTCCTCCCACTTACTTCTTTCGAGAGAAACTCTTTCTCCAGAAAGCATCCATTCTTGGCAACAAAGACCTTGCCTTCAGATCTTAAGTAGAAGGTATACCCGACAGTTTCCTTAGGGTATCCTATGAATACGCATTTTTCCGACTTGGGTTCGAGCTTTTCAGGTTGAAGTTTCTTGACATAAGCATCGCATCCCCAAACTTTTAGAAACGACAGCTTAGGTTTCTTCCCAAACCATAATTCATACGGTGTCGTCTCAACGGATTTAGACGGTGCCCTATTTAAAGTGAATGTAGCTGTCTCTAGAGCGTATCCCCAAAATGATAGCGGTAAATCGGTAAGAGACATCATAGACCGCACCATATCCAATAGAGTGAGATTACGATGTTCGGACACACCGTTTCGCTGAGGTGTTCCAGGCGGCGTGAGTTGTGAAACGATTCCACATTTCTTTAAGTGTGTGCCAAATTCGTGACTTAAGTATTCTCCTCCACGATCTGATCGTAGGAACTTTATCTTTCGGTCACGTTGATTCTCCACCTCATTCTGAAATTCCTTGAACTTTTCAAAGGTCTCGGACTTGTGTTTCATTAAGTAGACATACCCATATCTACTCAAGTCATCGGTGAGAGTGAGAACATAACGATATCCTCCATGAGCCTCAACGCTTATTGGACCGCATACATCGGTATGTATGATTTCCAACAAGTTGGTTGCTCGCTCCATTGTTCCGGAGAACGAGTCTTGGTCATTTTGCCTAAGAGGCATGGTTCGCATGTGTCAAACGATTCATAATCAAGAGACTCTAAAAGTCCATCAGCATGGAGCTTCTTCATGCGCTTGACACCAATGTGACCAAGGCATAAAGTGCCACAAGTATGTGGGACTATCGTTATCAACTTTACATCTTTTGGCATCCACACTATGAACATGTGTAATATTACGCTCGAGATTCATTAAGAATAAACCATTGACCATCGGAGCATGACCATAAAACATATCTCTCATATAAATCGAACAACCATTATTCTCAGACTTAAATGAGTAGCCATCTCGCATCAAACGAGATCCAGATACAATGTTCATGCTCAAACTTGGCACTAAATAACAATTATTAAGGTTCAAAACTAATCCCGTGGGTAAATGTAGAGGCAGCGTGCCGACGGCGATCACATCGACTCTGGAACCATTCCCGACGCGCATCATCACCTCGTCCTTCGCCAGTCTCCGTTTATTCCGCAGCTCCTGCTGTGAGTTACAAATATGAGCAACGGCACCGGTATCAAATACACAGGAGTTACTACGAGTACTGGTAAGGTACACATCAATTACATGTATATCAAATATACCTTTGGTGTTGCCGGCCTTCTTATCCGCTAAGCATTTGGGGCAATTTCGCTTCCAGTGACCCTTCCCCTTGCAATAAAAGCACTCAGTCTCAGGCTTGGGTCCATTCTTTGACTTCTTCCCGGCAACAGGCTTACCGGGCGCGGCAACATCCTTGCCGTCCTACTTGAAGTTCTTCTTCCCCTTGCCCTTCTTGAACTTAGTGGTCTTATTGACCATCAACACTTGATGTTTGAAAGGATCGATACGGTTGACTAGAGGGGGGGGGGTGAATAGGCAACTAACAATTTTTAAGCTTTTCTTTACCAAATTAAACTTTGCAACAAATAGGTTGTCTAGATATGCAACTAAGTGAGTAACCTATATGATGCAATAACAACTAGCAAGCAAGCAAGCAAGAGATGTAACAATAAGTAAGCTTGCGAAAGTAAAGGCACGAAATAACCAAGAGTGGAGACGGTGAAGACGAGGATGTGTTACCGGAGTTCCTTCCTTTTGAGGGGAAGTACGTCTCCGTTAGAGCGGTGTGGAGGCACAATGCTCCCAAGAAGCCACTAGGGCCATCAGATTCTCCTCACGCCCTCACACGATGCGAGATGCCGTGATTCCACTATTGGTGCCCTTGAAGGCGGCGACCGAACCTTTACAAGCAAGGTTGGGGCAATCTCCACAACACTCGGAGGCTCCCAACAACAACACCACCACGAAGCTTCACCACAATGGAGTATGGCTTCGAGGTGACCTCAACCGTCTAGGGTGCTCAACACCCAAGAGTAACAAGATCCGCAAGGGATAAGTGGGGGGAATCAAATATCCTTTGGTGGAAGTGTAGATCGGGCTCTTGTCACCCAATCCCGAGCAAATCAACAAGTTTGATTGGCTAGGGAGAGAGATCGAGCGAAAATGGAGCTTGGAGCAACAATGGAGCTTAGAGGTGGAAGAGGTAGTCAACTAGAGGTAGAAGACATCCCTTATATAGTCGGGGAAAAGATCCAACCGTTACCCACTAATTCTGCCCGCGACTAACGGTACTACCGCTCCAGGGGAGCGGTACTACCGCGACGACACGCGGTACTACCGTGCGTGACCACGGTACTACCGTGGCAGCTCCACAGAGCGGACCAAGCTCGAGCTAGGGCGGTACTACTATCGGGCGCGGTACTACCGCTCCCCTTGCGGTACTACCGCAAGGCAGGAGAGATTCACGTTCGAAGGGCGCGACGAAATAAATTTCATCCGTGCCTACTTCCGCAGAAATTAGGTGGTGCAAAACCCGACGCGGTACTACCGCCCATAAGGCGCTGGTACTATCGTGGTAGGCACGGATGTAAAAATTACATCCGCACCTACTACCGCGACGCAGCGGTACTAAGCGTAGAAGGGCCACGGTACTACAACTCAAGGGAGCGGTATTATCGTGGGCCCCAGGGTACTACCGCACAGAGCGAAGCGGTACTATCGTGGGTGCCACGGATGTAAAAATTACATCCGCCCTACTACCGCAAGACCGAGCGGCACTAGGCAGTCTTGGCGGTACTACCGCGCTAAAGGAGCGGTACTATCGTGAGGGGCACGGATGTAAAAATTACATCCGCCCTACTACAAGACTGGAGCGGCACTAGGCCATGGTACAGCGGTACTACCGCTACCGAGGGGCGGTACTACCATGGTTCGCCTTGGGTACTATCGCTGGTACTTGCGGTACTACCGCAAGTACAGCAGCGATCGTCGATTTCGCAGACAACCATGATAATGATGGGTAGCTCCAAGGTGCAAGGGAAGGAGGGCAAGTGTGCGTGTGATTCCACCCTACCTTTCCGACGGACCCCTCTTAATAGTACGGCTCTCCCACGACTCAACTCCACCAAAGAGAAACGAGAACAACGCCGGCTTCACTAATCTCCGAGGGGCACCGAATCGTCTTGTGCCTAATGAAGAAGTATCTGTGGGACTCAAGGCACACGATTAGTCCAAGATGAGTATTGTCATCAATCACCAAAACACTTAGGGATAAATGAGCCCTTACAATCTCCCCCTTTTTGGTGTATTGATGACAACACGGGATTTGCACATAGATAAAATATGTTTAAAGCAGTGGCAAACCCCACTTCTCTAAAATATAGACGAGGCTCCCCCTAGATGTGTGCACTATATATGAATGCTTTGGACTGCATGGCACACAACGTAGGATCAACACTCCCCCTATATTTTAGAGACCAAGACATGATAATAAACCTAGCATAGCATGAAGGTAGCACAATATAACACAAGCTAGCTAGGATAGATAGAGTGCATATGTCTTACACCATATGAGATAAGATAACCAAGGTTCTCACGATAAAAGCAGCAAAGAGTTCAACTGGCAAACACACAAACTCGCAAATCCAAATCCCTATGCTCTCTCCCCCTTTGGCATCGAGACGCCAAAAAGGCAGAGAGGACACATAAACACACACGAGGTGGCTCAAGCAGAGAAACTGTCCCACTCCTCTTCGTCAGACTCCTCCGCAGCTTGAATGGACTCCTCGGCCTCCTCCTCAGAATCAATCCACTTGAATCCTTGCTTCTCCATCCACTCGGTCTCAGGAGTGATGTGCTCCTCAGACCCGCCAGACACATCCTCGCCAATGAGCTTCAAGATCTTGTTGTGCCGGCGACGACTCTCCTTGGACTCCACGTGAGCCCTGTACTGGCCCTTGGCTTGCATGCAGAAAAGTGACTTCATCTTCCGTCAACCTCTTGGCCCAAGATGGCCTAGAGTCACTCTGAGAAGGCCTAGCAGAACGGCCCCCAGTAACATCCTCAGCTCCAGCAGCATCCTCATCAACAAAGAGCAGCTCTAGCAGCAGACGCCAAAGACGAGTAGCAGTGTTGGCCCAGTTGGGTTTGACCCTCAGACAAATGGGCTCATGGCGAATCCAGTCTGACGCCAGGAACTCCTCTGTGGGGTACATCTTCTCCCAAGTCTTCGAAATCAGCAGAAATAGGTAAGGTCCATAAATGGGCACCTTGCGGTTGAACACAGCAAATCGAAGCTTGCACCACATGATGTGAGAGACATCAAGTGGCTGAGTCTGAGAAGAGCGAGCCTCCTCGCATAGAAGCATCATGTCCACCATGTAGGCATGAACCTTGTCTTTGTCACCGATGTGTGGGAACAGAGAGTTGCGGAAGATGCGGTACATGATATCCAGAAATGGGTTGAGAACCGATACTATCTTCCCAAATGGCGAGCTTCTTCTCAACCATGAAAGGAGCAAGCTTGTCCTTGTCGCCAGAGTCAAGATTGCCGTGAGGGCTAACACCAACAGAGTGTCAAGTCCATCATCAACAACTTGAAGCAGATCCATGAACTCCTTCCGTGTAGCGCAATTTGGCGGCCATTGGTCATCCATGTCATCCTTCTCTCATCATTGGTGTGGAAGTACACCGAGGCAAAGAACCGACAAATGATCTCGTGGTCATAGTCCATGTGGAACGAGATCACATGCTCAATTCCAAACTGCTCCACCAAGTCCGAGCCTCCCCAAAGTAGTCACTTAAACTTGTCCTTCCTCATGTGATGCATCTCAATCCACTTCACCTCTACATAGGTATTCTCGCTTGTTCTTGATGACATCCAAGTAAATCTGGTTTGAGTCTTGTTCCGAACAGTTCACATCCTCGATAGTGGAGCGTGGGGTCGATATGGGTGAAGCTGCCGACACGGACATACTCTTGAGCGCCTATCTCATCCATGCCTGGCGGCTCCTTGTGCTTTCTGGCGGTGGACTTGACATTGCGCTCGATGCAGATGATCCTCGAACTTCGCCTGGGTTGCGCAGACGCTTGGAACCAGTGTCACGGACGGGATTGGCCCGGCGAGAGCCACCACCTAAAACACACACGCAAAGCACCAAAACAAATCGAAAAGGATCAATGCAAAGGCTAAAATACTGCACATGAAACCCATAGAAGATAACCGATAAAGTTAGCATGCGATAGAGGTGAGCCACGGTAGAACTGCCATGGGGTGTGATACTAAGGTCTTACTACAGCTCCAGACGCGGTAGTACCGTGAGGGGTCACGGTAGTACCGTGGCTGGGGCAGTAGTACGACGTTAGTACCGCACGGCGCGCGGTAGTACCGCGTCATAGGGGCGGTAGTACCGCGAGGGCGGTAGTACCGCGACCCACGGGCGGTAGTACCGCGTCGCGTCGGATCAAGCAGGATTTGAATCTGAAAAGACCCGTGAAGCCATGGCGGTGCTACGGTGACCAGATCTAGAGCAAGACAACAATACAAGTATATATCCTATGCAAGACTACACTCCTTCATCCTACTCTTGCAGAGATCTAGCCTATAAATCTCAAGAACATGCAAGCCTCCCCCAAAACCTAAAAGAACCAAATACAATCAAAACGAAGAAGGATTTGGGGAAAAACCTTGGTCCATAGCAAGAGCACGTGGTGGGGAACGATCCCACCGGACGGAATCACGGGAGGGTAGCCGGTGGAGGAGATCCGCGACGAACGCCGCCCGTTCGTGGGCTTGAGAGAGAACAGGCGTTGTGGAGAGAAGGGCGAATGGGTATGGGGAGTTAGAACTCCCCGCCCGACCTTATCCCATGAGCTCAACCGGCGCGTAGTACCGCTGGTCATCATGTAGTACCGCCCGGGCGGAAGTACCGCGCCGTGGCGGTAGTACCGCTCCATCAGGCGGCAGTAAAAAATTACTGCCGCTTGGGTGCGGTAGTACCGTGCTCCCAACAGCGGTAGTACCGTGGTTGGCCGCGGTAGTACCGTGGCCTACCGCGGTAGTACCGTGAGCTCACGCCACCAAGGGTTTCAGACAAGAGAGAAAACACGCCTTTGCATTGAGGAACAGACACAACCTAAAGCAGCACAAAAGGCAAGGAACAACAGTAAAAACCTAAGTAACAAGGTCTCTCGAGGAGAGAGAGGGCGGTGGCCGAAGCCACCTATGTTTGAGTTGGATGGTATGGCACCGCGAAGAATTATCCTTGGGCCCATGACCAAAACTCGTCTTTGAAGCACAAGTACCATACAAAATGGCTAATGTGAAAGAGGTGATCTATTTATGCATAATGGGGGGAGGGAGAGTTCATTGAGAGAACAACACTCCCCCTATGTCCATGCCTACATCTAAACTAGACAACAAGTTGAGTGTGGTGGGGGGTGCACGGGTTCAAGTCACATTGCTCAAATCAATGACATTTAGCTCATGCCTTAACTCGCGGAATCTTGCTTCATCCAATGGCTTCGTGAAAATATCTGCAAGATTATCATGAGTGTTGACATACTTGAGCTCGATCTCCCCTCGCCTAATGTGATCCCGAATGAAGTGATACCGAATCTCAATGTGCTTCGTCTTGAAGTGTTGCACCGGGTTGAGTGAAATCTTGATGGCACTTTCATTATCACACCAAAGAGGCACTTTGTCACAAGTGACACCGTACTCCTTTAAAGTTTGCCTTATCCATAGAAGTTGAGCACAACAACTACCGGCCGCCACATACTCCGCTTCGGTGGACGAGAGAGACACACAACTTTGCTTCTTGGAAGACCAACTTACCAAAGAGCAACCAAGAAATTGGCACCTCCGAAGTGGACTTCCTATCCACTTTGTCTCCCGCCCAATCGAACTGTGAAACCTTCAAGCTTGAAGTTTGCTCCTCTTGGGTACCATAAGCCAAAGTTTGGGGTATGAGCCAAATATCGAAGATTTGCTTGACCGCCACAAAGTGACTTTCCTTTGGTGCGGCTTGAAAACGTGCACACATCCCCACACTCAACATGATATCCGCCTAGATGCACAAAGGTAAAGCAAGGATCCAATCATGGAGCGATATACCTTTTGATCCACCGCTTACCATTGGGATCGATGTCAAGTTGGCACTTGGTAGGCATTGGTGTAGTAGCCGGCTTGACATCACTTAGCTTGAATCTTTTAAGCATGTCTTGAGTATATTTGGCTTGGTTGATGAAGGTACCTTCTCTTCTTTGCTTGATGTCGAAACCAAGGAAGAACTTCAACTCTCCCATCGAAGACATCTTAAACTTGGAGGTCATGAGAGCGGCAAATTCTTCATTGAAAGCTTTGTTAGGGGAACCAAAGATAATATCATCAACATATAGTTGACATACAAACAACTCCCCGTTGACCTTCTTAGTAAAAAGAGTGGGGTCGATTAGCCCTACTTCAAACCCACGATCTTGTAGCAACTCGGTAAGGTGATCATACCACACACGTGGGGCTTGTTTAAGGCCATAGAGTGCCTTATCGAGTTGATACACATGATCCAGAAAGTAGGGGTCCTCGAACCCGGGGGGTTGCTTGACATAGACCAACTCATTAATGGGACCATTAAGAAAAGCACTTTTCACATCCATTTGTTGCAACTTAAAGTTGTGATGGGAAGCATAAGCAATCAACAAACGAATGGATTCAAGACGAGCAACGGGAGCGAAGGTTTCACCGTAGTCGATACCCTCGACTTGGGAGTAGCCTTGTGCTACCAATCTTGCCTTGTTGCGAATGATGTTCCCATGGGCATCTTGCTTGTTCTTGAAGATCCACTTGGTCCCAATGACATTGTGGTTCCCGGATGGTCTTGGCACCAATCTCCACACCTTGTTGTACTCGGTTGTTGAGTTCTTCATGCATGGCATTGAGCCAATCCGGTCTTCGAGCGCCTCATAGACCTTTTGGGGTTCAACACAAGAGACAAACGCGTGATGTTCACAATAGTTTGCCAATTGTCTACGAGTGCTTACCCCTTTTCGAAGGCTTCCAACCACATTTTCCATGAGATGGCCTTGGTTGGTGAGCTTGGAAGCAATCTTCATGCACGATGCTCTAATTCCTCCTCGGGTGTGGAAGGAGGAGGGTTGACTTGATGATCTTGAGCGCCGTCTTGAGTTTGTTCTTGATCTTGAGGTTGATCTTGATCTTGAACTAGCTCGAGGGGGAGAACGTGACCTTGGGCATCATTTAGTGGTTCATCACCGTCTTGAGGTAGATCTTGCCCTTGATCTTGTTCACGAGGTTGAGGGCCTTCACGTTGTTCTTCGGAAGCGTGTGGGTCTTGATGAGGTGATGGATCTACTTGAGTAGAGCATTGTCCTTCTACTTCGGCCACAAGGGGTTCCTCAATGGGTAGGATGTGACCAATACCCATTCTTCTTATGGCTTGGGGAGGAATTTCATCACCTATATCACAAGTACCACTTTGCTCCACTTGGGAGCCGTTATTTTCGTCAAACTCCATGTTACACGTCTCCTCAATGAGTCCGGTGGACTTGTTGAGGACACGGTAAGCATGAGAGTTTGTAGCATAACCAACAAATATGCCCTCATGAGCTCTAGCTTCAAATTTAGACAACCGAACACCTTTCTTGAGAATGAAACACTTACAACCGAACACCCGGAAGTACTTGAGGTTGGGCTTGTTGCGGTGAGGATCTCATAAGGAGTCTTGTTCAAGCCTTTGCGAAGATAGAGCCGATTGGATGCATGACATGCTGTGTTGATGGCTTCGCCCAAAAGTTGTATGGAGACTTGAACTCCGCCATCATGGTCCTTGCCGCATCCATCAACGTCCGGTTCTTCCTCTCGCAACACCATTTTGTTGAGGGGTATAAGGTGCCGATATTGATGCTTGATCCCTCGTCACTAAGGAACTCATCCAAGGTGTAGTTCTTGAACTCGGTGCCGTTGTCGCTTCTTATTGTCAAGATCTTTGCATCATGTTGACGTTGAGCTTCATTTGCAAAGTTGATGACGGTTTGTTGGGTCTCACTCTTCCTCTTGAAAAATATACCCAAGTATATCTTGAATAATCATCCACAATCACCAAGCAATACTTTCTTCCTCCAAGACTATCAAAAGATGGAGGCCCAAAGAGATCCATGTGAAGGAGCTCCAAGGGTCTCTTCGAGTAGATGATGGTTGAGGGAGGGTGAGCCTTTCATGTAGCTTTCCTTCGATACAAGCATCGCACGCACGATCTTTGGCAAAACTCACATTTGTTAGTCCACGAACATGGTCCCCCTTGAGGAGACTTTGCAAAGATCTCATATTGACGTGGGCCAAACGGCGATGCCAAAGCCATCCCACGTCAACTTTAGCCATTAGGCATGTCGCGGTCTTAGTGGGTTGCTCCGAAAAGTTAACCACATAGAGACCGTTCTCTACATGCCCAACAAAGGCTACTTTAAGAGTCTTGCTCCACAAGAGGGCCACGGTATCAATATCAAAGAATGTGGCAAACCCATAAGTGCAAGTTGACGAACGGAAAGTAATTGAATGCAAGGGACTCAACAAGCATGACTTTCTCGATCGTTAGATCATGAGAAATGACAACCTTGCCGAGGCCCAATACCTTAGAATGTGATGCATCACCCCACTCGACATTGGTGGGCATAGATGGAGTCTCTTGCACATCCACCACCAAGTCCTTGCTCCCGGTCATATGATTTGTTGCTCCACTATCGAGCAACCATGATCCCCCACCGGAAGCAAACACCTACACGAGATCAATGCTTGGTTTTAGGTACCCATTTAGTAATGGGTCCTTTGATGTTAGTAACAAGGGTCTTGGGAACCCAAATAGACCATTCAATGTACTCATAAGGAGAACCAACAAATTTAGCATAAACATGTCCATCACTAGCACGGCATAACACATATGAAGGGTTAAAGTCGCCGGCTTTGTTTGAGGAAACATTCTTGCCCTTTTGAACATCAACTTCCTTCACTTTCTCCTTCTTCTTCTTGGAAGCTCCGTCTCCCTCTTTCACAAAGGTTTGTTTGAGGGGAGGAGGACGGTTGGCCTTGTTGTTCTTCTTCTTCTTGCTCTTGGACTTGGGTGCAAACCCAATTCCTTCTTTGCCCACAACTTCCTTTTGATTGCTCAAAAGGTCGTTGAGGTTTTTCTCACCTTGAATGCAAGTCACAAGGCCCTTTTCAAGTTGATCCTTCAACTTAGCATTTTCCTCCACAAGGTGCACATGCTCACAACAAGGGTTAGTAGCACATGCATTATCAATTAATACCATATGAGGAAAGGTGGCTTTTTCCTTGATTAGCTTAACTTGGAGTTGAGCATGAGACTCTTTGAGGCTAGCATGAGTACCCTTTAAGACCTTGTGTGCCTTGTCAAGTATCTCAAACTCCTCTTTGAGTCTAGCATGATCAACCCCAAGTTTAGCCTTCTCGGAGGTTAGCACACGAGACATGACAAGAGCATGATCAAGATCTTTCTTTAACTTAGCATGGCCATCATTGTGTGACTCCTCAAGAGTCAAACGATGCACACGCTCTTCCTCAAGAGCATTAGAGAGATCCGATATCTCATCGGCATAGTCACGACTATGACCTTCCATCTTGGAGATGGTTTCTTCGTGAGCCTCGATCATGTCATTGGCCTCACCAAGTTGTTCCAAGAGAGCAACAAAGTGCTTCTTGGACTTTCCCTTGAGCTTACTCATGAAGGACTCAAATTCATTTACTTCCTCATTAGACTCAACATGTCCATCAATGCAATCCTCCACGGAGGGATTAGTAATGATGGTGGTCGTGATGTTGGGGGTTACCTTGTTTGAAGCCTTCGCCATGAGGCATCTAGCGGTGATGTTTTCGTTGGGTGATTCGAAGAGAGACACCCGAGGAGTAGCAATGGCAATGGATGCCATGGCCGTTGCTTCTTCATTCTCATCATCATCATCATCCTCTTGGTATTCTTCTTGAACTACCAATCCACGAGTGGGAGTCTTCTTGGCGAAGTTGTTCTTGTTGGGGATGGACTTGGCTTTGTCTTTCCGAATGAACTTGCCACCATTGTCTTCCCTCTTCTCGTAAGGACAATCCGCAACGAAATGGCTCACATTGCCACAGTTGAAGCAAGTTCTAACTCGTTGCTTGCCCTTGACGCCACTTGAGTTATTCTTGTTGAAGTTGGGTCTTGAGCTCTTCTTGCTCCAAAATTGTCTTGAAGCAAGGGCCATGTGCTCATGGTAGTCGAACTTGGTGTCTTCGGGGTTGCTTTCCTCATCTTCCACTTCTTCCTCTTCTTCGACAATGACCTTGGCCTTCAAGGCAAGGTTAGGCTTCTTAGCTCTTTGAGAACGGAGCACCGCATTTTCGGCGGTCTTGTCCAAGATGCTCATTGCAACGAACTCATCCAACACTTCACTTGAGGTCATGGTGTGGAAGTCCGATCGTTGACGAATGACGGAGGACATGGCTTTGTTGTAGGGCATCATGGCCTTGAGAAACTTTCGCTTGATCCAATTGTCATCCGTGTCCTTGCTTCCATGATCTCGAAGTGCCACCGCGAGTTTGGTTACTCTTCGAAAGAGCTCACGAGGTTCTTCATCTTCTTTCATTGCAAACTCGTCGGCTTCATCTTGCACCACTTCATAGTTGGACCGTTGAATGCTAGCACTTCCACGATAGAGGCCCTCAACACATTTCCATGCTTCTTTAGCCACCACGTGGGGTCGAAGATGAGGGAGATCTTCGGGAAGAATTGCATCTTGAATGATGAAGAGAGCACTCTCATTGAATTGATTGTCCACGGCTTCTCGAGGGGTGAAGTTGCTTGGGTCATGGGGATAAAAACCTTCTTCAATGACTCTCCAAAGGTTAGTGTTCACATGTTTCAAATGACGCTTAAAGCGATAGACCCAATTATCAAAATCTACACCTTTTTCATACTTAGGAGGTGGACCGGCATGATTTAAATGAGTGGAGGGGATAGGCCCTCCATAGACCGGGGGTTCCACATGGGCAAAGATGCCGGTGCCATTTCTACCACTAGTAGAAGGACTCTTTTCATTGCTAGCTTCCCCCTTATCGGAGAAAGCATCCGTCGCCTTGTTAGTGGGATCACCCACTTTCATAGGTGCGGTAGATAGGTTAAGTCCCTCTAAGAAATCATTAAACATGCTTTTAACCTCGGCCGTCATGGAGGTTTTCAATGTATCCAAAGCCACATTGAACTCCTCACGAGAGACCGAGGTTCCCCCTTCGGCCGAAGATGAGATGGGATTCACACCGGAGTGTTCCTCCACACCATCGTTGGTGTCAACCATACTCTTCGGACGGTAAAGTCCTTAATAAAGAGACGAGGCTCTGGTACCAATTGAAAGGATCGATACGGTTGACTAGAGGGGGGGGGGGTGAATAGGCAACTAACAATTTTTAAGCTTTTCTTTACCAAATTAAACTTTGCAACAAATAGGTTGTCTAGATATGCAACTAAGTGAGTAACCTATATGATGCAATAACAACTAGCAAGAAAGCAAGCAAGAGATGTAACAATAAGTAAGCTTGCGAAAGTAAAGGCACGAAATAACCAAGAGTGGAGACGGTGAAGACGAGGATGTGTTACCGGAGTTCCTTCCTTTTGAGGGAAATACGTCTCCGTTAGAGCGGTGTGGAGGCACAATGCTCCCAAGAAGCCACTAGGGCCACCAGATTCTCCTCACGCCTCACACGATGCGAGATGCCGTGATTCCACTATTGGTGCCCTTGAAGGCGGCGAGAACCTTTACAAGCAAGGTTGGGGCAATCTCCACAACACTCGGAGGCTCCCAACAACAACACCACCACGAAGCTTCACCACAATGGAGTATGGCTTCGAGGTGACCTCAACTGCCTAGGGTGCTCAACACCCAAGAGTAACAAGATCCGCAAGGGATAAGTGGGGAATCAAATATCCTTTGGTGGAAGTGTAGATCGGGCTCTTGTCACCCAATCCCGAGCAAATCAACAAGTTTGATTGGCTAGGAGAGAGATCGAGCGAAAATGGAGCTTGGAGCAACAATGGAGCTTAGAGGTGGAAGAGGTAGTCAACTAGAGGTAGAAGACATCCCTTATATAGTCGGGAAAAGATCCAACCGTTACCACTAATTCTGCTCGCGACTAACGGTACTACCGCTCGGGGAGCGGTACTACATGACGACACGCAGTACTACCGTGCGTGACCACGGTACTACCGTGGCAGCTCCTGAGCCGGACCAAGCTCGAGCTAGGGCGGTACTATCTGCGGGCGCAGTACTACCGCTCCCCTTGCGGTACTACCGCAAGGCGGGAGGGACACGGTTCGAAGGGCGCGACGAAATAAATTTCATCCGTGCCTACTTCGCAGAAATTAGGGTGGTGCAAAACCCGACGCGGTACTACTCGCCCATAAGGCGGCGGTACTACCGTGGTAGGCACGGATGTAAAAATTACATCCGCACCTACTACCATGACGCAGCGGTACTAAGCGAGAAAGGCCACGGTACTACAACTCCAAGGGAGCGGTACTACCGTGGGCCTCATGGTACTACAGCAGAGAGAAGCGGTACTACCGTGGGTGCCGCGGATGTAAAAATTACATCCGCCCTACTACCGCGACCGAGCGGCACTAGGCAGAGTGCGGCGGTACTACCGCGCCAAAGGAGCGGTATTATCGAGGGGCGCGGATGTAAAAATTACATCCGCCCTACTACCAAGACTGAGCGGCACTAGGCCATGGTACAGCGGTACTACGGCGCTACCGAGGGCGGTACTACCGTGGCCGCCTTGTGATACTATCGCTGGTACTTGCGGTACTACCGCAAGTACAGCAGCGATCGTCGGGCCAGACAACCATGATAACGATGGGTAGCTCCAAGGTGCAAGGAAGGAGGGGCAAGTGTACGTGTGATTCCACCCTACCTTTCCGACGGACCCCTCTTAATAGTACGGCTCTCCTACGACTCAACTCCACCAAAGAGAAACGTAGAACAACGCCGGCTTCACTAATCTCCGAGGGGCACCGAATCGTCTTGTGCCTAATGAAGAAGTATCTGTGGGACTCAAGGCACAC
Source organism: Aegilops speltoides (assembly GCA_021437245.1). Taxonomy (NCBI): domain Eukaryota; kingdom Viridiplantae; phylum Streptophyta; class Magnoliopsida; order Poales; family Poaceae; genus Aegilops; species Aegilops speltoides. Next base: position 98,222,342 of record CM038146.1, read on the forward strand.
GATTAGTCCGCACGGGTATTGTCATCAATCACCAAAACACTTAGGGATAAATGAGCCCTTACAATGTTCTTTCTTGATTTCAGCCTCACGACTTGAAGATTGAGTACACTTGAGGAATGGTCTTCACCATCCCCGCATGTTGTAGTTCATCACAAAGCTCTTGTAGCTTGGTGGAAGCGGCTGGAGGATTCATCAATGACCGCCTCATCGGGAGGTTAATGTTCAGCTGGGTCATACTGGTGTGCAACCTGACATCTTGAGGATGTGCTCCTTGTGTAACTGTTTTCCTCCATCTTACAACTGTAGAACTTGTCGAGACATCATATCTCTCGACCGGGCATGAGCTTGGAAAACTAGTTTCAGCTCTTGAACATCTCATATGCTCCGTGATGCTCAAAACGCTTTTGGAGCCCGGTTCTAAGCTGTAGAGCATGCCGCATTGAACGAGGGAGTAATCATCGAGCGAGTCGCCAGACGTTCAAATCGTCTTGCAGCGCTGGGAGAACAGTGGGTCACCTAACGGTGCTTCTAGGACATCTTGTTTCTTGGCAGCTATGAGGATGATCCTCGTGTTCGGACCCGATCCGTATAGTTGCTGCCATCATCTTTCAGCTTGGTTTTCTAGGAAGCGTTGAAGTTCATGTTGACATTAGCGTTGGCCATTGATCTACAAGACATATTTGCAAAGGTTTTAGACTAAGTTCATGATAATAAAGTTCTAATCAAAATTATGAACTCCCACTTAGATTAGACATCCTCTAGTCATCTAAGTGTTACACGATCCGAGTCGACTAGCCCGTGTCCGATCATCACGTGAGACGGACTAGTCATCGTCGGTGAACATCTTCATGTTGATCGTATCTTCCATACGACTCGTGTTCGACCTTTCGGTCTCCGTGTTCGAGGCCATGTCTGTACATGCTAGGCTCGTCAAGTTAACCCTAAGTGTTTTATTTGTGTAAAACTGTCTTACACCCGTTGTATGTGAACGTAAGGATCCATCACACCCGATCATCACGTGGTGCTTAGAAGCGACGAACTGTAGCAACGGTGCACGCAGTTAGGGAGAACACTTCTTGAAATTTTGTAAGGATCATCTTATTTACTACCGTCGTCCTAAGTAAACAAGATGCATAAACATAATAAACATCACATGCAATTATATAGTTGTGACATGATATGGCCAATATCATCAAGCTCCATTGATCTCCATCTTGGGCTCCATGATCATCTTGTCACCGGCTTGACACCATGATCTCCATCATCATGATCTCCATCATCGTGTCTTCATGAAGTTGTCACGCCAACGACTACTTCTACTTCTATGACTAACGCGTTTAGTAATGAAGTAAAGTAGTTTACATGGCGTTCTTCAATGACATGCAGGTCATACAAAAAAATAAAGACAACTCCTATGGCTCCTGCCGGTTGTCATACTCATCGACATGCAAGTCGTGAATCCTATTACAAGAACATGATCTCATACATCACAATTCATCATTCATCACAACTTCTGGCCATATCACATCACATGATCAATCGCTGCAAAAACAAGTTAGACGTCCTCTAATTGTTGTTTGCATCTTTTACGTGGCTGCGATTGGGTTCTAGCAAGAACGTTTTTCTTACCTACGAATCACCACAACGTGATTTTGTCAACTTCTATTTACCCTTCATAAGGGCCTTGTTCATCGAATCTGCTCCAACTAAAGTGGGAGAGACAGACACCTGCCAGCCACCTTATGCAACTAGTGCATGTCAGTCGGTGGAACCGGTCTCACGTAAGCGTACATGTAAGGTTGGTCCGGGCCGCTTCATCCCACAATACCGTTGAGCAAGAAAAGACTAGTAGAGGCAAGTAAGATGACAAGATCAACGCCCACAACAAATTGTGTTCTACTCGTGCATTAGAGAACTACGCATAGACCTAGCTCATGATGCCACTGTTGGGGAACGTTGCAGAAAATTAAAATTTTTCCTACGGTTTCACCAAGATCCATCTATGAGTTCGTCTAAGCACCGAGCAACGGGAGAGAGTTTGCATCTACATACCACTTGTAGACCGCGTGCGGAAGCTTGCTAGGTGATGATGGAGTCGTACTCGAACGTGATTCAGATCACCGATGTCCAAGTGCTGAACGGACAGCACCTCCGCGTTCAACACACGTACGAGACGAGCGACATCTCCTCCGTCTTGATCCAGCAAGGAGGAAGGAGAGGTTGAGGAAGACAGCTCCACCGGCAGCACGACGGCGTGGTGATGGTGGAGAAGCAGTACTCCGAGAGGGCTTCGCCGAGCTCTTACGGAGGAGGAGAAGTGTTGGGGAGGGGAGGGGCTGCGCCTTGGGAATTGGTACAGCAGCCCCCCTCCCTCCCCCCTTTATATAGGCCCCCTGGGGGGTGGCCGGCCCCTGGAGATCCAATCTCCTGGGGCGGCAACAAGGGGGTGGAGTGCCCCAAGCCGGTGGGCGCCCCACCCCTAGGGTTTCAACCCTAGGCGCGGGGTGGGCCTAGGGGCGCACCAGCCCCGTGGGCTGGTTCCTTCCCTTTCAGCCCATGGGGCCCTCCGGATAGGTGGCCCCACCGGTGGACCCCGGGACCCTTCCGGTGGTCCCAGATTTACGGAGACCCGAAACTTTCCGATGGCGAAACACCACTTCCTATATATTATTCTTTAACTCCGGACCCTTAGGAACTCCTCGTGACGTCAGGGATCTCATCCGGACTCGAACAACATTCGGTATTCACATACTAGTCTTCCTACTAACCCTAGCGTCACCGAACCTTAAGTGTGTAGACCCTACGGGTTCGGGAGACACGCAGACATGACTGAGACGACTCTCGGGCCATAACCAACAGCGGGATCTGGATACCCATGTTGGCTCCACATGCTCCTCGATGATTTCATCGGTTGAACCACGATGTCGAGGATTCGATCAAACCCTGTATGCAATTCCCTTTGTCAATCGGTACGTTACTTGCCTGAGACTCGATCGTTGGTATCCCAATACCTTGTTCAGTCTCGTTACCGGCAAGTCACTTTACTCGCACCGTAATGCATGATCCGTGACCAACACCTTAGTTACATTGAGCTCATTATGATGATGCATTACCGAGTGGGCCCAGAGATACCTCTCCGTCATACGGAGTGACAAATCCGATCTCGATCCATGTCAACCCAACAGATACTTTCGGAGATACCTGTAATGCACCTTTATAGTCACCCGATTCACGTTGTGACGTTTGATACACCCAAGGCACTCCTACGGTAACCGGAGTTACACGATCTCATGGTCGAAGGAAGAGATACTTTACATTGGCAAAGCTTCTAGCAAACGAACTATCGATCTTTTATGCTATGCTTAGGATTGGGTCTTGTCCATCACATCATTCTCCTAATGATGTGATCTCGTTATCAACGACATCCAATGTCCATAGTCGAAACCATGACTATCTATTGATCACAACGAGCTAGTCAACTAGAGGCTCACTAGGGACATTTGTGGTCTTCGTGTTCACACGTGTATTACGATTTCCGGATAATACAGTTATAGCATGAACAAAAGACAATTATCATGAACATTGAAATATAATAATACTTTTATTATTGCCTCTAGGGCATATTTCCAACAAGTAGCTCGGGGCGGAGCGGTGGTCTTGTAATTTTCTGGAATGATGCAATAAAATTAGAAGTTATGGGCTACTCGAAGTATCATATAGACACTAATATATCAGATCTTGAACCCTCTCCGTAGAGGTTAACTTGCATGTACGGAGAAGCGCAGGTGTCGGAAAGGTAGAAAACATGGGACACCCTTTGTTCTATGTCAGGATCTTCACCGCTACCTTGGGTAGCGCTCGGAGATTTCAATGAAGTTCTTACCCAGTCAGAACATGAAGGAGTAAACTTGAGAGGACAGGGTCAGATGGATGAATTCCGGGATGCCCTTGATATTTGTGGCTTGCTAGACTTGGGTCACAAAGGGAGATGGTGGACTTTTGAAAAAAAAGGTGTGGGAGGGACATATACAAGGCTCCGTCTTGACCGGGCAGTCGCAGATGCAGCGTGGAGTTCTTCTTTTCCATTTGCTGAAGTTAGAAACAAGACGGCTGCATGCTCAGACCACGGACCCAGAGTCCTCAAACTAACAGATGAAGAGGATACTAGGAGGAAGGCGAAGAGCTTCAGATATGAAGTTATGTGGGAAAGATACCCCTTTATAGAAACAACTTGGAAAGGAAAGCCAGAGGGGTTTTCGGCAATTGAAGTCAGGGACAAGTTAGCGGATCTCAGCGAAAATTTGCACAGCTGGGATAGGCACACGTTTGGCAATGTTAAGCGAGAGATCAAACAACTCACTATAGAACTTGAGACGCTAAAAAACGTCCCAGGATGGACTGAACTGAGCCACCTTGAAATCAAGGTAGTTGACAGGTTGGTTGAGTTATATCACAGGGAAGAGATTCTAAGTAAGCAGCAGTCACGAGTTGACTGGCTTACTTACGAAGACAGTAACACGAAATATTTTTAGCAAAGGGCTTCGATGAGGAGGAGAAAGAACAAAATCATGGCTCTGACTGGGCCGGATGGATAGATAACTGAAGATGTCGAGGAACTGGAAGTGCTGACAACCGAGTTTTACAAAGACCTCTACACCTCCGAGGGATGTAACAATATGCAAGCAGTGCTGGACTCGGTTCCGGTGAAGGTCACGAATATTATGCGGGCACATTTGGTTGCGTTGTATACAGAACATGAGGTCAAAACATCACTTTATCAAATGTTTCCTACGACAGCACCAGGTCCGGATGGTTTCCCAGCGCATTTTTTCAGAAACATTGGCGTGTTTGTGGGGAAGAAGTCACTAGGGCCGTCCTGGCGATCATGGAAGGGAATGAGAGTGCGGAAGGCATCAATCAAACTCATCTGGTTTTGATACCGAAGGTAAAAAAATCCTTCCCTCTTGTCATAGTTCTGACCGATAAGTTTATGCAACATACTTTATAAGATAGCTTCCAAAGTTATCGCCAACCGACTGAAGTCTGTGCTACCCGAGATAATCTCAGCAGAACAATTGGCCTTTGTGCCAGGCCGCTTGATCACAGATAATATCATTGTAGCCTATGAGTGTCTGCATTTTATGAAGCGTAACAAAGCAATCAAACACAGACACTGCACTCTTAAATTGGATATGATGAAAGCATATGACAGGTTGGAATGGGATTATTTAAGAGCATTAATGATGAAACTGGGTTTTTTTATCAGAGATGGGTTGATATTGTCATGAACATGGTCACATAAGTTTCATACTCGATTTTATTTAATGGAAAGAAGTTGGAGGAGTTCAGACCTAGCAGAGGTATTCGTCAGGGAGATCTATCTCCCCTTACCTGTTCTTATTGGCAGCAGAGGGCCTTTCAGGCCTATCGAAAAATTTAAGTCAGTCATCTCAACTGGGTGGGATACAAGTGGCGCCCTCGGCACCACCTGTTAATCACTTGTTGTTCACGGATGATAGCCTGTTGTTCTTTAAAGCGACTGGAGGAGGAGCGACCGAGGTGTCAAACCTGTTGGAGAACTATTGCCAGGCTCCAGGTCAGAGAATTAACACTTCAAAGTCTTCTATTTTTTTTATTAAGGGGTGCCCAACCACTATTAAAGATGAGATTAAAAACATCCTTAATGTTCCCAATGAATCTTTGAACGAAAGTAACTATGGATGCCTTTTGATATAGGTACATCAAAGAATGGGTCTTTTAAATACCTGAAAGATAGACTATGGAGCAAGGTGTAGGGTTGGATGGAAAAGTGCTTGTCATCTCAAGGAAAGGAAGTTTTGGTGAAATCAGTAGCACAAGCAGTGCCAGTTTTCTCAATGACTTGTTTCAAGTTACCAAGGGGGCTATGCGAGCACTTAAACAAGTTGATAAGACAGTTTTGGTGGGGCAGCAGGGCAAAAGGAAACCAGCCTGGGTTCCCTGGAAGTCTATGACTCAACCTAAATTTATGGGAGGGCTAGGGTTTCGTGATTTCGAGCTTTTCAACCTAGCTCTCTTGGCAAGACAGTCCTGGAGACTTCTGCAGCAACCAGATTCATTGTGAGCGAGAATATTGAAGGCAGTATACTACCCTCAAAATACAATCCTGGAACCTGAACTAGGCAATCGGCCATCACAAGTATGGCAAGCTATTATGGAGGGGAGAGATGTCCTTAAGCAAGGGATCATTAGGAGAATTGGAGATGGTACAACAACAAGAATTTGGATGGATAACTGGATACCAAGGATTGCTACCATGAGACCGTTAGCTTGTCTCTCGGCTAACCCTCCTCTTTTTGTAAGCGAGTTGATTGATGCACATAATGCAGCTTGGAACAGAGAAGCTTTGGATGCAAACTTTATTGCAGCAGATACTATGGCAATCTTGGCCATCCCGGTTTGTACCAGGCAGATGGACGACCATTGGGCTTGGAACTTTGAAAGGAACGGACTATTTTCGGTAAGATCCGCATACCGAATGCGCGCTGACACAAAACGCAGAAGGGATGACTGGTTAGAAGGAAGATCGGGTTCCTCTGATTTTGAAGCAGAAGCAAAATCGTGGGAGACTCTGTGGTCTGTTCAAGTTCCTAGAAAAACCCGACATTTCATGTGGAGGTTTTCCAAGCTTTCGATCCCAACAGAGGACGTGAGGCATGCTAGAAAAATGGCGGATGATGACAAGTGCCAGCTCTGCGGGGCGAGAGACTCATGGCGACATTCTCTGTTTGAATGTTCAGTTGCAAGGTGTGTTTGGGCTCTGGTAGATGAAAACATACTTGAATTTATACAGTCGTCGGTGGAGCCGAATGCAAGAGCGTGGTTATTCTCAGCTTTTGATCATTTACCTCGAGATAGTCTGGTGACCATGTGGGCAATATGGTAGGTAAGGCGAAGGGCTATCAATGTGGGAGACTTGCAAAGCCCACACGCGACTCATTCATTTGTCAGAAGCTTTATCGCGGAACTAGCTACTCTCCATGCTGGGTCGGTGACATCAAATGACGAAACACAAGCAGCTGCGAGATCTAATGCCAGGCAAGGATGGAAGGCACCTGAAGTTGGAACTGTTAAAATTCAAGTCGATGGGGGAGTTTCAAGAAACGGGAGAACAGGGGCAGCCGCTACCATAGGCAGGAACCATGATGGACTTTTCCTAGGATCTTCAGCAATGGTTTTTGATGAAATAAACAATCCACCAATGTTGGAAGCATTGGCTTGCCGGGAGGCCCTTGCCCTAGCTTAGGATCTATATGCAGACCATATTGTTGTTGCGTGTGACTGCAAGACAGTTGTGGAGGAAATTAAGAAGGGGTCAGAAGGAAAATACAACAATATCATCAAGGAGATCCAAGCCCAGGCGAGACTTTTTTGTTTGATGTGACTTCATCTTTGAAGGTCGAAAAGGGAATGTTGATGCTCATAATTTAGCAAAATTTTGCACTTCTTTAGATCAAGGGCGCCACGTGTGGCTGGGAGTACCCCATGATCCCTTTGTTATTCCTGTAAACCGAAACAATAATCAATAAAGCCGGGTTTACCACTCCAAAAAAATCTATTGAAATTAAAAAAACCAATAAACCCCACGTTTAGGCTCCAATCTTGGCACACAAATGTCTGCAATTCCTTTCTTTTTCATGGATAAGGCCAAAATATAAACTAAAGAACACAAATAGTAATTTCAATTTTGCTAACCTTTTCATGCACTTGCAGTTCAAATTTTTATTTATATTGATAAAATGCCTAAAAATTTCAAACATCGGGGTGCCAAGACTCGACCCCGATGTGCTAACCTTTCTAGGCATTTCTCGGAATTAAAAAACTGATAAACTCCATGTTCAGGGTCGAGTCTAGGCACCCCGATGTTTGAAATTTCTTCCATTTTCTTGGATATGGCCTATACATAGACTGAAGAACACAAATATGAGTTTTCAACCCAACTTTGTCATATTTTTCATCCACTTACAGTTCAAATTTGAATTATATGCACTAAACACCTAAAAATGCACTAGATGACTTTATAAGGAAATTGAGAGGGGGCGGGGGGAGAAAAGAAAAAAAGACAATGCAAAAAAGAATATGGCATAAAATGTAAAAGAGTAAACTCATAATGTACGAAGGAAATTAAAAAGAAGAATGAAGTACAAAAAGAAAAAAAAGGCATACAATGTAAAAGAGTAAGCTCATAATGTATATAAGGAACACCACAAATCATGTGTTTACCAGGTGGCACGTGGCAGGAACTCGACAAGCATGTGTTTGCCGAGTGCTACGTGTCAGGACTTCGACAAACATGTGATTTGCCGAGTGTCGTCCTTTTGCCTAGTGTTTTCTTCGACAAAGGTCATGTTTGCCTAGTACCCAATGGTATGCATTCGGCAAACAACCTGATACTGGGAAAAGTTTTAGATCCCACTTCCAACTGTAGCAATTGTTCTATAGACATGTTTCCATCCCACAATAAAACCTTTCATAGATGTTATAGTCCCTAGTCACCACCTTCTGATATTCTGAGAGTCATAGAATGGAATACAAAGAAGATTCACTCTATGGTGAAGTATACATTCACCCATTACAATTTGAATGCATAGAATGTCCAAAATTAACCAACATCAGCGGAACACACTCAAAGTTATATTTACAAAACTATAGCTATCCTCAGCCCCTGACACATTAATTACTACTCACCACGTCTGTTTGTGATGATGACTCCATGATACTCGGACTTATGTCAAAATATCCTGGTTGCGTAGGCATAGGTAATATTATGTTACCATTGTGTAACATCATGTTAATTTCACGCATTGTTGGTCGGTCATCTGCACTTTCTTGAACACACAAAAGTGCAATTTGTGTGCACCGAATCATCTTCACCTTTTGGTACTCCTCACGCAATGATGGATCGATGAGCTCTTTGCATTTTTCATCTCTCCATAGTAGCCAAGCCTGAAAGTAAATTTTATTTAGGAGCGATAGGAAGCATTACTGTTCTAAGCAATCAAGTTAAAAAACCGTTGAAGATGTTAGATTTTTACTCACATATCTCCTGAGATCATATGATCTTCCATTGATTTTGTAGGACCCAAAAGCTACCTTTCCGCTTATGGTCTCCAGCATCAATATTCCAAAGCTAAAAATGTCTGATTTCGTGGAATACATTTTCTGGGAGAAATATTCTGGTGCCATGTAACCACTACAAATATGCCACAATTGAAAAAAACATCAGGTTCATATAGTTCCCGCAATAGTCAAGTTTGATAATTGGAAAACACCAATTTGTCATGGACATAATTTTACGGCCATGATCAATTATACAACAGCAAAAGCCATTCTTCAGAGTCAATCAACAGCAATGATGTTATGGATATTAAATATTTACTATGATATTATAGTATCTTCCCATGGTTATAAATTGTAGCGTTCCATGACTATGCATGTTTAGTGTAAACATATTCAACCACTTCAATATGATTGCATCTGCATGATAGTGTATCATATATAGCAGCACAAATGTAGGGCTGCAGTATTACATCCTTTGATAAGCAAGCCAAAGAGGAGAATTTTAGAAAGAGTGGTGTCTCAGTTGTTGCATCGTTTTGGTGGAAGTAACATCATTTTAAAAATATTATATAATTGAGAATACTTACATTGTGCCAACCACAGTCGTTGTGTTGGATTCTACTATGTTGGAAGGACATATTCTTGCAATCCCAAAATCAGATATCTTTGGGTTCATTTCACTGTCCAGAAGAATGTTACTGGGTTTCAAGTCTCTATGGACAACACATAAATGTGATTGTTCATGAATATAGAGAAGTCCTTGAGCTATCCCTTCTATTATGCGGGCACGGACATGCCAACTGAATTTTGCGCCTGATCCTATAGTAGACACACCGTACAAATACCATGGTTAAGTTCTTGAAACTTAAACAATTAAACATGTATGAGCACCTAGCGAAGTGAATATCTATACCAATAATAAATGAGTCCAAGCTTCTCTCGGGCATGTACTCATATACGAGCATCCTTTCATTGCCTTCAATACAACACCCAAGAAGCCTCACTAGATTTATATGCTGAAGCTTAGCTATCAGCCTAATTTCATTCTTGAACTCGACTAGACCTTGGACAGAATTTAGCTTAAGTCTTTTGACAGCTATCTGTTCTCCATTAGGTAACTTTCCCTGGAAATAAGGCAGTCATTAGATATTATACTCCTTTTTTGTCAATGCTTAGTAAAACAAAATCATAATGTTTCTGAAAATGATATCTATACTTGTCTCTATTTTTGACGTGTTATTATCATTAAATGTTAGAAATGTGAGTCCCTTCTCTAACATATGCGTCACCGCATATATTATCGCGGAATCCAAATTATCTATTAATTTGCATTATTGCTCTAACACACCATAAAAACTTTATAATGGGAGTTTCATAGAAAAAAGTGTTGCCTGTGAGCTAAACAATTTTGATGAGGTGAAATAGAATTAAATAAAAAAAAGTGTTGAGTATCATATCATGATACTATATCATAATACATGTTATGCTACTATGGGTCATACATTGCCAATAAATGCAATCATCTAAAATACTAACATAGTATAATCATATTATGAACGACGGAGGTAGTATCATACACTATTATAATATGCATAATACCATTGTATGACACTCTCCGCTATGAAGTAGCCTTAAATAGAATTTCAACAAGTAGTGTTGCCTTCTGCAACTAAAGAGAATGCAATTTATACTAGTAGCATTGATGTGGACGCTATAGTTGACGTTTAGTTTTTAGAACTTGTTTACTGAATGGGATAATAATAGAGACAACTTCCTCCTCAAGATACTTGCCTGAAAGACTGGACCAAATCCACCTTCTCCTACTCTTTTCGAGAAGTTCTCCGTAGCATCATTTACCTCAGCAAATTTATATAATGAAAATCCTGAGTTACTTTCGTTCATGATCTCTTTCTCCCATAATGCGAGTTCCTTCTGCAACCGCGATTCTGTTCTCGTAGAAGTGAAAGAAAATCAGGATTATAAGCTTACGCATGAGGACAATATGTTAAAAAATAAGAAAACAATAGATCTGTCATGATTCCGGGATGGGTTTATTAGTTTACCTCTAATTCGTTTGAGAACTAGAAGAAGACACAAGATGAGCAGTACAAGGAAGGGCACTACTCCAATTATGGTGATCTTGTTCACCGTGCTCATCCCACCTAGTATAAACAGTAAAATATACAGTACCAACAGTTCATATATTTTTTTCAAAATAATGGAATATTGGCCACAACCATCAGAAATTCATATACTTTTTACACATGATAAATATAAACAGTCTTGCTACATCTCAATCGACTACGAACTGGTCTCACTCGATGCTATATTCATGAGATCTTACATTGAGATCCGTGTAATTTTCTTGTTCATTTTTTCTTTCTTATTACATGTTGTGTCACCTTTTTCCAAAGAGGTGAATAACCCCCAGTCTCTGCATCAAAGCGATGCATACATCCATTTTATTAAATTATTAAACAGAACCCGACAAAACCAAGTATATTGATCAATCCAAAGCCACCTTCCTCGCTACCATAATTGCTACACCTACCAACATGATGATGTGCCCGACCGCGTGTCAACACACACCATATAATCCGGTGGACTCACCAAGCCGCCCGTCGACAAGCCAAGAGCACAGATTGGTCTAGCAGACCCTAAGTGCGCACCATATGCACACGCTCTAGAATCACATGCCGCCATATTCTGCCATCCTACCTTTAGGAGCGACCAACGCGTTCACCTTGCTAGGCCATGCTGCCATCGACGCCACCACAATGCCAAACAACGCCATCACCTGCGCTTGTCCAACAACACGCGTCTGCCGCCGAGGCTCCGCTGCACCACGCCGATGAGACCTGTCGGTGTTGCCGTGGTAGAAGCAACACTGCACCTTCTCTTGTCCCCTCTAGCCAGCATCAGATCCAAAACGATGCCCCCAAGAGGGATGACGGCCCGAAGACCTGTCATCGCCCGATCCAGGAATCCCGGATCTAGGATTTCCCCAGAGTAGCCGGATCGAGGTGACGACGATGCCTTCGACAAGGGGGCAATGCCAATGGCGCCGCCATCGTCTGCCGACATGGTTTTCACCGGCAATCGCGCCATGTCGATCCAACAGTTGACTGGATCCGTGCGGATCCACGCCATGAAGACGAACGCAGGAGCCGGCCGACCACAAGTATGGGATGGATCGGGAGCCACCCTACACGATGACGCCGACAGCCATCGTACCAGCCCTCTTCGGCAACCCTGCAGCACCACCGCCACCGCCCACCACCACGCCGCCACTACGTGCCTTCACCAGAGGGAAGAGGCCGCGCCGCCAGCAACCCAGATCCGGGCAGGTGCCCCTGCGCCCGTGGGTGCCTGCATCACCCAAACATGCACAGGAGGGGAGAGAACCTCCGCCACTGCCATCAGCCCGCAGGCTTCACCCGGTGGCTTCCTCCAGCGACGATGATGGGAGGAACGGGATATGCAGGGCCCCAACGGCCAGGGCTCGGTGTCCACTCGACTCGCCTAGGCAGGGGCAACACAGGGACATGTTATATCACTTGACTGAGATTTGGTTATGTCCCAATCAAGAAGTATTAATGCTACGCACGACCGAGGTATTTTTGTTTACAAAGAACAAACAAATGCTAGAGTAACATAGATGGTAACATCACACATATCAAGACAAAATAGATCTTTTTTGGAAAAGGAGGCAAAACCCGCGGCCTCCGCATCAATCGATGCATGCAACCTTTTTATAAAATTGGGGGAGAATTTTACTTTCCCGGCCTCTGCACCAACTAGGGATGCATACTACCTTTTAAGTATGATTACTAGGATTTTTAATCTCGGTTACGCACCGAGCCTAGTCCTCAATAAATGCGTGAGTATCAGGAAAGTCTGGTCCTCAAGAATAAATAGGAACCTAAATTCGCCTCCGTGAGGATTTGAACCCAGGTGTTGGTTTGTACATCCACTCCCCAACCAGTTGAGCTAGGCCCACTCCCCTTAAATTGGGGGAGAATTTCACCTTCCCGGCCTCTGCATCAATTAGGGATGCATACAACCTTTAAGTATGGGTATTAGGATTTTTAATCTCGGTTACGCACCAAGCCTAGTCCTCAATAAATGCATGAGTACAAGGAATGCCTAGTCCGCAAGAAATAGGAACCTAAATTCGCCTCCGTGAGGAATTGAACCCATGTGTTGAGTTTGTTCATCCAAATTGAGACAAAATAGATGATGTGACAAGTAATTAATAAGGAAAGAGAAGCATATGGTAACATAGTATGTTACTCACACTATGAGTAACATCAACACACCAAGATAGGATGAGTCTACAAACTAATAAATAAAGTTTTGCATGACACCACACATATATTACTGAGTGCTGCTAGGCACACATTAGCTGCCCGAATGTTGGACGACACGGATGGTCAAACCGTCCATGGCAAGGCCAATGTGCAGCAGAATCGTTTGATTACTCGTCGTCCACATATCGGGTGAGTGAGTGTCGTGTGTCGAATAGTTTCATATATTACTCCCCACTATAAAGGTAATAAAATAGACCAGTAACATATGCATGTTACTAGTCTAAATTACTCCCCACTATGGCTAGTCTCAGAGCATCTACAGCCGGACTTGGCAAATCCGGCCCCTCAAACGCATGTGGACGCGTCCGGGTGCATCCACAGGTACTGACCGGGCACGCCTCAAATTAATCACTTTGCATCCACCTCTCTCATATTTCATCCCCTAAATCCATACAAAGCATGCAAAAGAAATCCTACGCACTACATATACGTACTACCCTAGCTACTCTTCGTCGCGGAGATGTCCATGAAAACGGTGCCGGGCGCCGGCTGGATGGGCGGGTAGGAGGGCTCCGGCTCATCCTCCTCCTGCTCGACCTCATCCATGTAGGCGAGCATCTCCGCCTCCTCCACGGCCTCCTGCGCTTCCATCTCCTGCCGGCGACGGCGTCTTGCCTCCGCAGCCGATTCCGACCTAAGGGAATCGAGGATGGCCTGCTGCTCCGCCTGCAGATCCCCGTCGCCAGCGTCCCCCACATCCTCCTCCTCCGGCTCATCCCCCTCCTCCTCAAAGTCCTCCTCCTCCAACTCCTTCTCCGGATCCCCTGCATCCGGAGGTAGCCCGGCGGTGATTCGGGCTTCGCGCCTAGCCCGGATCTGCTCAAGGAGCTCGAGACGGTGCTCCGGCGTCAGAAATGGCTCGCTCCTAACCCGGCGGCGGAGGGGCATGGCTACTAGGCGGACGGGTGGAGTGAAAAGTGGCGGCGGCGGATAGGAGAAGGAAAATGTGGATGTATGGTAGGGTTTCGGTGCCGCCAGATGATTTAAATAGCCAGGCAATGCACTACGCAGCCTGCGGAGCTGCGCCGCGACGCCACCAGTCCGACGAAGGAGACGAGGTTCAGACCGCCGGGTTTGAGGACGTTTCCGGCTAGGACCCCTTCGTTAGTCCGACGTGACGAGCAAGCTCAGGCGCCCCATATCCGTCCCATATTAGGGCTGGATATGATGGGTGTCAGTCAGGCCGGGCGTTTGAGATTCGTTTGAGGCGTCCATCTGGATCGAGAAAACGTGACTGGTTAGTGAACGGGCGGCCCGCCCGGACGTATGAGGCAGGTTTGAGCAGCTATTATAGATGCTCTCAAGGGCAAGGAAAACTAAAACAAACAGGAAAAGGACAACAATGTTCAGAAAAGAATTAATGATAGCGTGTCTGCTATTCTTCACCCGCCTGATTTTTTTATGGCAGTCGATTCCTACGCGAAGCCCCCAGGGTGAGACCGGACCGGCGAGCCCGAGCAAGGACCGCTCCGTCGCCGGCGTGGGCTCAGGAGGAAGGTGCAGAGGGGCTCGAAGAAATCGCGGCTAGAGGAGAAGGACAAACAGCACTCCCGCGGATTTTGGTCAACCGGTACAAATTGATTTGACTGAACTGAACTGAACTTTTTTTCAGGCGACGACTGTCTAATAGTGTCTAATCGTACATACCTCTAGGCTTGTGGAGCTCGAGCGTGCTGCTCGTTTCCTCGAAGAAGAGCACCCTCTCGTACCGCAAGCTACACCGCACTCCAACGAGCCTCCCCCCATACTGGCTGTTTGGGACCTTGTCGTGCATGGACGACGTCTGCAGCTTGCTGCGGGTGTCGTTGAGGCAGCTCCAGCACTCGGCCTCCGTGAGGTCGGGCGTGCACTGCGCCAGCACGTACTCCATGTCCGCGGCCTCTGCTCTGCCTCTGACCCACGCCTTGCCGGTCCCGTACCGCTTAGTCGTGGCCGCCGCGTGCTTGATGGTCTCCTTCATCAGCTCCTCCACCCTCTCCGCGAGCAGCTGGGCGGCGTCCCAGCCGGACTCGCCGGTGTCGCTCCACCCGGAGCATCTCGGCTGCTCCGTCAGGGTGGACAGGAAATCCTCGCTGGAGAAGCGGAGCGTGTAGTTGTCGTAGTAAACGGTCGCGTCTCTTCTGGACGGGCAGTACAGCTCGGCGGCATCGCTGAAGGCGGCGGCGAGCCCGCCGGTGCAGTTGGGCCCGGCGTAGTCGCCTCGGCACAGCGCCAGGCCGTAGACGGCGTCGGGTGCCACGCCGATGCTCGCCTTGGCGAAGCCGCCGTTCGCGCCGGCCCCGGCGACGAGCGCCGCACCGAGGGCCTCCAGATTGGACCTGTACGTGCTGTTGGGCTCGTACAGGCCGCCGGTGCACACCGTGCACTTGCGGAACGGTTCCACTGATCCCACCGGTGACGCGGACACGGCCGACTGGTCTCTGCCGGAAGTTAGTAGCGTAACGAGGAGGAGGAGGAGGAGGAAGAGCATGATGTGGTTGCGCACCATTTGCTTGGTAATTCGACAGTTGACGATTAACTCTGCCAAGTCTACTATGGAGCAGCCGATTTATTCAGCTGCCATTTTGACAGCCATATGCGTCGACTTTCTGGCATGCATGCGCTTTGCAGCTCGCTGTAAACTGACTGGATCAAATGTACTGGAGAATAATTGGGTTGTTTGCACCTAAATGTGTGTTAATTAACTGAAAGTAGGAGCATCATGAATGACTCGATCAAACATGGTTCCCTGACACCGAGCCAACCGTAGCCGTATGTTAAGATACTGGAAGGAGCAATCTCCCCACGACATTTCCACTAAAAAATGTACTACTCCCTCCGTTCCTAAATACTTGTCTTTCTAGAGATTTCAACAAGTGTCTACATACGGCGCAAAATGAGTGAATCTACACTTTAAAATATGTCTACATACATTCGTATGTTGAGTCCATTTGAAATGCCTAGAAAGACAAGTATTTGGGAACGGAGGGAGTACTACATAACTAAACCTAATAGGTCACAGTCATTACTGATTACTTTAGAATTTAGGTGTTTTCTAGCGAGTCCTGGCAAATCTCCGTACCAAACATGCGCAAAGAAAGACAGCAAACTACGTGAATATTGAAACGAAAATCAAACATTTGCGTAGTTTGCTGTTACAAATTCATTCAGACTGAGATGTAATAACAAGCAGGCCACTGAGCACAATGCATGGACCGACCAGACTGACATCGATAGAATGCTTACGGTCAATCACATTAGTTTAGGCCAACTCCACGGCGCGACCCCAAACGGACGTCCGTTTTGTCCGGTTTCGGTCCGTTTGGGTAGGGGTTTAGGGTTGTGTCCGGGCCTGTCCTGGGATGCGGTGGCCGTGCGCCCAGCGCGCGGCCGCATCCATTTGCCCCATCCTGTCCGTTAGGGCCAAAAATGCCTAAATTTGCATCAAACTACTTCCAACCCAAATGTTTGTCTGAAAATTAAAATAGTTTTACAACCCAATTAAAATTGTCTTAAATAAAATAGTTTTACAACCAAATCAAAATTATCTTGATTGAACATAAATTGGACCAATACATCTATTGGTTGCCAATGTGATCCCAGACGTGCTCAACCAAGTCATTTTGAAGATTCAAATGAGTGTGCAAATCACGCATCTCACAGTGGAATTGGACAAACTGTTCAAATGTGGTCGGGTCTTGGTGCAGGGGCTCAATATTTTCACCTTGATAATCAAATCCTTGGTCGAAGATACTCTCATCACGCTCATCCTCGACGATCATGTTGTGCATGATCACACAAGCAGTCATCACCTCCCAAAGCTTCCTTTCATCCCATGACAGTGCAGGGTTTCGAACGATACCCCACCGGGATTGAAGCACACCAAAAGCACGTTCCACATCCTTTCTAACACTCTCTTGCATTTGAGCAAATCTCTTTCTCTTCTCACCTTGGGGTTTCGAGATTGTCGTCACAAAAGTTGACCACTGAGGATATATACCATCTGCTAGATAGTATCCTTTGTTGTACTGGTGGCCGTTGATCTCAAAGTTGACAGGTGGGGAGTTTCCTTCTGCAAGCCTCGCGAAGACTGGAGAACGTTGCAAAGACGTTGATATCATTGTGAGAACCTGCCATACCGAAGAAAGAATGCCATATCCAAAGATCTTGCGATGCCACCGCTTCTAATATGACAATGCACCCGTTAACATGCCCTTGTATCGCCCCGCCAAGCAAATGGACAGTTCTTTCACTCCCAATGCATACAATCTATGCTGCCAAGCATGCTCGAAAGCCTCTAGCTGCATTGGTCGCCAACAATCTCTCTCAGTCGGTGGCGGTTGGCTGCCTCAAGTACTCTGGGCCAAACACCTCGATCACAGCCTGGCAAAACTTGTACATTGACATCAGACATGTTGTCTCACTCATACGCACATACTCGTCCACCAGATCGCCTGGAATACCATATGCAAGCATGCGGATGGCCGCGGTGCATTTCTGGTAAGAGGAGAATCCAAGCTTGCCAAGGGCATCCGTCTTGCACTCGAAGTATGGGTCATGAGCAACCACTCCCTCTCGGATACGATTGAACACATGCCTTGCCATACGAAAACGGCGACGAAATTTATCCGGCTTGAAGAGCGGGGTGTTGGCAAAGTAATCGGCATAGAGCAGGGCGTGGCCTCTCTCCCTGTTGCGGTTCAGTTAGAGCACGCCCAGGAGTGACCCCTGCATCGAGGAAGCTGCCGTTGAATATGGTCGTTCACGACGGTCAGCCACTACAAGTTCTTCATCATCCGACAACGAATCGTCCGATGAACAAAGGAAGTGATGGAAGAAAAACTCGTCTCCACTGTCCATACCTTTGTTGGCAAAAGGTCGAACACCTTGCGGTCGCGGTGGCGAAGCGGCCGTGATGATCACCTCGACGTAGCAGGGGTGGTTGCCGGCCGCTCATGGCCGCTCTGGAGCTCGTCGGAATCTGCCTCGGCCGCCGTGGTCCGTCGCCGGCGATCGTGTCCCCTCCGGCACCGCAAGGACGGCGACGGCAAAGACTACGACAGAAAGCGGCGTGGTGGCGCCATGTCGAGCGTGGTTTGGTATGGACGGCGGGGAGGGCTGCGCGGTGAGGCGGCGAAGAATCTGGCGGCATGGGCGGGCGGGAGAGAGGGTGAAGCGTTGGGGAGCGGAGGATCTGCCGGTGTCCCGACAAAGCGGCCACCGGGGAGAGGGCGTGCGTCGCGGTCGTCTGCGCGCGTCCATTTCGCCCCAAACCGAGCGCAAGTTTGGGCCGGGATGGGTCGAAAACGGACGAAATCCGAACATTTGTTCGTTTAAGACCGTGCGCTGGGCCGCCTCTTTTGTTCCTTTTACCCAAACGGACGGAGACGGACAGGATAAGGTAGCACGATGGAGTTGACCTTATCTATATATACTAGTACATATGCCCGTGCGTTGCAACGGGAATTTTTTTTTTTGACAAAACCAGCTTCATGTGTCATTATTCTTCACTTATATTCAAGTTTGACAAACCTTGAAATAAGGTTACCCTCATCTGTAAGGTGCATATGCGGGTGTTTTGTCACGGGTTGAATTATCCTTATTTGGATCATGAAGTGTTCATGTGAGAAGCCACACTAACGTCCTTCATTGGCGCATACTTAAGCTCCGTACTTCCATCGAATGGAAGAGAAGTTGTGCATCAGATAGTATTTTAGGGGGAGAAACATACAACGTGATTCTTAGTGCTTCTCCAACGCCAAGCCACAAAACGGGCAAAGCATCCGTCCATGGACCGGGGACCAGTCTGTGGGCACTGATGCACGAGGCGGTCATCTAAAACTATCCACGTAAGTGCAATTGCATTTCGGAAGAAATTTAATGAAAGTGAACAAATTTGATGGGTATTTAAATAAATTGGACGATATTCATTCATACTTGAATAATATTTAGATAAAACAGATGCCTTTAATCTAGACCAGAGCAGACTAATTACATTTCGACATATTTGAACCAAAATATACTCTACACCTAGTCTAAATGATCGTCGGTGCCCGTTCTCCCATTTCCAGCATGCCATGAGCCTCGGGAATTGAATCTGATAGGAGTTGACCAGTGCCTCCTACTCGGCCGGAACAAGGCCTCCCGCTCGGCCAACACCATTTCGGTAGTGAGCACATGCCTCGCGCATGGTGATGCCGACATGGACCTGCGAGGAGGGTGGCGCCAGCTCGTGTCGGTCGCGTCATTCATTGGGACATCCATGGTAGCGGCCTCCGTCTGTCGGTTAAAGCAATGGCGGCCATCTCCGCTCTTCTACTCGTTCGAGAGACTGTCCCAAATGGCTTGATAGCTCGAGGAGGCCATGAGGCGTGGTGCGAAGAGGAGAAAGGGAGGGGGGGATGGTGGATGCAGCTATGGTCTGGGTTGGAATTTAAATAGCCGGTGGATGGCAAGGCAAGGGGCGGGATGGTTAATGGTGGGCGGCGATAAACGGACTTGTGGTGCCGGAGTAGGTTTCTCGGCACCAAGCATGTTTGATGTAGGGAGGCGAACAAAGGCCTCACATTTGAACACGCCAAGGCGGGAATGGAGCGGATGTTAGGTGGCCCAGGGTAGTCAGAATCGAGCCTGGCAGCGGTTCGGACACCCGCAAAGTCCCTCCCCCAAGTTTATGTTTGCTTTGCGGTAAAAAGTAGGCCCAGACCGATCGGCTTATCGATACATGCCCATGTTAGATGGCAGAACACGTCTGGACCGGTAGTCCGGACGGTTGCTGACGCCTTGTGGGTCAGCGTTGGAGATGCCCTTACATACTCTTTGAGAGTTTAATAAATTATTTTATAAAATTATCAAACGATTTGAATTCTTATGATTTTTTATTTTTTTATCAAAGATAGTTTGATTTGAAAGATTATATTACATTATATTACATTTTCAATGTTTGGCATATGTTGGGGGTCGAGCGGCCGGCATGTACAGGCACGTGTACACCACCGCTTTAGAGCTTGCTTTATCCTTTCCACCGAGATGCATCTCCATCCATTAACTTCTCTCGCTCCATCTCTCTTCTCATCCCCATCTGACCAGACGCACTACACTTCAATGCCGCAGCAGCCAGCTTGATCCGGCGCGATGTGAGCAGGCTGCCCGGCGAGCGCCGTTCTACCGGAGCTTCGCCGCCGCCCGCCACGTTGCCGCCCGGCCTCACCACTATCCTCATCTCGCCCGTCCCTCATCATTCCTCAAGCACTGCTATAATTCTTTCAGAGACATCCGCCATCATCAACACCACCGGCGAGGCCAGATAGACCACCAGCGTATAAGCCCAGCGCCACCCACAGTTGGTCAACACTGTCCGAGCAGCAGTCGAGGGGGAGAGAACAGATCCAGGCGCCACCATGCCCTCCGCGTCCTCCTCCTCGTCCTGCGCCGCGGCCGCTGCCGTCGGCGATGCCGCCGTGTCCTACGACCACAAGGCCGTGGTCATCAACGGGCAGCGCCGAACGACGCCTCGGCCTTCGCCTCTGCACATCTCGAGGTCCACCTGGCACATCTCTGTTGCATCACGCTAGCAGGCCGCTGCCTCGTCCGACATCCTCTGCTTCGGCTCGTCTTCCCCCGCCCCTTCCCTTACTCTGTCGTGTATTATTTTTCTCCATCTTCCTTCTTGTGGGATTAATTCCTTCTTTCTGTTCCCCTCCTATTGTCGTTGATTTCTTCTAACGGGGCAAAATCGCCCGTGTGTATAAATTGATTGGATTCTATGCAAAGGAGCGAGGACTATTTATAATCCTAATAATCCTCACACGGAAAGTAATTTTTGCTGCTTGGGCAGGCGAAGGACGGCGCCGGCGAGCAGGCAGTGGAACACGTCGATGGAGCCATGGTGGAGGTCATGGGTGCCGAGCTGCTTCACCCGCCTCGAGCCGACGCAAGGAAGAGTGAAGATAGCTCCGCAGCGGCGCCATGGCTGCCGGCCAACGAGCGCCCCATCGCGGCTGCTGGGGGACAAGCACAGCGGAGCTCGGGTGCTGGGATGGAGACGCAGCTACAGGGGGCCGGTGACGCCGGAGGCGGAGGAGAGGCCGAGAGGCGAGAGGGCCAGGGACGGAGGGGAGAGCAGGACAGCCGACGAGAGCCCAGTCGAAGCCATCCCCCTTCCACCTTCTCTGCCACTGGTTGGATAAGATAAGATGAACAAAGGAGAGCGCGTGGAATTCTTACAAGATGTAGGGGGTAATTTGCAAAATCGAATCGTTTCGCCAGATCCACTTAAATATGGACTGCGGGTTCAATTATGAAAATTCATAGGGACTTTTTTGTAAAAACGCCACGATGAAACCCTATTCTCTTTATTATTAGGTAAAGATGGTTCCAAGGCCAGCAGGTTCAGGCCACCGAGGGAATCTCCCACTTCATTTGTTGGAATTTTCCATCCAATGGCGAATCGTCCATGACTCTCTGCTTACAAGATCCAATTTGAGGGGATCCTGGCTACTCCCATGAAGGTTATATATTATCTGGAACATTCGGGCTTCACCTACATGCAGATTCTTTCCTTGGCTTGCATTCCAAGATTGGCTGTGTCGATGGGGGAATATCGTACTCGCCGTTCATTGCGTCCGTAATGTTGACGCTTCGCACAGAGTTGGCAAGTGAACGATCTAGCCTGGCCGTCCCGTTAAGGCGTTCCACTGAATCACGTTTCCGGAACCTTCTAGGATGTTTTAAACCCGGTTTTTGTGTAATGGGAACCTTCTAGAAGGTTGCTTAACCGAATTTTTTTCTCGGTTTCTTTATTTTTCTTTTTTGTTTCTTTACATTTCATTTTTACAAAAATTCGAAAAATTCACTTTTTTTGGTAATTACAAATTTGTTTCTATATAAAAAACCATGTTTCAGGAAAAAAACTAATTTTTAGAAAAGTGTTTATTTTTAAAACAAAGTTCAGATTTCGAAAAGTTGTTCACAATTTGGAAAACATGTTAATTATTTAATATTTTTTTGGAATTTAAAAAATGTGCACAATTTTAAAAATTATTCACTATTTTTGAGACAAAATGTTTGAAATTTCAAGCATTGTTTGTTTTTCCAAAAAATTCACATTTTCAAAAATATTTCGGCATTCTAAAATTTTCACTTTTCTGAAGGTTTTTTCCTATAAAATTAAGGAAAAAAAGTAAAATGAGGAACTATTACGTGCCAGCCTGTACAATAAGAAACCGCTACAGTACCACACCGCTATATTAAGTCGCTCGTGGTAGATTGCTACATGGGTTGGCCCAGTTGGAAGTTGTCAGGGCATCGGGGTCACTATTTGCCGCAGCGAGCGGCAAATAAGAGCTCCTATGGATGGGGGCCGGATCGGCTTGAGCGATGCAGAGATTAAGAATCTTATTTTTACCATTTATAAGTCTACACGTGCATATGAGTTTCTCTATGTACCTTTTGATTTTCATAGGTTCGAGAGCTATAGTAGTTATAGCATAAAATATAAACGTTAATTATAAACTTGAAAATAAATGATAACACAATTGTTATTGCTTCTAAGGCATATTTCCAACATCTTCTCCGGCCCAAGTACTTTCAACATCACGACATCCTATCCTTTTGGATGGATGGCCGAAGAGAGTTTCCGAAACTCATGAAGCTAATCAAGTTCGTGCAGTTCTAAAAGTGGTGGTGTCGGTACTCCGACATTACCGCGGTTTCTGTACTGAAGCCTTGGCAGGATTTCATGTCCCAAAGATTGATAACATGGAGATGTTTCTTAGAAATTTCAATGTAGTTCACGGTTGTAGATGTTACTTTTTAGTTTTTGGATCTATGATCCGAAGCATTGTAATTGTGATATTTGTCAAGTTTGAATAAAGTTATAGATCATTCTTAAAGAAGTAGTGCTAGCAAATCTTCAAGGCAGAGTAGCCGAAACACGCAGTCTTGAATTGAAATGTTGAAGCAGTGTACGAAGAAACGATGCACACACATTTCTAAGTTTGTGATATCATCATGACTCAAAGGTTCAGTTCGACTCGACATAAAATCCTCAAATGTAATCGACCGGCAACTTCTACTACGTCCATCAAAGGTTTGCAGCGATTCCATCTTATTCAGAGAGCCAAACCATTATCTCTGACACCGCCAGCTTATATATGTCGTCAGACGCCACATTATCTCCGAACTGGTTCCTCATTCCATTTATCTGTTTGCAAAAGAAAACACCTAATGTCAAAGGATGCTCATGTGAGGTAGCTAGAATTTATCAATTGATTTGTTTTGGCAAGAGTTTAGCCTTCCATCCCCCCCTCCCCCCCCCCCCAAAAAAAAAGAAATAATGTCATTGCACACACGCGTGCACACGGAAGTACCGACACTAAATGCAATGATGTATTTTTATAGGGTTGGTTAAGTGAGGCATTTTGGTGGGGAGTGGCTAATTTAGGCAGGAATAACCCGAGCTTTTCTTCCTGTTAGCGTGATAGAAGCAACATGCTTTTATTCCTGGCCCATTTGTTTGGCACGACTCATGTTTGTGCTGGATGGAGTTATAGGGGATAAGTGCGTAGTGGGTGTGGATAGTTGAAGTGAAAATGATCCATGTTGTACACATAAACCCTTGTGTGTATACCTTCCATTGTGCTATTGCTGTCACTGTTGGAATCGCCGAATTTGCCGAGAGGAACTCGGCAAAGCCTAGAAACAACTTATTCACGTCCTTATTCTTAGCCCCCTCCCCCCTTTTTTACATAGTAAGCTTAATTGTTCCCCTTCCATATGTGCATCACTTATAACTAACCCATGCACGATGTAATTTAAAGATGAATGGAAACACAACTAAAGTTCTAAAAGTTTTCCTATAAAAAAGTTATAAGAAGTTAACATCTAGCTAGATTTGCTTTCAAACATATTGTTCCAAAATATATGATTACCACATGCATCTTGGCATGTTACCATTCTAAATTTTGTTTTTTTAACTTTGCATAAGATCAAAACTATGCTTCAATCTGACGGGAATCACCTCTTGTTCTGAATTTTAGAATGAATTCAAAGACATTAGTTGAAGTATAACATCCAAATACTACTCTACGAAAAAAGGTACATGACGTCAACAATTACCATATTAGGTGTTCACAAGCTTAAGAAAATTATATTAAAATTACCACTCGTGAACCACCAAGTTATTGTGTGTGTTTCAATAAATTGTGAACATAGTTTAGATTTTTTACACCTTTACCTCTTACATTGTAGGTTAAATGTATTGCGTTTTTCCATGTAAACCCAAACAGAACGCATGAGGGCACCTTATCCTATGTTGTTCCAAGAAAGTTCACTGCAACCGCTCTCTCCCACAACCCAGTTCCAGGCACTAGTTTCAGTGACGAGTGTGGTGAGTTGGGCCATTTGAAGTGATTGTGGATTTATGGAGGCATTGACCCAAGTTAGGTCTAGATAGTTTCATGTGGACACAATATTTAAAGGCTAGAAGAAGACGAGGGCAAAGAAGGTGAACATAAACCATATGACTATAATGAGTTCATTTATAGTGTTGATTGAAGGGAAAATGCATTATGCTACCCTTTCTATGAAAATGGGTGGTTATGGCAACGGTTGATCTTTGGGAAAAATAAGGCCAAAAAAGGACGGGGGAAACCAGGAGATGTGTTGGCAGGGAAGGATTGCTACATAATTAATCATGGATTAATCTTAATATCGAAGCACAACACCAGTGATAGAAATAACGGATGTGTGTGTTGGATACAATGTTTTCGCAATCTCCGACATGCACAATGATGGCAGTAATGTTTCAAAAGAAAAAAAAAGATAGCATGATAATTAAACATCTCCCTTTTATTCCTGTGTACTCGCTAACTGTCTGCACTTGCCAGAACGATTCTTAAGATATATGTCCGCATAGAAACAAAAAGCAAGAATGATCACCGAACATCCCTCATAGTCTTTTCCATCTAATGGTCATATATGCATTTAGACAATGATTTTCATATATGTAAAATGGACACATTTAGTGCTTCTAGGAAATGAACTTATATCTACTTGGGAGGTTTTGCTGCAACTAGAGCAGCCTCAAGTTTATAGTGTGTCCAACTAGAAATTAGAAAATCTATGAAGAGGATGTCGTCCTACTATATTGAACAGGCAAACACCATGTTGTTATTTGATTGGAGGTTGTGTAAACTTGATGGAGCAAGGCAGCAGTAGAAGGACCGAACGAAGCAAGATGAGGAGGAATACTCAGATGAGAACTAGGATGCATGAAGAGTTAAGGTTGACAAGGTGATTTGGAGATTGTGTTCCTATGAAGTGGCTCATGAGTTATATGTAAGCGCAAAAACAAGTTACATGTAATTGCACGAGTTCGGGTTCTCCCACTTTACCGAACAACCGTTTCGACGTTAGGGGATACTACGCTTTCTGATACGACGCATGTGTATCCTATGCAGATCTGATCCTGCCATTTAATTTACTGAGCAGTTTTGAGAATGTATATTGTAGTATGTTTCTAATCAGGAGATATACACTACTAACTTCGTATCAAACTAGCCTACAAAAACATCTTATATCTTGATACGGAGATAATATCAAATAAGACCGACAAATTATAGAGTGGTAAAATATGACCCTCCTGCAGGAAGATATACCCCCTGCAAAGATATGCACCATCACAACAAGATGGCACATGTTCCCCTTTCCCCTCATGTTCATAATGTGAAATTTAGTTGTTTTTGGCCTCAATCATACGACTACTAGTAGTATTCTTGCACCTGTATAAGCCTGGCAAACCGTCATCCTTGACCAAAACCGCAGAAGCTAGATCGAGAGCATGGGTTTACTTACACGAGCTTGGATGGTGTACATGCACTGGGAAGGGTCAGACGAGATCCCCGTCGTGACCACGTCGATACCATGCTTCTCCAGCACGGCCGTCACCATGGTGAGAACGCCTGGACGCCGCCCCACGGACATGTGGATGTACGCGTTGTTGCCGGACAGGCTCAGGACGACGTTCGGCCCTGACCACGTCTGGAGCGGTACCGGTGCCGGCACCGCGGTCACCGCGCCCACCAAAGACATGGATGGCGCTGGCGCGGCCCCAGTCTGCCAGATCCCGCCAGCCGACGCCCCTGTCACCGGCGTCGCCATGGCCATAGGCACTGAAGAGGAGACCCCGCCATTGGCTGCGGCGGCGGGATTGCCTCGTGCGAAATCCCTCTCTAGCTTTTGCTTCTCCAGCTCGCTCACCGTCCCCTCCAGGCTCTTGATGTAGTGTATGGCTTCCATCACTATGCTCGACTTGTCAACCTGAAACACCAAAACACTAAGCGAGTGACGATCTGACGATCGACCAGCCCTATCTGCGTCCACAAAGCCCTAATATACGACCCTAGCTAGGTATCTGCCGATCTCATCACCTTGTCGGGGAGGGTGGGGAGGAGGCCGTGCAGCTTGGTGAACATCTCGCTCATCCGCCTCCGCCTCTCGCGCTCCGTGATGATGTGCAGTTCTCTGTCGCCGCGGCGGCCGCCTGATCTGCGAGCAGCTACGACCGGCGCTGTCATGATCTTACCCTTAGATCTACAACCCTCTTCTTCTTCTTCAACCTTGGGGACGCCCTTCCCCTTGTCAATAGAGCCGCCGAGGACCAGACGGCTGCTGGCCTTGGATCCCTTGTTGTCCTTGCCGGAGCTCATGGAGTCGGAGCTGGCCGCCGGTGGAGCGTTGTTGTCGTTGTCTTTCGCCATGGCACAAAACTTAAACACAAAGTAAGGTGTATGGAATTTGGATGTGGAGAGAAGGGCGTTTTCTGCTCGCTTCAAGGAAGGATGCGCAAAGCTTTTGCGTCTTCTGAAAATATATCACGGGGTTTCGTATTTGTCAGGATGTACAAAATTAATTGCCATGATATTGTGCTAAAATTCCCTTTCTATCTCTAGCTATCTCCAAACCATTGCTGCCAAAAATGTGTAATGTCTCGTAGCTAGCTGGCTCATTCTAACACTACTGGCACATCCATTGAATTTACAGCCTGCTCATTTATTCCAGTAAAATTGAAAGGAAAGCAAACAAACTTTTCTGCATGACGATCTTCATTCTGATTGGTCAGTCAATTGACCTAACACAACTATGAACCATTTAGTACTACTCCGTAAATCCATATACTAATATAGCATTTTACTAAAAATATCGTAATATTACCAAGTAAGTATTCAACTAGTACTAATAATACGCACAGGGCGGTTGCACAGTAACTCCATTTTCCAGTAAAGTAGTAATAACGGAACCAGACATTTCTTATGCCCACGTTTTGAAGAACATACGCAACTGCAAGAACACAAATTTTGTTCAGTACTAACACAAAAGTAGCATGTTTAGCATGTATGGCATCCAACTATTTGATCACCTTTTTGTAGGCATCTCACCAAACACTTGACGTATTTCACCGGGCAATCCAAAAGGCTGTCCCATTTCCATTTGACCTGGAGTATAATTGATAAAAAGCTAACTTGTACGTACATAGCACAAGCTAGCAAGGATTACATATGAAGTGTTGGCGAAAACACGAAAGCTTATCACCAAATTTATGGAGTTAGCCAAACAGCTAGCCAGCCAGACAAGTGTGCATCCGCCGTATAAAAGGCTGCTTTTGAACGAAAGCATAGCTAGCTAGCTGTTGTTAGCCTTGTTGGCTGGAGAGTGCAGCAACACAAGCTGTGGATTGTCGTAGTCTTTTGATTCATCGTTGAATCAATGGACGGTAGATAGATACTCCCTCCGTCCCATAATGTAAGATGTTTTTTGACACTAGGGAGTAGTTTCTATAGAACGGTCAGACCAGAAACAGGTGCGACGTGATCTACACCGTATGATCGAGCGGGCGGGTCTTGATGCTGTTTTTTTGAAAGGTTGATGCTGGCTTTGTTTGTCACGCCAGAGGGATCAATAGTTCGCTTAGAACTTAACTGCACGACGCACTTTGATGAGTGTATTTTACACTAATTACACCATTGTTTGAATCAGATAGTCTGATTATTTCAAAAAAAACCACTACTCATTAATGACTAATAAATGCAAAAGATTATTTTTTTGAATCAACACTTCAAAATAGATTATTTTTTTGCCACGACTTCCACGAATGTCATTTCCTGATAAAGCTCGGCAATCACTTAAAACATTTGTCATTTTTTGCCATCAAATTTATTTTTGATTTTTTTAGATTTTACTGTTCATGGTGGTATGATAAGAGCTAAAACTCGGATGGGCACTTTCCAACACTTTTTTCATGGATGCAAATGACATTGACATGTAGTTGATGTTTTCCCAAACATTTTGATATCTTATTTGCATTTTTCTAATTTAGTATGAACAGTTATGAAGTTTTCAAAGTGACGGTCAAATGGTCAAAGGGCGAAAGCACAAGACGACCAAAGTGGGTTGGCCAGAACCGCTGGCTTTTGAAAATTAGGGGCAATCCTGTCGAGTGGGACACAACTAGGGGCATAAAACCAATTATCCCCAAAAGAAAAGTCCCAAGTGGGGGCTGGAAGGCCCAGCCCACCTCCCCCACTCTTCTCCCTCCTCTGTACAGGAGGCAGGGGCGTGGCAGCCATCCACGACGCCATGGCCGCACCTGGATGTGTGGCAGCCATCCGCCACCCCCCTGAATGCCTACAATTGCCCCGCAACCCCCCTCGGTCAAACCCTAGTTTTTCGGCTTGGTACATCACTTATGTTCGACCACATGTGAGCAGTAGCAAATTGATAGGCCAAGCTTGAAGGAAATATGACCTAGAGGCAATAATAAAGTTGTTATTTATATTTCCTTATATCATGGTAAATGTTTATTATTCATGCTAGAATTTTATTAACTGGAAACTTAGTACATGTGTGAATACATAGACAAACAGAGTGTCCCTAGTATGCCTCTACTAGACTAGCTCGTTAATCAAAGATGGTTAAGTTTCCTAGCCATAGACATGTGTTGTCATTTGATGAACGGGATCACATCATTAGAGAATGATGTGATGGACAAGACCCATCCGTTAGCTTAGCACTATGATCGTTTAGTTTATTGCTATTGCTTTCATCATGACTTATACATGTTCCTCTGACTATGCGATTATGCAACTCCCGAATACCGGAGGAACACTTTGTGTGCTATCAAACGTCACAATGTAACTGGGTGATTATAAAGATGCTCTACAGGTGTCTCCAAAGGCGTTTGTTGGGTTGGCATAGATCGAGATTAGGATTTGCACTTCGTGTATCGGAGAGGTATCTCCGGGCCCTCTCGGTAATGCACATCACTATAAGCCTTGCAAACAATGTGACTAACAAGTTAGTTACGGGATGATGCATTATGGAACGAGTAAAGAGACTTGCCGGTAATGAGATTGACTAGGTATGATGATACCGACGATCGAATCTCGGGCAAGTAACATACCGATGACAAAGGAAACAACGGACATGACGAGGAGTCTCGAAATGGTGGAGAGGTAAAGATTCATATATTGGAAGGTTGCATTCGGACATCGAAATGGTTCCGAGTGATTCGGGCATTTTTCCGGAGTACCGGGAGGTTACCGGAACCCCCCGAGGATAGATATGGGCCTTATGGGCCATAGGAGGGAGGCTAACCAGCCCACAAGGGGCTGGTGCACCCCCCACAAGGGAGGAGGCCGAATTGGACTTGGGAAGGGGGCGCCACCCCCCTTTTCCTTCTCCTACTCCCTCTCCTTCCCCTTTTCCCCTTCGGTAGAAGGAAAAAAGGGTGGGGCCGAATCCTACTAGGACTGGAGTCCTAGTAGGACTCCCCTCTCCCTGGCGTGCCCCTTGTTGGCTGGCCTCCTCCTCCCCTCCTTTATATACGGGGACAGGGGGGCACCCCAAAGGCACAACAGACAATCTCTTAGCCGTGTGCGGTGGCCCCCTCCACAGTTTTACACCTCAGACATATCGTTGTAGTGCTTAGGCGAAGCCCTGCACCGGTAACTTCATCATCACCATCATCACGCCGTCGTGCTTATGGAACTCTCCCTTGGCCTCAGCTAGATCAAGAGTTCGAGGGACGTCACCGAGCTGAACGTGTGCAGATCACGGAGGTGCCGTGCGTTCGGTACTTGATCGGTTGGATCGTGAAGACGTTCGACTACATCAACCGCATTACTAAACGCTTCCGCTTTCAGTCTACAAGGGTACGTGGAAACACTCTCCCTGCTCCTTGCTATGCTTCTCCTAGATAGATCTTGCGTGATCGTAGGATTTTTTTTTGAAATACTACGTTCCCCAACAGTGGCATCTGAGCCAGGTCTTGGCGTATATGTTATATGCACGAATAGAACACAAAGAATTGTGGGAAATAATAGTCATACTGCTTACCAGCATGTCATACTTTGAATTGGCGGTATTGTTGGATGAAGCGGCCCAGACCGACATTACATGACCGTGTTCATGAGACTGGTTCTACCGCCGTGCTTCGCACACAGGTGGCTAGTGGGTGTCTATTTCTCCAACTTTAGTTGAATCGAGTGTGACTACGCCCGGTCCTTGTTGAAGGTTAAAACAACACACTTGACGAAAAATCATTGTGGTTTTGATGCGTAGGTAAGAACGGTTCTTTCTAGAAGCCCACAACAGCCACGTAAAACTTGCAACAACAAAGTGGAGGACATCTAACTTGTTTTTGCAGGGCTTGTTGTGATGTGATATGGTCAAGATGTGATGATATATAAATTTTTGTATGAGATGATCATGTTTTGCAACAGTTATCGGCAACTAGCAGGAGCCATATGATTGTCGCTTTATTGTATGAAATGCAATCGCCATGTAATTACTTTACTTTATCACTAAGCGGTAGCGATAGTCGTAGTAGCAATAGTTGACAAGACGACAGTGATGCTTTGATGGAGATCAAGGTGTCAAGCCGGTGACGATGGTGATCATGACGGTGCTTTGGAGATGGAGATCAAAGGCACAAGATGATGATGGCCATATCATACCACTTATATTGATTGCATGTGATGTTTATCCTTTATGCGTCTTATTTTGCTTAGTACGGCGGTAGCATTATAAGATGATCTCTCACTAAATTTCAAGGTACAAGTGTTCTCCCTGAGTAGGCACCGTTGTGACAGTTCGTCTTGCCGAGACACCACATGATGATCGGGTGTGATAAGCTCTACGTTCATATACAATGGGTGCAAGCCAGTTTTGCACACGCAGAATACTCGGGTTAAACTTGACGAGCCTAGCATATGCAGATATGGCCTCAGAACACTGAGACCGAAAGGTCGAATGTTAATCATATAGTAGATATGATCACCATAGTGATGTTCACCGTTGAAATCTACTCCATCTCACGTGATGATAGGACATGATTTAGTTGATATGGATCACATGATCATTTAGATGACTAGAGGGATGTCTATCTAAGTGGGAGTTCTTAAGTAATATGATTAATTTAACTTTAATTTATCATGAACTTAGTCCTGATTGTATGCGTATCTATGTTGTAGATCAATTGCTCGCGTATAACTTCCCCGTTTTATTTATGATATGTTCCTAGAGAAAACTAAGTTGAAAGTTGGTAGTAGCAATGATGCGGACTAGGTCCGTGATCTGAGGATTACCCTCATTTGCTGCGCAGAAGAATTATGTCCTCGATACACCGCTAGGTGACAGAACTATTGCAGGAGCAGATGCAGACGTTATGAACGTTTGACAAGCTCGGTATGATGACTACTTGATAGTTTAGTGCACCATGCTTAACGTCTTAGGAGCGGGACTTCAAAAAAGTTTTGAACGCGACAAAGCATATAAGATGTTCCAAGAGCTGAAATTGGTATTTCAGACTCATGCCCGAGTCGAGAAGTATGAGACCTCTGACAAGTATTTTGCCTACAAGATGGAGGAGAATAGCTCAACCAGTGAGCATGTGCTTAGAATGTCTGAGTACTACAATCACTTGAATCGAGTGCGAGTTAATCTTCCAGATAAATATGATGATTGGCAGAGTTCTCTAGTCACTATCACCAAGTTACTAGAACTTCGTGATGAACTATAATATGTAAGGGATGACGAAAACAATTCCCGAGCTCTTCGCGATGCTGAAATCAGCGAATGTAGGAATCAAGAAAAGCATCAAGGGTTGATGGTTGACAAGACCACTAGTTTCAAGTAAAAGGGCAAAGGAAAGAAAGGGAACTTCAAGAAGAATGGCAAGAAAGTTGCCACTCCCATGAAGAAGCCCAAAGATAAACCCAAGCCTTGAGCTGAGTGCTTCTACTTCAAAGGAAATGGTCACTAGAAGCGGAACTGCCCCAAATACTTGGCGGATAAGAAGGATGGGAAAGTGAACAAAATTATATATGATATACATGTTATTGATGTGTACTTTACTAGTATTCATAGTAGCCCTTGGGTATTTGATAGTGGTTCAGTTGCTATGATTAGTAACTTGAAACAGGAGTTACAAAATGAACAAAGACTAGTTGAGGGCGAGGTGACGATGTGTGTTGGAAATGATTCCAAAGGTTGATAAGATCACCATCACACACTCCCTTTACCTTCGGGATTAGTGTTGAACCTAAAGTAAATGTTATTTGGTGTTTACGTTGAGCATGAATATGATTGTATCATGTTTATTGCAATACGATTATTCATTTAAGTCAAAGAATAATTGTTGTTCTATTTACATGAATAAAACCTTCTGTGGTCATACACCCAAGGTGAATGGTTTATTGAATCTCGATTGTAGTGATACACATATTCATAATATTGAAGCCAAAAGATGCAAAGTTAATAAAGATAGTGCAACCTATATGTGGCACTGCCGTTTAGGTCATATTGGTGTAAAGCGCATGAAGAAACTCCATGCCGATGGAATTTTGGAATCACTTGATTGCTTGCGAACCATGCCTCATGGGCAAGATGACAAAGACTCCGTTCTCCGGAACAATGGAGCGAGCCACTGACTTATTGGAAATAATACGTACAGATGTATGCGGTCCGATGAGTGTTGAGGCTCGCGGCGGGTATCGTTATTTTCTGACCTTCACAGATGATTTGAGCAGATATGGGTATATCTACTTAATGAAACACAAGTCTGAAACATTTGAAAAGTTCAGAGAATTTTAGAGTGAAGTGGAAAATCATCATAACAAGAAAATAAGGTTTGTACGATCTGATCGTGGAGGTGAATATTTGAGTTACGAGTTTGGCCTTCATTTAAAACTGCAGAAAGGTTCACAACTCACGCCACCTGGAACACCATAGCGTAATGGTGTGTCCGAACGTCGTAACCCTACTTTATTAGATATGATGCAATTTATGATGTCTCTTACCGATTTACCACTATCGTTTTGGGGTTATGCATTAGAGACAGCTGCATTCACGTTAAATAGGGCACCATCTAAATCTGTTGAGACGACACCATATGAACTGTGGTTTAGCAAGAAACCTAAGCTGTCATTTCTTAAAGTTTGGGGCTGTGATGCTTATGTGTAAAAGTTTCAACCTGATAAGCTCGAACCCAAATCGGAGAAATGCGTCTTCATAGGATTCCCAAAGGAAACTGTCGGGTACACCTTCTATCACAGATTCGAAGGCAAGATATTCGTTGCTAAGAATGGATCCTTTCTAGAGAAGGAGTTTCTCTCGAAAGAAGTGAGTGGGAGGAAAGTAGAACTTGATGAGGTAATCGTACCTACTCCCTTATTGGAAAGTAGTTCATCAAAGAAATCAGTTCCAGTGATTCCTACACCAATTAGTGAGAAAGCTAATGATGACGATCATGAAACTTCTGATCAAGTTACTACCGAACCTTGCAGGTCAACCAAAGTATGGTCCACACCAAAGTGGTACGGTAATCCTTTCTGGAAGTCGTGTTACTAGACCATGACGAGCCTACGAACTATGAGGAAGTGATGATGAGCCCAGATTCCGCGAAATGGATTAAAGACATGAAATCTGAGATGGGATCCATGTATGAGAACAAAGTATGGACTTTGGTTGACTTGCCCGATTATCGGCAAGCCATTGAGAATAAATGGATCTTCAAGAGGAAGATAGACGCTGATAGTAGTGTTACTATATACAAAGCTTGAATTGTCGCAAAAGGTTTTCGACAAGTTCAAGATGTTGATTACGACAAGATTTTCTCACTCGTAGCGATGCTTAAGTCTGTCCGAATCATGTTAGCACTTGCCACATTTTATGAAATCTGGCAAATGGATGTCAAAAACTACATTCCTTAATGGATTTCTTAAAGAAGAGTTGTATATGATGCAACAAGAAGGTTTTTGTCAATCCTAAAGGTGCTAACAAAGTGTGCAAGCTCCTGCGATCCATCTATGGACTGGTGCAAGCATCTCGGAGTTGGAATATACATTTTGATGAGTTGTTCAAAGCATATAGTTTAAAT